>CM023450.1:197100527-197146806 GCA_013339765.2 Haemaphysalis longicornis | reverse complement strand
TGGTCGACAAAAAGCTCTGATACGCTCCCTGGACACACGGCGCGTGCATGAAAACGGGCTCCATTAAAAATGGTACTTGAAAATCGCAAACAAGGAATGGTTTCCGACAAGACAATACACACATCAATCACAAAGAAGGAGGTACAATAGTATACCTCTACCTCATAAAGTTATACGTTTAGATCGTTCATATATGCGTTTACTTACAGCGCAAAAAATTGTTGCATGGGTTCATTCTTCGCTTGTGATTTTCATCTTTGAAGGTTTAACGATCGATTGGACTCACTTTTAGCGAAGGTTGGCTGCACCTATAGCGAAAGTTTTGTTGCACTTTCGAGGCAGTTTTGACGTGAGCAAGCTTTCGCGCTTCCCTCAACTTTCTTTGGGAAGGGTTGGTAAAGTTTTTCATGCTCATCTTTCCGACTGAGTTGTGAGTGTGCGCCTGTCCTGTCTCTCGTTATATGCCTCGAGCGCTGCCTGTAGGGGCGCCACTGAAATCCCTCTAGCGGCCCGTTTCGAAAGCAGTCGCGGGAGTTCCGGCCCGCTCACCACTGTCACCGTTGCTTTTGAGGCATGTTGCGACTGATATTTTCCGTTTGTATGTGTTGGAAATACATATTTCTGTGGAGCAGTCACTCTGTTCGCAAACGTGGCACATTTACGAGAGTGTAAATGCTTCTGACGCGATCTTAGTGTGGTACATTCGGTCCGCATAAGCGCCAGGGTGTGTGTCACAAGCCGGTGTCACGAAACCAGCATATATGCATGGATCTGATTGTAATCACACTGCCCTGGAATTTACTAACAGCAACTCCGTAAGCAGCGTTCGCTCAGATGCTCATTCTATGGCTATACACTGCGATGTAAATCAATTTCGTGTGGTTTCATAATCTAGCGGAGCACTCATACCTGACAGCCCGCCAGTTACGCTTCATATCTCGGATATTGATCACTACCCTGAACAAGCCAATGTGGCATAACATTCATTACACGCAATAAGTAATATTGACAATGCAAAATTACATGCGGGAGTCAGCACCAAGAATTTACGGCTGGGTCGTCTTGTCGTGAGGTGAGCTTCCCCAAACAATCATCGGTTACATATATCCTCCGCTTATATCCGCGGCCGTGACTAAAGACTTTTTCGAAACATCATCATATGAAACAGGGAGCCTGCCCAATTTAGCACAAAAGCGAAATCAGGGGACCCCACTCAATCCAACGACACCTTTTATCGCTTGTGAACTTCCTTACTGCACTTCAAAAAATGTGTCCGCCGAGTGATTCCCTGTTCGTTAAAGTCGAAAAACAAAATAAAGGTGAACGCGCAGCTTGTGTGGGATTTACTAAAACGGCCTTTCCTTGATTTCGCTCCGCATTTGCGCACAACGATAGTTAAGCGCCCCCTCCTCTCCTCCCTGTCTTGGAAACATCAGTGCATTTCGCATCTAGTTGGTCTAGTGAGTTCAACCTTGCTTAGGTAAGACGAACGTCTGTAGGATACGCGAAGCTGCACTGTTTTTTTTTTTTTTTCATTCTCGCACGAACTATTTTCCGGACTTGGCAGACCATTCATTTTTCCGTGGTTTCATTAACTCTCCTTGGTCCGTTCTATCAGGCGGGAGTGGGCACATATTTAACGACCCATAGACTTGGAATATACTTAACATGTTCGCGTGGCCTCTATTTCTATAAAAGGCACAAGTTATTGCCAGGTATATTAGGTAATCACCTCTCTGAATGATATTTTTGGACGACGTATACATCAAAACAAGGCCGAATTCGTTGTCCGCGCTGCAAAACGAAACCTACCTCTCACTGTGCCAATATCAGGTCTAAACGAGGCGTCAATAGAATTCACTTGCGCCTGAGATATTGGGAGGCGACAGTGGTGATATGCCGCTGCCATCGCCAACGTGAAGAAGCGCGCAGTACCGCGTCCCCGGTTAGCTCTTGTCGGCGTTCGAGCACTCTAACAACTCTAATCAGGACGCACCTGTTTTTTAAAGTGCCCTAAATGTACTATTTGCTTACAGACATCAGAAAACATGATGTTTAGGGTACGAAAGACAAAAAGAAGCGAAAGAGAACCAAAACACTGCATGGGCCCTATCAGCTGCGCTGCAGACATCCCGTCAGTGCCACGGAGAAGGGGCGGGGCAGGTGGCGCAACGATCGCGATGCTCGAGGCGTATAGTCCCATCCTTTACCCACAGTTTTTTTAAACTGGAAGCTAGCTAGCTCTTCGCCTCGTCCTAAATAAAGACCCCCCCCCTCTCTTTGCCTGGTCCTCACATATAAGGACCCACTGTTGCGAATAGTAGATGCGGCTCGTGGAACATGCCGCACCAGTATCATCATCATTGTACATTCAGTCTGTCATCGCCATTAAAGGGGTTCAATAGGGGGTCTCATGGCTCCGTTCCCTGGCGGCTCAACCGCAACGAGGTGGTTCTCTGGGTGCGGCTCAACCGCACCCAGAGAGGCAACGCGTGGACCTGACTGCCTGCCAAGCAGGTAAGCCGGAAATTTTCGCTCAATGATGGACCGGCTGAAAGCGAAACGCGCTGCCAGGCAAGCCCAAGCGACAAAGATTTCGAACGAGGCGACAGCACTCATCGAGAGCGGCTGCTCTGACCGAACAGCGCTCAGAAATATGATGATACTGGTGCAGTATGTTCCAGGAGCCACATCTACTATTCGCAACACCCACCTCTTTGCCTCGTCCTCACGTAAAGACCCCGCTCCCTGCCATCCCGCAGCACCCACCTGCGCACCACGTCCAGCACCTGTATGAACTGGTTGAACTTGAAGCCCGCAATGTGCGAGGCCAGCAGCAGGCAGGTGACCTTCTTCTGGATGTCCTGCCAGATGCGCTGCAGGCCCTCGGCCAGCTTGTTGCTCACGTAGCGGGCCTCCAGGTCCCTCTCCCCCTCCCCTCCCCCACCGGCTGCCGCTGAAATGATAACGTCATTGAAAAGGAGGGTCATTGAGCGGAGGGTCTCCTCCCTCCCCACCCCCACTGTCCCCACCACCTACCGGGAGAAGTGGGCCCCTCCCCCTCCTCCCCTCCCCCTCCCCTCTGGTGCTGGTGCCAGGCCAGCAGGGCCCGGTAGCTGCACATGATCTGCCACAGCGCCTGGCACAGCTCCACCAGGCAGGGCAGCAGCCGCTCGGGGGGAACCAGCTGCACACGGTACCGGTAACGGTGGTACAGGCAGGGTCAGCACGTGGAGCATATACCTGGGCTACGAGGCATGTGGGCACTCTTACGTGACACCACCTAAGATGCAGCGTATATGGCTGCAAAGGAACGTTACGCAGCTTTCTTGAAACTTCACAGTTGAAGTAAAATTCGCCCTAGTCCAGGAATCCAACCCAGAACCCGACCTATTTAGGGCAGCCAATCAACCTGAGCTACTCTATTTTGCCGTGTATAACCCGCTCCAAAAATGCGAAAACTTCAGGAGTGAAGTAAGGTGCGGATTATATGCGAGGTGTTTTTTCTTCGTGCAGCTTCATGCTATGCACATTGGGGCGTGATGCCCCTACAGCAGTAACAGTGACTAAGCCACTGTTATATCCCATTGACAGTGCTTATTTGCCCACGCACAGCTCAACAATATACCAACCTGAAAAAATGTATGTGTCAAGTCATCTAGTTACGCAGTCAGCTGGGTAATTTTGTTTGCATAAACAATGTGTAACGTTGCTTGAGTGGTAGCTTTGGTCCATCCTTTTATGTATAAAATATGCGGGCAAGATTACAGGGATACATTTTTTTTTTATGCATGGACAGGAAGTGGGGGTGCGGGTTATATGCAGGAGCGGGTTATACACGCAAAAATACGGTAACAGGAGGCCAGATGACGGTAGCACAAGAGCAAATGTATCAGCAACTCAAAATGAAAGACAAGTACTACACAGGGTGTGTTGAAACATGCACCAAAATCTCGTTTGGGTGAGTGCTTTGTTTTTGGATTTTGTGCAAAATGTTGTCACCACGGCCTGAAAGGTAGGGTTCGCGACCTCATGATTAGTGGTGCACAGGCTTAAAATCCTGCGGCATCTTGCTGCGGCAAGTATGGCTCCTCTAGTGCACACTAGGTCCTTTTGAACCTCACTGCTGCAATAAGTTTTGAAGACTGTAGGTCGTGGCAGCGGGCGGCTTGTGTCATTCTAGTCTCGCATATTTGAGGTTGTCTGTTTATTACGTCGCACAGTGTGTTACACCAAGAGGGTGAATACAGGAGAATGATTAAAAGTGAAGAAGCTCGCACAACCCTGAGCAATACGAATTGCTAATACTAAATACTAATACTAAATACACTACTATAATACTACAAATATAATAAGAAGGGCTGCGCTCTAAAAAGGAATACAACAATATTATGATGCTTCTAAACAATCCCTACAAAACAAAACATGATCTTACCCCCTTGCAGCTTCTTTCTTAATTAGTAAAGCAACTTTTAACAATATTTTTGTGTTGTACCATGCAGCCAAAGCCGAACTTTCAAGCCTGTTGTGAGCCATGACACTACAAGTGGAACGTTCCTACCGGTGCATGACAGCAAGCTCACAAACAAAACATGAAGCAAGTACACCCACTCAAGTTCTGGTTCTGGCCTCTGGTATATTTATTTATTTGTTTATTTATCTGCATACTTCAGCCATTCAGACATTACAGAGAGGATGCGGTACAACACCTATGAAAAAAATCCCTCTCCATGCTAGTGAACCTGGGGAGGGGCGAAGCAAGCAGTGTATAAGTGTATTCTGCGCCTTGGCACCTTTTTGCTGAAAGGAGGTGAAACCATTTAGGGTAGAGGTATACTTTGCTGTAAAAGAACCTGAGACCTATGAGCAGTTGCTAGTAACAAGTTGCTGTAATATAAGTTAACTGCTAGCACCTGTGATAACTTGGTGACGATAGGTTGCTGCTGTAAATTGATAATCAACCTGTGTGGGCATGTGGTGACATCATATGGACCTGTCAAAATGGCAGTTTCAGTCATTTCTTTCACGGCTGTTTATCTTTCATTCGATTTTGCAAATATTTTCAGTGTGCAGGAATGTGTTTTCTTTCAATCGATTGAATTCCCTCATGTGAATGGGGCAGCCAACCCTTCCACCATACTTTCATCCTCCCCTTTCTTGCTCGCTCTATCTTGTCTATCTTTGGTGTCTCCTTTGTTTACTTGGTCATGACCAAAGCCAACAGCGCGCGAAACCATGGAAGGGGTGCTTAACAAGATCTGTGCTACAAAAAAAAGGCCTATATTTATGTACTTGTTCATCTTCCTGAAGCTTCTAAATATATCCCTGACAAATGAGCCTTTGCAGCTGCTTTCTTGAATTGACAAAACAACTTTAGGCAAACCCTTTACAACAATACTTTAGTGTTGTTGCAGCCAAAGCCAACTTTCAAGCCTGTTGGTGAGCCAGCCATGACGCCAAGAACAAGAGGAGCGTTCCCACCGGTGCATGGTGCCAGGCTTGCTAAAGAAGTACACCTCCCTTAGACACTGGCGCCCCATTTCCCTCTGGTGTATTCTTTAATTAATTTATTTATTTATTTACATACTCTCAAGGCCATTGAGGCATTACAGAGAGGGTGCGGTACTACACAAATAGAAAAAAAAAGGAACAATAATAAGCAAGCGACGGATGAAACGGCAAGCAGTTTCAGGTCACACAGTCAAGAAGTGCGGTGTTAAAAATGGAATGATCTGTGATTAAGACAACAGAGCCAGAAGGCTGTTCCAGAGAGAGAGAGAGAGAGACAGAGAGAAGAGAGAGAAGATAGAGAGAGGAAAGAGAGAGAGGGAGAGGGAGAGGGAGGGAAAGAGAGTCCCTGTTGGTTCTGAAATCGTAATAAACGTTGGTTCTACATTGCAGTATGCCAACTTTTAAACATCTATCAGTGTGAACCTCTATGGCATGACGCCTTGATGCGAGTGAGAGAGCTGTCCCACCTGGCAGAGGTCCCCGTACTGGGCCTTGTCCCCCGCCTGTGCATGCCTCCCGCACCACCCGCCACGCTCTGGCTCTGCACTGCACTGGAGTAGTGCAATCAGCAGCTGGTGGGCCGCCATCTGTGCAGAAGAAGAGTACACCACACACCCATTCTAAAAGAAGGCATCGACGACACCCAACCATTGGAAACACACACACGCAACATTAAGGCTTCCAGTGGGATGGCATTCAGCCATGCTCGCCAACTGGAATGGGATTTTGAGGTTTCTCTTATCTGCAATTAAATTGAACTGCTTTGAACTGCACCATAGAAGCTCCATATTTTCCTGCCCATAGAATTCCTATTAAAGAGCAGTTTTACACTGCCCAGGAACTGCTCAAACTGCTCTGGGCCGGCAAACAAAAGAGACCAAGAAGCAGACATTAAAAAAAAAAATCACATTTACAGCCCACCGCGAATCCTTTCAACTGCACAGACAACCCTGTATTAGTAGAATTGTTAGTATTCTAAATAGGCTACAGGGTAACCTGCCATTTTGACAGGTCAGGAAACTCTACCAGTATAAACGTTCTGTATTAAAGCGAAGCTTTAGCCTCTGCCCCCCAACGGTTCTGTCGCGACCGTTGGTGTCAACCGAAAACTCCCGCGAACAAATGAAAGAAGTTACTGGTGCCGCCAGGAATCGAACCTGGAACGAATAGAGAAACGGAGCGAGAGCCCATTGTCTTAACGACTGAGCTACAAGCCAATGCGGAAAGGGGGAGCAGACGGTGCATTCACCGAGCACAATCTGCGGGTTTATTCTTTGCGTTCCCTCTGAATGCCACGTGATAGCGTCACGTGACCTCTTGCGCCGCTGTGCGCTGAGCCCACAGCACATGTAGTGGCCGTTGTTCATGCCTTGCGCATGCGCTAGGAGTTATAAAAACTAAAGGAAGCGGTGGCTTGTCTCTTCCCGGCTCGCGGAACTACCGGCCGGCGACTTCCCCTCTCACTCGCGCCGCTCACATTTATATCCTGCGCACGGGCGAGGGGGTGTCTTGATAACAGTCCCGTCGCTGTGCGCGCGCACATTGCTTCTGTGTGCCCACAAGCCGCATGTGTGAATTCAACTGACATCGCATGGGTAATCGTTGTGGGTGTAGTTTACAGCCGCACTTTCCAACCACCTTCACAGGGTGGATTGGCACGCATTATTTTGCAGCGACTGAAAATCCTCATCATTACAGCCCCATTTTACAGAGGCTTCTCCTTTCATACACCACAGTCACGAGGGGAAGCCAACCCTGACAGAAAATTTCACAAAAAAAGTTACTAGTGAGAGTGGAAATTTTGCGGGCCTACTAAGCATTCTCGTCGTGCACGTACTGTCCCGTCCTCATTGTAACATTTGCATGGTTGAGAAGAGGGGCTGTCAAAAGCAGCCAAGCCAAGAAGAAACCACGCTGCCAGTACGTTTTAGATTCATATTTAGGCCGCTACATTGTCAGAGGACGCATTGTATATGAAGCAGGCTGTCATGAGTGATTCTGGGGATCACCAATGCAAGTTAGAAAAGCCACGCCTACTGGCTACAGGCACACAATTTTACGAATAAACGTACTATAGGAATTCATTTCTGTGACAATACGGACCAGGAACTCCTTCCAAAACCCACCAAATATTGAACTCCATTCAGCTCAGCCTGGCCAAGGTCTTTCCTTCCCACTGCAGAAGCGACTGCTTCCTTGACTAAGCAGTGTGAGGTGGGCAGGACAGGAAAGGGTTAAAAATGAACGACAAACTAGCCCTGGAATGGTAGCCCTTTGCCCTTCCAGTCATGTCCACTTTGTGCTGTTTGGACAAGAACGCTACCAAACCAACTATCCCAGCTTTCATGTTTGTTGAGTCACTGCTTGATGCAGCGATATTTAGAGCAGTAGTTATATAAACGTTAATTTTAACGTTGTGGCTACGGGATTCTAACAGGCGACCATGGCTACCAGAACGTACACCCAAGCCGCTTGACGAACAAAGTTTACTAGCGTCCATTCACCTGCGTTCCGGCTAGCCCACTGACAGTCCCATCTTCATTAAGGACGTTTCATCAGGGAAATTTCATTGTGAATGTTTCTAACCCTCCTCCCCGAATCTCCCTCTCCCTATAGCTGTCTTTCATGCATAAAACAAACCCTGAGCTTGCTTGTTGGAAGGAAGAGGGCCAATTGTGCTGTGGTAAGTTTACACAAGACATCAGGCGGCACTTGCTTTGTTTGCCATGAACCCTTATGACAGTGACGCACAAGGGTCCACCAAAAACGAGCTTGATGTGGGCCAGTTTAGTTCAACAGGAGGGGAAGGGTTTGAAGGTGCAAAAAAGACGGACACACGAAGGAACAAACAAGACAGACAAGGCACCTTGTCCGTCTTGCGTGTTCCTTCTGTGTCTGCGTTTTCAGCACCTTCTAACCTTTTGTTACCGCAGGAAAACTGCCCCATTTTAGAGGTCTGAGAAGACATCTTTCTTCCTAAACATACTGGTTAGCATATATTGCAGCTACACAAAACAAAGATAATGAAAAAAAAAAAATTATCAAAATCAAAATATTGTCCAGATGTCGAAGAAAAAGAAAAAAAAAAAAATTGTGTTAACAAACCGCCCATAGTGGAAAAAATTTAGAACACACATTTTGTAGGCAAATATACCAAATGACTGTAGAATTAACACGCTGATGCTAGACAGGCGATGACACAACGCAAAAACAAACTGAAGCTGCTGGAAACTGGCTGAAAATTCCAGGTTCAGTTGTTAGACATGTAGGGTACTTTCTGAATTAAGCGCTGGCAGAATAAAGCTACCCGTTCTCTGACCCAAAGCTCACTAGGGAACAGCTGGTGTCACTTTCAGGTAATTATCACCTCTCAACGCTGTCGCATTACAAGCTGGAAAATTTGATGGTGATGGCAGGCCCTTTTGTTAAGTGCAGCAGCCACCCACACACACACCTCAGCTCGCAAAAATGCTGTGAAAAATCTCAATGTTACAAGAGCAGGAGAACTCAAACTGATTCTAAAGTGCAGTGCCTATATACCCATTGGGGTGCATTCAATGCATTAGGGGTAACTGGGGTAAGTAGGGGTTAACTGGGGTGTGCTTGGGTGTAACTGGGGTGCATAAGGTGCATTAGTGGTACTGGGGTACACTAGGGTGTAACTAGGGCACATTAGGGGTAACTGGGGAGTGTTAGGAGTGTAAATGGGGGAAGTTAGGTGCATTAGTGGTAACTGAGGTGCTTTAGGGGTGCAACTAAGGCTGTAACTGGGGTGCTTAGGGTGCAACTAGCAGTTCAACTGGGGTGCATTAGGTCACTAGGGGTAACTGGGAGTGTTACGGGTGTAACTAGGGGTGTAACTGGGGTGCATTAGGTGCACAAGAAACGACTACAACATGTCGAAATTGCAATATAAAGCATCAAACACTTGTGATCGTTTGATAGGCGTGGTACCGGAAACTTCAAACCCTTTCCCGCAAAGGCAGCGCACACACCTGGGTCTTGCCGAGGAGGCGGTAAGCAGCGTCCAGGCGTCCATAGTGGTCCCGGTCGAAACGGACGCACAGTCGGACAGGGCCATGTCCAGCTGCTCCTCGGTCATCTCGAGCGTCTCCTGCAGCTTGGCGCTCAGCTCACTGGGGGAGGAGAGGTACAGACACAGATTGAAAGGTACAGATAAAATTCATCTGTACAGATTTTTCCTGTACCTTCGGCCTGTGTATAAGCGTGGTTTCTTGAATAAGCAGTTGGAAGTTAGCACCTGTATGTGTTCTATGTGTCTACTTCGTCTCTGTCCCTTCAGCGCCCATTTTTATTTTTTACAGAATGCATGAACCAACTAGCTCAACAAGTTTTGTTATGCAAACAGGCTATACAAGATATACTTCATATTTCCTTCCCTGCAACAGTAGGGGGCTGTGGCAAGTGGTCTGAAGCAATGGATGCAGTGCGTCGCTAAGTACGAGTTCGAATCCCCAATAGCACTTATTTTTTCTTTTGGAGTTGACTTCTTTTATTAAGCTACGGTTTCTATACAGAATTCACCATTTTGCGCTGCAACCTTCATTGATCCATGAGCAAGTTCACAGAACGCGTGCAGATTGACACTGCCACCCTGGCGAGTTCTGGTGTTGCTGGAGCGCTTACGACACAGACACAGGGCCGAGCCAGGAAAACTCCAAATGTGGGGGAGAAGTTCCCCAAAGTTCACTATAAGTGAAGTTAGGGGAGCTATCTTGGCATTGCGCACTCGCTCTGCTCCTGGCCCGGACGGCATTACAAATAAAATGCTCAGAAAACCTAGATGACGAGGTCCGTTGCAGGCCCTCACACGCTACATGAACGTATGTTGGGAGACTGGGCAACTACCACCTCAGTGGAAAACGGCCAAGGTCGTTATGATACCTAAACCGGGCAAAAAAATCCAGATTGAAAACCTTAGACCTATTTCCCTCACTTCCTGCGTAGGGAAACTATTGGAACACGTTGTTCTATATCGAATCACCAACTATATGGAAGACAATAGACTTTTTCCGCACTCTATGATCGGGTTTCCGTCCAAAACTCTCTATGCAGGATATCATGCTCTGTCTTAAACATGACGTCCTCGACGGGAAAACTGCTCCCCTCTAGATACCAGAGCCATAATGGGATTAGATTTAACGAAGGCGTTCGACAATGTTAAACACTCGGCAATTCTTGACAACCTCGGCCGACTGGGCCTTGGGAAACGGGTATACAACTACGTAAGTAACTTCCTATGCGAACGCACAGCTACTCTAGCTGTAGGGGGACTCCAATGAGATGTGATCAAGCTTGGGAGCAGGGGGGACTCCACAGGGTTCAGTCCTTTCCCCGTTTCTTTTCAACGTAGCCATGATGGGGCTTCCCGAAATACTGGAAAAGATCGATGGTCTCCAACACAGCCTCTATGAGGACGATGTCACGCTTTGGGTCAGCGGAGGCAGTGACGGGCAAATTCAGGACATCTTGCAACAAGGCATTGAGGCAGTGGAGCGGTACGTAAGTCCCAGGGGCCTCAGTTGCTCCTCGCAAAAGTCAGAATTGTTGCTCTACAGGCCCACTAGTAGGGGTAGACGTACAGACCCGAACCCCCGGTTGTGAATATTTTCGCGAATGGAACGCAGCCCATTCCACAGTGTCCAGTATACGGGTTCTCGGTCTCCGAATACAGGCCAATGGGCACAACTCCGAAAACCGTCCCTCACGCTCCAAAAAAAACGTGCATCAGACTACCCGACTCATATCGCCAATCGCTAACCGGCATCACGGTATGAAGGAGAACAACCTTGTTCGATTAGTTGAAGCCTTCGTCCTCAGTAGGATAACCTACGTCACCCCTTTTCTACACCTTAGAAAGGATGAAGAACTCAAAATTGACGCCCTTATTAGACGGGCCTACAAGCAGGCCCTCGGCATCCCGATCACTGCTCCGACCGAACGTTTCGAGGCGCTGGGGCTTCACAATACCCTTAGCGAACTAATAGAGGCTCAACGGCTGCCTCAACGGGAACGGCTTAGCCACAGCCAGACGGGTCGGCATATTCTCGGCTCCCTGGGCATCAACACCTGCGAACAGGCACTCACAAGATACCCTTGGCTCCCGAAGTGCGCGATCAAATTCACATCCCACCGTTCCCTAAAAATATGCACCCGGTTCACAATCACGAACGCAGGCAGGCAAGGGCGAAAGCCTGCACAAACGATTCGGAATTCGGAGGACGTGCTGTACGTGGACACGGCCGACTATCCGGGTCGCAATGCTATGGCATTGCAATAGTCAATCACCAGGGCAATTTTCATCAGCTCCGGGTCGGTCCGCACGAGCGAACCGGAGGTGGGCGAAGAGGCGGCCATTGCCCTGGCAATGATGGCATCCGCAAAATCAAATACGTGGTGAGCGACTCAAAGTCTGCTATTATAAATTACGCAAGGGGGGCGCATCTCCCCAGAGGCATCTGCAATTCTAAGGATTGGGCTCAACAACAGTCAGCGTTCGGGCAAGATATGTCTAATATGGGCACCTGCACACTCTGGCCTGGCTGGGAATGAATGCGCGCACGACGCCGCTCGAGGATTTTCTGACCGAGCTGGTGACGACAACAACGCTCATTCACTTCGCTGTTCGGGTAGGGATCGCCTTGTGTCCTACAGGGACATAACTAATCATTACAGGCTAGAGCGGACCCGCTTCCCCCCGCCTCATCCTACCCTCAGTAAATGGCAATCCGTGGCTTGGAGACTTCTACAGACCAACTCGTATCCCAACCCGGTTGCCGTACAGTCACTGTTTACCCTGAGCAATATTCTGACAAGTGCCACCGGTGTAAGGACAGGGCAGACTTAGCCCACATGCTGTGGGCTTGTCCACAGGCGACAACGTAGGTCGCAACATCGCTACTGTAGAGCAATGGGAGACCGTATTGCTCAGCTCCTACCCAGCTGATCAAGTCTGGGCCATTCAGCTGGCCGAAGACGCTGCTAGAGCCCAAGGGCTCTTGGCCGACGTCTAGGATTACTGGCTGTTATGCAATAAAGTTTCACTCTCTCTCTCAGTGCATCCGGTGATGTCCAGGGCGTTCAGCCACAGCGTATGTCTTAGTTATTGAACATTACGATTCTAAGCCGCAGTGGCAGGCTCATGACCCATTCTACAGGCAGCAACATGGCAGAATCACGGTATGCTGATTATTGAGATATCGAGAATGCCCAACCAATGACAACGTCGGGTGCCAAGCATGTCGTTGCACAGAACCGAAACCGGTTTGAATTCTAATCCTGGACATCATCCAATGACACTCCACATCGAATATACATCACTGCTGTGAGTTGTTGCAGCTGCCGTAGACTTCGCATGGTATTTTCTTTTCTTTCAGGCTTTACAAATTAAACACTGCTTTATTGACCAGATAACTGATGAAAAGTGTGTTTGTTGGAGCCACTCGATACATGCAAGCAAAAATAGAAGTTTTCACAAATTTCCTTCAGTGTCCTTTATTATTTTGACGCAAGATGTCGCATGTTGCCCCTGGGAAAAACGCCTTCTCGGCAATGTATTTGCGCGTAGAAGTGAAACCCGCGTCAAGAAAATCGGTGTAAGCTTGGTCTTTGTAAGCTGGCTTTCCCGCATTGCCTGTGGCGCAGTGAAGCCTAGTCATCAAGGAAAAAAGTAGACAGCAATGGGTGCGAACATGGTGGAAGAAACCACCGACGACGATCAGGTTACTGACACTAAGCTTAAGCACAATGCCTCTCGGGACCTTGAATACCACGAGGAAGGAAAAACATGTCGACGGGGCTACAATCTTACCGTACGCTACCCCGGAGCAACAACGCGGTTTGTACGGGGGTTTGGCCATTACCTGACACACTGGTAGTGGCGGAAGGTGCTGGCTGCCCTGTGACAGGTCAGCCCCAGCTGGATGGCGCCTGGGTAGTCCTCCTCCTGCATCAAACCACCACGCTGTCAAATGATTTCACTGTCCATAACTGACACCCTTCCACCCTGGCATAAAGAACAAAGGAGAACGTGCTTTAGGGTGTTTTGTCCTTTATAACACCCTTACACCCTAGCAAAAATACAAGGATACACCCTTTCAAGGGTGTTTTTCTTCGTTTTTTGATAAGGTGTAAGGGTGTTAGTTACAGGCAAAAGGGGGCAAATCATTTTACAGTGTACCGTATTTACTCGCATAATCCTCGCACTTTTTTTCGGAAAGTCAATGCAAAATTAGGGGTGCGAGAATTATGCGGGGAAAAAAAATCCGGTGCACAGTGTTGCCAATTGGCCTTATGCCAATCCCGCTAAATGTAGCGGTCGTTTTTTGTATATGTAAGCTCAGTGTTGCAACAGCAGATATTTCTTTTTATTTTATTATTTACAAACGTAAAAAGTCTCCCGCTCGATCAGCGATCATGAAATTGTCGCCTTTGCTTTCTGGCGCGCGCCCTATCTCGTCGTCGTGCGTGCCCTACCTACTCCAGTAACGCATGTTGTAAGACGGTGACGCTGAAGTGCCTGCCTGCGGCACGGTTGCCGTGTTCGATCGCGTACTCTTTCGCTTTCAATTTGAAAGCGGCAGTGTAACTGGCGTTCTTCCCCATGGCGAAGCGGCACCAAGCACAAAACAAAGAGATCAAAAAGTTCTCAAAATGGCAGCGAGCTATCTACCACTGACCGCGAGTGACTCACTGACTGCTGCCGCTCAACGACGGGACCACGACGGCGACACGACGACACGACGACATGACAGCAGGTTGTGCGAATACCGTCTAATTGCGCACACGCGAAACATGCACGAAACCGGCTCAAGGACAGTGTGAGTAGCGTGTTAGGGCGCCTGTTAGGGAGCAGCCATGCAGGTTGTTAGGGCGCCTCGATGGCCTTCGATACACAGCGCTCTACGCCGAACGGAGAGGCGGCGGGGGAGGGCGCACGTTGGAGAGCGCGTGCACCATGCGGGTTTCGCGAGCAGGCAACTTTCGCCGCTGCAAAGTTGGGGGTGCGAGGATTATGCGAGGAACCAAAAAATTAAAGTTTTGGTGGCTCACATTAGGGGTGCGAGGATTACGCGAGTAAATACGGTACTATTCACACACAAGCTAAGTGTTCAAACTGCTTCACTCAAAGAGGAATGGCCCAATTCTTCGAAGCTAGACCAGATGATTGGCCAAGTTGGTACAGTACGCCTAACAGCAGTGCAAAAAAACACAAGAACAGGCACAACACAAAGAAACGCAACACAACACATGCGCTGTGTTTGTGTCCTCTCCTCTTGTTGTACCATGTTTTCTGCGCTGTCATTTGGCAGGAGCAGAAATTCAACAGGAATATGCAAAAGCTTCCCACACCCCACAGGTGTGCGTGAGATTCAATGCCCTGCTTGATTGATTTATTTATTGATTGTAGGGTCTAATGCGCCGACGCAACGCAGACGATGAGGCGCGGCGTAGTGGAGGGCTCCGGATTAATTTTGACCACCTAGGGATCTTAATGTGGGCCGAAATCTCGTACACACGGGCGTTTTTGCCTTTCACCTCTGTCAGAAAAGCGTTCCATGCCCTGCTCAAAGTGTTCACCACTTAAATAATTACAAGTGACACTTTAAGTGTTAAGGGACAGACAGATGGGTTAGCTCGTAGGTACACATAGAAATGCTTACGCATTTAAAACTTCAATCAACTGAAAGATGCATACATGCCTCTGACTTCCAGAGAACATACGCTCGTGTTGCTACACTTAGCAATATGAGAAAGGCTTTCGCAGTTTCGAATGCTGCATAAAATACATGTACAGCACGCGTTTAAATAAAAACTGCACTGAAATAAATAAACTGGTGAATGATGTTGGAATTAGACGAGCAGTTCAAAAGTTCTCTCCCCTTTGGGATGGCCTTCTCCCTCAACAAGAAGCACAAACAATTTCAGGGACAATGCAGAGGTTCCCACAGCTTTGAGAAAGAAATGAGCCAAACTTGGAGGGGCCATGCAGACAAAACACAAGTTCAGTTCGTTCCAAAGATTGCCTCGTTAGAATAAACTGACACCACTCTTAAAGTAACCTTCACTCAAATAAGCTACATAATTAGGACAAAAGGGAATGTCCGTGCAACCCACTAGCTCATTTCCCGCAAAAGAACCTATGATATATGCCCAGCTCTGCGATTGGCGGAGGGCGGCAAAGGCAAATGCAAATTAGGCAGGGGGGCTTATAAGCTTGCCGAACGACCTATTTGCTCTTACATTTAGGGCACATTCTTCTTATAGCAGTAAGAATGATGGGGTAAACAGTGGCAGTTACGAAAGTAGACAAAACTTAGAAGTATACCGATGTTTACTACTGTTGGTACTGTGCGCACTATGCTTGTTTTAGCTGCACAGCACTGCGGCACTTTTGGGTTGTCTCAGGCAACACTAGCCAATTGGCCATAAGTGACGGTGTTTTACGTGACCATATTTGTCGAGCAAACACCACGTTTCACGAAACGATTATTTTCTACCAGCCAGGTACAAATGCAGTCAAAAACAAAGCAAAGGCAGAGAACGGTCCTGCCGCGGTGTGGTGGCACCATCTAGGTTGACTAACGGTAAACAAGGCTCCGCAGCAGACTGGTTTAGTTTGAAGACCTGCTCGTGTGATGTATGGCAGACGTCATGAAAACAAATGATTTAGAGGGAGAATTAAAATTTTAACATAAATTGTTTAGTTTCTTAGTGAATAAAGCCTCATTTGCTTCCGTACAGCGCTGGGGGCACTACAAAACACGAGATATTTCGAATAAAACAAACTTGTTTTTTGTGCGCATGGTACCTTTAAACTGTCAAATAGCCGTCTTTTTGCTCACCTCAAGCAGTTCTCGAAGCCTGTGTCGGTTTCTTGCTGGAAAGGAAAGGAGAAGGGGTTAGCTCATTTGACTTCAACAAGACGACCAATGTTAGGGAGGATGGCACAGACTTGTAGCAGACATGATGCAGAGTACCCCTTCTGAACTCCTCTTTTTTATCACTATGCCTACGAGTACGTCTAACTTACCCATCAGAATTCAGACATACCCGTGCGAGTTTTTTGACGGTATTTCCAACACACATTATGCTGGAGCAGATGCATCTACCAGTAAATGGTGCAATCGCATCAAATCAAATTGTTGGAAAAAAAATTGAGGAACACGCGCGGTGAAAAGACACTTTTAAAATTTTTTACCTGCTGAAAACTGATGTTCGACCCAACAGTTTAAATGTGTCCAGCTCTTCGTGTGGTGAACATTTGTGCATACTGTTGTCATTTACCTTACTGCTACCGTATTTTCGTGCGTATAACTCTCACAATAAATGCGGAGAATTTTAGGGGTGCACTAGAAGTGCAGATTAGAAGTAAAGTATTTCGTTCAGTGCAGCTTCACAGCAATGCGCATTGTGCTGTGAGGCTTCCTACAGCAGCAATACTGACTAAGCCATTTTTATCCCACTGACAGTACTTAGTTTTCATGCACAGCTCAACAACCTAACAACCTGAGAACAATAATGGGCGAATCAGCTAGAGTTTTCCGTAAGAAGCGCCATTCTAGACTGTAGAGTATCAGTGCCAATACTCAAAAACACCATGAAAACACCGCTCCATAATATAATGATGATAGGCCGAGTTAAATTAAGTTTGAAATGAGGTGGTGGCTTTCGCCACCACACTGGTCTATTTTTAGATGCTTAATTTAATGTAAACAGTTCCTAACTTCTACCTTCACGCCCTATAATAATTGTATGGCAGGTGGCGACGCCTCTTAGTGTTTCATTGAATAGACCATTCAAAGCACACATTGTTTCTTTACGCTGTAATGGATGGCTGAAGGTCTCTATCACTTAGAAGGTCTCTATAAGGTCTCTATAAGGTCTCTATGACTGCAGGTCTCTATAAGGTCACTATGACCGACAGGCCGCGTCCACAGATCTGATGTTGCGCTGTTTTCGTAAGTGGATCGTCAAGGCCTGAAAGGCGATTCCTGCTGAGATGGTTCGCAAGAGCTTTAAGAAATGATGCGTTACAAACAGCATGAACGGAAGTGAAGATGATGATGTGTACGACAGCGACGACTGCAGCCCAAGCAATATCTCTAGTGAGAGCAGTGACAATGAGTGATTGTGGCTTAGGCCGCGTGAAAAATGTATTCAATATGCAAAATATAGGTCAGTTTTTTTGCGTCAACAAATGTGCCATGTTGGTTCAGTAGCTTTGCTCCAGCCTTTCCTGCATAAAATGTGCGGGCAATATGTGGGGAAATTTTTTTTTATTTGTGGACTGAAAGCGGGGGTGTGGGTTATGTGCATGGGCGGGTTATAGCACGAAAATACGGTACGTTCGATCAATACATGCAAGAATTTGTGAACACATTGCAAACATAAGCGCTTGTATTTTTAAACACAATTACGTGCACAACGGGCAAACCTTAAATAATGGACACACACATCAACGAAAAAGATGCGCAGAAAAGTGCTGTGTCATCCTACATACAAATGGCCCACACGCGACTGGCTCATACGTAGTGTAAGCAGCACTATTCAACAGCACACACATGGACAATAAAATATGCCGGTCACATACTTTGCATGCTGACATTTTCTGTATGCCAAAAAAAGACTGTACAGCCTACACACTGGCACATATTGAGGGTGCCAGCTTGTTCGATGGGGGATCAGGCAGTATCGTAGTTTGACCTCCGGCCATTTCTGGCCACAAACACATGAAGAAATTACTAAAATGGCATGTTTAAACTGCACAGCAAGGTTTTCAGCTGAGTTGATTTGTCTTTAGCAACTACCGTTAAAAGCGGAATATAGGTCGAGATTTTTTTACCGAAAAATTTGCCGAAAAGTCACCCCTCGACCTATACAGTGGTCACTGGCATAATTCTATTCGTTGTTTGACAACCGGGAAGCCCACTGAGCTCATCCAAACCGCAAAAGCACCATCGCCACCACCATCAATCGGATGCGCCGCCATCTTTGTTTTGTTGCTTCTCTTGCTGCCAGTGAATGTGTGCGTACGATTTTCTTCTTGCTCAAAAAGAGTTTAGAGAATTGGTGAAAGTTCACAGCAGCATTTAAATGAAAATTTGGGAGTTTTCCACGACGTGTCCCCTTGCACCAGTTCGGTGCCACCAAAAGAAGTGTACGCTACTTGCGTTAGCTGAAGGGGCAGCTCTCGGTATGCAACGCTCGGAAGACTTCGTTTCGTGAGCACTGCTCTGTGCATCTGTGCTGCAGTACAAAGGGACGACTTTTGTCCGCGAGCGCCGCCCGACGCATCTACAAATGGATACCCCAAGGTGCTTTCTGGCCGCCTGCTCAGGCTGGCTCTCAGAACTGTCTGCCCACGAGTGTCCCATGCTTTGCGCTCGCTTCACAATGACATGGTCCTGTGAGTGTTGAAGAAGTGCTGCATAAGCAATACCCTGGACTGCACCGAAGACGACTTGCTGTGTGGGCGACAGCCAGCGAGGAGCAGTCGTCCGACGACATTTCAGACAACGGTAATGAGTAATCTGAGACGAAACAAGTTATAGCCTCAGAAAAACGATGTGTACCGGACCTTTTTTTTTGCACTTTTCAGCTACAAGGTAAGGGGGTCAGATAATATTCTGATTGATTGTAGGGTTTAACGCGCCGACACAACGCAGACGATGAGGTGCGCTGTAGTGGAGGGGTCCGCATTAATTTCGACCACCTGGGGATATTAACGTGCACCAAAATCTTGAACACACGGGCGTTTTTGATTTTCGCCTCCATCAGAAAAGCGGCCACCGCAAACCGGGAATCGAACCCGTGGCCTCGTGCTCAGCAGCACAACACCTTAGCCACTGAGCCACCGTGACGGGCCGACCTATATTCTGGCTCGACCTATATTCTAGCTCGACAACATCGAGAAACAATGGGATGCCAGTACCCACATTGCAAGACGATTGCCGCTGTACCGAACAGCTGATGCAACTGAATTCTCACGCCAGAAGGCTTATCAATCACATCAACCAGAAAGCATGTTTTTAGAGATCTTAATTCTTGTTTCTTTCACCTACACCCATCATACGGCGACTACATTGAGCCAAATTATGCTGTTTCTTCGAGCAACCGCTGAGGTTGCATCTGCAATGCAATCACCAGCATGCCAAAGCTTTTTCTGAACTTTTGTAGCTAATAATGACCACACAAATAAAGTTGGACATAATTAAACCACAGGGTTCAATATGGATATGCACCAAATTTTTCATAATTCAAAAGTGTCGTGACCTTAATTCGTCAATCTTCATTTTGACCTTGCAGAAGCAGTCGCCCACTTCATCAAGAGTACAATCTGCAATTCCCTGCTAACCTGAATCCAAGGGAATACGCTGTTTGTCAACAAAATGCATTTTTAATGCCACAATCTGAACATTTAACAAAACTTGTTTGCTTTGGTAGTTGGTACATACGTAAAGAAAGAAGAAAATGTGGCGCAAACTCGATGTGGACGAAGGACAGAAGCTACGACAGATACAGGCTCCACGTATCTGCCGTATCGTCTCTCCTTCATCCACGTCTAGTTTGCGCCATGCTTTCTTCTCTCAAACATTTCTTTTGGGTACGTCGAACACACCTTACAATGCGGTGATGATTGTCGCCGTGAATTAGCGAGTCTCGCCATAAATTAACGGAGCGAATCACGCGACCCTCATGCCACTCCTCCTCACCAGGGCCTTGATGAGGTGTAGCGAGCGGAGGAGACCGAGGAGCTGCTGCCGCCTGCGGCAGGCCGCCAGCAGGCCCAAGCCAGACACGCTGAGCTCCCCCAGGCTGCACGCCAGGCTCCTGCGTAAAGCATTAAAGCCATTCCACTCAAGCTGAAAGCTGGCGGAAGTGCAGAGCAGCGATTTGCCATAATGTGCTGTAGTGCCGTTACCCGCTCACTGCTGCCACCCAATGCATTTCAAATTTCCCGCCTCCGCAGTGCGTGTGCGCCCCCTGCCTAAAACTGCACCAGCGGAAGTCCTGTTCTGTTTGTGGTTGCTTTTTCTCCTGCACGTGCCGGCCTTGCACTGCCACTTTTTTTCACCCGCTATCGTAAAACCCCACCCAACTAGCATCCATAACTAAATGAAAGCGGGCGCTGCCGGTTGCGAAAATTTGGACTTGCTGCAGTGTTCTTTGCGCTAAACAACGGGGAGATGTATGATCAAGCACCAGCGGTTCATGAGTTTCGAACGCTTATGACTATATATACCGCTTGGCTTTCGAAGCCTATGGGTTATGCCGCAATGACGGAACGCCATGTGGCTCTACTTGGGTCCAGCGAGTGAGCTGCAACGACAAGGCGAGCCCCTAAAGTGCTCTGCACTTAAAGACCCAGGGTGGGGAAGGAGGGCACACGCCACTTCACTCTCGTTTGCTCACTCCCTCACTCACTCACAAGCACTCACTTGCTCACTCACACGCTCACTTCAGGGCTCCTCCGGACTTAGTTCACCATCTGTGAGCATCCTTAAACAGAAGAAGTGGGCCTATGCAATTGGTCATTTCAAAGGCTACCTTCGAACCATCCTATCGAGTGCCTATCGAGTGGTGCATTGACTACAGTAGCCGACCGTTTTTTCGGACTCCGAAAATTTGGACTTGCTGGAAATTTCGGCCTTTCCCGAGGGTCTGTCAGTTGTCCCATAGGAGTAATGACTCACGAATTTTTCGGACGGCTCTTTTATATGGATTACTTTTTGTTCCCCTCCAGGCCCGAAAAATCGGTCGGCTGCTGTATTTATTAGGGGCTCTTGTGCATAAGCATTTAACTGTCAACCTAAGATTGCCATGTTGCACTAGAAGTAGCGTAAGACCGATTACTCAATTAAGGGACGAGAAATTTGGAAGCAGTGGATGGGTTCAGACAGTGTACAGGGTTCGTACAGGCTTCAAAAGCAAAAATTCAAGGGTTTTCAAGGACTTTCAAGGACCAGAAAACACATTTTCAAGGTCCCCATCTAATGTTTTATCTGGGATTATTTATAACTTTTCCAACACAATTCAAAAGTTTTTTATTGCCACAATACCTAAGCACATTAGTGCACATTTAGATAGGTGCTAACGGGTTCGTAAATGCTCCCCCAGCTTTATTATTTTTTTATTTCATGGCTGGTATTTACACGTTTTTCGTTTTTCTTTGTGTTTTTCTGAGGCTGTTTGATTTCTAAACTTAGTTAATGTTGCCTGCATTTACTGCTTTGTCAGCAAGAGTATCAGCTGAAATTAAATTGAGCAAGTGTTGCTTCAAGGCAGGATGAACTATGTACACGTCCACCATTTGCACGTAAAAGCAAACGTAGATGGAGCACATGAGGCACAGCAAACATGCAATGAGCAAGCGTCCACAGACTAGATGCAGGATAGAGAACAGAAGCTGCTTTCACTGGATTGTATCGTGACATGGATTGGATTTACAAGTGCCTGCTCCCAATGTTGCCTTGTAATAATGAAAATCTAACAAACTTGTAATTTCACGCAATACACTGAAACTTGATTGTTACAATGTTTCTTTACATTTGTTAACACCTAAAATCCTTGAAAAACACTAAATTGTTGTGAAAAGACAGGGCCATTGATTCTCTCCAGAAAAATCAAGGGTTTTCAAGGACCATTTAAAAATTCCAGGACTTTCCAGGCCTTGAAATTGACACTTCTAAATTCAAGGGTTTTCAAGGTTTTCAAGGACTTGTGCGAACCCTGAGTGTAGCATAAGGAGCACTTGGAAGTCTATGGGAGTGGCCTGCAAGTAGACGTAAAAGATGATGGTGAAGATCCTTTATCAGCTCCTTGTCTCTGACTCACTTTAAATCAAAACATCCCTGCTGCCCCCTGGGTGCATTTTGATGAACACGCTACCTCTCCTCATTGACCATATAAGTAAGCACCGTCATCCCCCATGGCATCTTGACATGAAAGGGGCTGCAGACCATTCTCATGAAACGTTCTCTCAAAGCTTCCGTTCTGTCTAATCTTTTGATAACGCCATAACCAAATTGCAAGGTGTTTAAAAACGACTCTCTGGAACGGCCCTAAGGAACAGTCGTGAACAAAGCAGGCCACGCCGGATACAGTTTTGTGAATCCACTCTGGAGTGCACAAAACCTTGCTCTGCCGACGTCAAGAAGACATAAACAATGGCATTTAGAACTTTGTTGTGCTCAACAAGCTGAAAGTCCACACCATTGCCCCCTCTTCGGACAATGTACATGAGGTGGCATTGTGACCACAATCACTAGTTCCCGGTGATGTTACTCGAGGAGATTATGAGCTCGCTCTCCCAGCTAGTTCAGAAGGCCCCGATTGATCACTATAGTTGATGATGATGATGGTTGCATTTAATGGCGCAAGGCCAACTGGGCAAAGAGCGCCAAAAAAATCACCATAGTTGCATTCAGTATTGTAAATCTACCATTTATAATCTCTGATGTTGCGAATCGCTGGGGTGGATCCAGACGTGCGCAGTTAAAGGGACCCTGAAAGAGGTTCTGCCGATACACCGGTGTTCGCATTTTCAGATAAATCCAACCTTCTCGTAATCACGTCCTTCAGAATTTGTTGAAGCAAGGAGTATTAGCGGAGTTATTGCAAATCAAAACAGCACATTTTCGGTCGCGGCATGTTTTCTGCCTCATTTCGCCTTTCTCCTCGCCCTGCGCCAGTGCTCTGCTCGGATATTGTCCATAATGCCTTGCTTCTTGCTGGTTGGCAACAACACGTGGTTGCGTGTGTCTGCTACTGCGATGCAGGCATCGACGCAAGCATCGTACTGCATCGTAAGCATCGCTTTCGGACGGGGCCGTCTGACTAAATTTCTGCGTTCCATTTGTGCCTGTTTTTTTTGTCTTTATCACTCTGCCTATGAATCCCGCAGAAAAGCAGCCACCACAGCCGGGAATCGAACCCACGACCTCGTCCAGTGTGGCGAGTACCCCGCCCCCTCTGGTGCCCGGAGTACCGGTACTGGTACCTGCGTCCCCGGATGCAGACGGAGCAGGCCTCATCCAAGCTGTCCTGCAGCTCGGTGACCCGCTGGAGCTCCAGGGTGTACCACGACTGGTTCTGCAGGATCAGGTCTGACACCCGCTTGGACACCTGCACCAGGGAGAGTGAAGTGAGGCGGGTGGGAGACCCTCTCCTCCACAACTACTCACCACCAGCTAGGACAACCTGCTCTTTGAGTCAAGGAAGCGCCAGAGGCAACGAGCGACCCTTGCTTATTTTGATGTCCAACTGAAGGGGTCACATGGGTCTTCCATCAAAAACTTTATTTTTACAATTGTAATGATGAAAATTGGAGGACATGTAGTAGTTTTTCATTCTGATTGTAGATATAATATTTGTTTTGTGCAAAATGACTACACTCAAATTTATTCGGGGTTTTACATTTAATTTTTGATAGCTTTTGTAAAAGAACCACTGGAAGGATGCAGCTGAACAAGGTACCAGTGAACTGTGCAAAAATCAAGGAGTTCAATAAGACTAGCAGTATCATTGTAGCTGGTCTGTAGCAGAAGTTACGGCCGTTTGTGGTTTTTCTGGTTCAAAACCGGTTTTCTGGTTTTTCTGACTAAAACTGCACCAGCAGGAGTTCTGTTCTTTTTGTGCTTGCTTTTCCTCCCGCACGTACCAGCATTGCACTGCCACTTTTTTCACTTTCTATCGTTAAAAACCAATCCAACGAGCGTGCCGAACTAAATGAACGCTGGCACTGCTGGCTAATTACGTATATTTTGCCTCAAATGTATCTACAGTTTTCTTTGCACTAAACAAAGGGGAAATGTATGAGAAGCGCCAGCGGTTCACACGTTTCGAATGCTTATGACTATATAAACTGCTTGGCTTTCGAAGCATCTGGGTTACGCCATGACGACAGCCGTTACGACAGAGCGCCGTATGGCCCTAATTGGCTCCAGCGAGCGAGCTACGACGACAATGCGAGGCCCTAAAGTGCTCTGCACTTTAAAAAAAAGAACCTTGCCATAGAGCATTCTGCCATGATCATTCTGCACCTTTCCAATTATCCTCCATGACATGAACAAAACACACTTGCCACTATTGGACAACCGAAAAAATCTGAATAGGCTCATGACCAAATGGTGGCACATGGGTGCCATTCTGGAAGCTGACTGACTGACTGACTGTGGTGTTTAACACGCCAAAGCTACACTTGGGCTATGAGGTGCGCCGCACTGGAGGGCTCTGGATTAACTCAGACCACCTGAGGATACATAACGCCATTCCAGAAGCTGGAATATTTGTTGGGTTGGGACACGACGCATTGGAAAGGTAATTTTCGTTGCCCCTAAAGTCATTTGTGCCACATTTATGCGTGCCTTTTGTGCCTCCTGCTTTGTATGCCACGTGGCAAAGCTAACTTTTTGCATCACCACCGATGTTTCATAAAAAAAAGGGGTAGAGTGTTTTGCAAGGGCCCTTGCTAACAGCCAGAGATGCCTTTATGGACCCAATGGATCCACAATTGTCCATTTCTGTAGGTATGATTTGCGCCACTCAAATTTTTCGTTAGACCAGCCAACTTAAAATTTCCATGCCTGGTGCACTCCCCCACATTTTTTGGAAATATGTGATACTAACAGAAAGATTAAAATCTTCAGGGTTTACCATGCCGAAGCTTACACCTGGGCTACAAGGTACATGGTGTAGTATTGGATGGTTCCGGGTTATTTTTTTACCCCTGGGGGTCTTTTTAACGCGCACTGAAATCTCCACGCATGGGGCGTTTTCACTTTTTGCCTCCATCTGAAAAGCAACCATTATCTTTGGGCTCTGCAGCTCAATGCCTTAGCCACTCAGCCACCATCGCAGGTAAATATCTGCTACTATTATCAATGTCGCGTTACAAAACACAGGACAATTCCACAGATGCAGCTATGTCGGTAGTAAACACGCTTATCCAGCAAGCTTCTTCGGTGAACCCATAAACTGTGCACTGACAAGCCCCCAACAACAGGGAATCGCATTAATGCACTGACCACGGCCAGCTGCCTCTTCAGCACCTTGCGTACGAGCTCGATTGCGGGCAGGTCCAGCTCCTCGGGCAGTTTCTGCAAAGCACAGCCAACAAGAGCGCCAGTTCAGCACTAGTTTGAGCACACTCCCTCAGGGACGGATCTAGGTTTTTTCTGAAGAGGGGGTCAGCTTCTATCAGTGATGATGATGATGATAAAGGGGAGGAGGAGGATAGTAACCTTTTTACCGCTATTTCGTAAAGCCAGAACACAAGAAATAGAAAAAAAATCATCTAGTAGACCCTTTCTGGATGTCTTCTAGACATCTTCATAACTAGACATCGTCTTGGGGGTATACATTCAAAAATTAAGGTGGGGATCAGGACATTCGGCCCCCCCTCTGGATCCGCCAATGCGCTCACCCAGACGCAAATAGCAATGGCAACCCAGTTGTTGGTCCCAGTTTCAACCCAGGAAAACAATAACTGGGCTTCTAAAAGGTGCAGATCAAAAAACATACCGCAAGCCAGTGTGACGATGGAAACGGTGAAAAAAGACAAGCAAGAGCATTGGCTAACAACTGGCCTCAATTTTTTGCAGCAGGCAATGAAACTGAAAAAACGCATGTGACGTTCCACTCGACGTGATGAAACCAACCAACGAAACAAAATAAAAAAATGTGACCACAATAAATGGTGAAGCATCGACGACCACAGCACATGAAGTTAAATGCACTGAACCTACTCAATCTAAAGCGTCTCATTCGTCAAGATATTAAATCTCACTGGCAGGCAGGCCCACAGAAGGGGTGCTGACAGAGTGATCGCCATTCTTAGCAGTACCAAAGGCTTCAAAGATGTCGTGCGTGCACGTGTCTCGATACCATTTCAATATCAGGGAGGGCAAAGGTGCTTCAATACCTTTTCAGGTCACAAAAGGCACAGGTGTGCGCCTCCTAGTTTTCTCAGTGAAAAGACGCACAAAAAACACGCTGCTTCGGTGTGATCGTATCTGAGAAGGGCACACAGCAGAACGACTCTGGTAGGTTCCTGCAGACCTCTCTTTGAAGCTGATATAGATTGACCACTTTCTCGATCGAAATCCTCGCGTCATCGTGGACTACCTAGCGGAACTACCTGGGGGAACCTTGAGCACATTGTCAGTCGACGCAAAGAACCTCTACCTCTCCCTTCCACACGACCTACTGTTCGAAGCTGTCCGCGATGCCACGGACGCCTTTGGAAGCACCAGGTTCCAGAACAAGTGCAGGATCAACACAGGCAAGTTCTTGGAGGAGTTAAAACTTCTATCTACCATCCACAGTGGTTGCCTACAAAGAGGAGTGGTATGTCTAGAGGGAAGGGGTTTGCACTGATCTTCCCTGGCACTAGTATCCAGTGAGCGGTACTGTTGGCTGTATGATGATGATGACTATGACGACTGATGATTGCTAGTGGCATCCCCTTTGGCATCCCCTGATGACGTGCCATCTAACAAAAAAAAAAAACCAATATATGTACCTACGTTTTATACTCTTCGTTAAATACTAGCGCTGCTCCCAAGGAGGTTGTGCTGCTCCTAGGGCAGGCACAAAATACTGTTTAGACACAAAGTACTCATTTTTTTTCTATTACAGGTGAGAGCTGTCCTAGGCAATTTCCCCTCTCTGCTTTTCGACCACCAGCATTTATTTTATTTATTAATTTATTTGCAGGGTACTGCCAGCTTCATTTAACAAGCCCTAGGCAGGAGCGGACAAACATAATCGATACAAAAACAGGGAAACAGGAGTAGTTTTAGACAACTGCAGGAAATAACGCGCATAGAACAAACAAAAGAACATATTTTGTTCGCGTGGCAAAATAAAACAGCAATAAAGAACGGGGAACTTCAAAGGCAACAACTTTGTCGCTTGACATAACATCAAATGAACACGCAGATCACACAGGGAAACAAACAAGTGGAAAACGCAAATCCAAATCATTTAGAATGAACCACTGAACGAGAAAAGCATTTAAGCAGGCACAGCCAAACACTACAAAGATACAGGGGGAATGTTGGACTGCGTGTGGTCGTTGATTGCGGACATAAATGATTGTACATTATCGCGCTCCACAATTGTAATTCTAATTTTCTCTTTGTCACCTCGACAGCCCTGAAGTTAACTCCCTCTGTGCTACCTTAAATCCTAGAGCTTCTGGAAGCCGAATATTTCCCTCGTGTAGATTTGGGTGGATACAATCGCATTCTAACCTTCTAATATGTGATAGGCAGCTGCAGGCTTCCCTGCAAGACACAGAAGTGGTGAAAGTATTCCGGAATGTGTAGGACACTGTCAGTGTGTTTGCCAACACACTCAAAAGGTTCCAGCTAACGAAATAGGTCCCTATCAGCCAGCAACTGCAGTTTCTGGATATCAAGTCGACGTTTTTCAAAGAACACGTACAGTGGGTTATGGGGTATGTGCACCAAGGTCCCAAAAAGGCTTTCAACCATTTTCTTCGGCGCACTCGAAGCTTGTCAAGCATGGCATAGTCACTGCAGCACTTTGGAATGCACTAGTGCGGTCCTGCCCTCCGGAAATGGACCCGAGTTTTCATTCTCACGTTTGCAGAACCGTACTTTATGCCGTTTTCTTGTGTTTCAAGCACAAGTTTGGGTTAGCACAGATGATGGGCACCTATTTCTGTCGGTCCTTTGTCAATGATCTTCACGAAGTCCTTTTTTAGGGACGTACGCATAGGGTTGTTCGTTTCCGGGTTTTATATATATTTTTTTAAATCGGGAGGTAAAAATCTGGTGCTATTTTTCAAACTAATAATCGGGGTGAAATTGGGTTTTCTGGTAAAATCATTTTGAAATTCAAGTTTGTTTGGGTTGAATCTAGAGATGTACACCCAGTTTATTTTATCAAAAGGTATCAAGAACGTCTTAAGTTTAACGTATTTAAATGGGTGTTTGTTCGAGCTGGTAATCGGGGGACATCAGGGTTTTCTAGCAAATGCCCTCTAAAATTTGGCGTTTGTTTGGAACTGAATCAGTAATCATGAGAGTAAACAGCACTGATAACCTCCAAAAAATTAGCCATTTTATTCCCGAAAAGTTGGCCAGCAATTGTTTCCACATCCTTGTTTACATACGTTATCATCTGTTTGCATGCAGAACGTGTTGGTCTCCATTTGACACTTGTCCGATCGTTGAACGTATCGAAGCTGGGAGGAAGTTCTGTCGACATCACAGCTTCCATTAGCTAGGCACAACAATGTCAGCGCCGCATTTGCCAGCCTGGGGTAGCCAATGGTGGAGACATGCCAATACGCAATGAATTTGGAAGATGTGTTTGTGAGGCTTGCTTTCAGCAAGCACTGGTTAAGAAGGGCGGATCATCAGTGCACGATTGTGCAGATCACTACTTTGAAAAAGCCTAATTCGGGGAGAAATCAGGTTTAACCCTATTCTCCTGAAACATGTTCGGAATGTAAAATTCAGGTTAAATCAGGGGTACAGATAATACGCGGGGTTTTTCCTTTAGTGCAGCTTCACGGCAATGCGCGTTGTGCCGTGAAGCTCTTATGCAGTAACACTGACTAACTAGGCCTTTCATGGCAACGATTGCGCAAAACATACAAGGACAAGGAAGAAAACTGCATTTTATTAGTGAATTGGGACTTTCACCTTGAACTCAGTGTATTCTACTTGCTAAATATATGCTTTTTCTGCCTACATAGTATGTGATGTGTTGCTTGAGCAGTATCCTTGGTGCAGCCTTTCCTCTATCAAATGTGCGGGCAATACGCGAGGATCTTTTCTTCTTTTCCGGCGGGCTGAAAGTGGGGGTGCGGACTATATGCAGGGGCGGATTATACGCCTGAAAATATGTTATTTATTTTTTGGCTAAAGAAACATCTTTTGTGGCTGAGTGACAGCTGAACAATTTCTATTCTGTCTTATGGCCCCCTTACCATCCATATACTGTGTCGTTTGTGATGAATTTGGCCAATCGAAAAAGACCCCAGGCCTGTTTTCAGGACCATTGAAAGCACCACTGCCGTTCACACAAGGTTCAGCAGGCCGAAAGTCCCACCCTGGGCTCAGCAATGTGGATTGTTGGCCAAGTTGGCACTGAAGCCTCAAAAACACCAGATGAGTGCGCTCACCTTGAGCTCGTGGTCGCTGGAGTCAAAGGTTCCCTCGGCCGAGCAGTAAATGGCCTCGATGCACGACAGCACCTCTTCCTCCTCATTCGGGTCCGCTGGCAGCT
The DNA here is from genome assembly GCA_013339765.2 of Haemaphysalis longicornis. Classification (NCBI taxonomy): domain Eukaryota; kingdom Metazoa; phylum Arthropoda; class Arachnida; order Ixodida; family Ixodidae; genus Haemaphysalis; species Haemaphysalis longicornis. Next base: position 197,117,010 of record CM023450.1, on the reverse strand, counting down.
CCCCACTCGGCTGCAAAACACACACGCACACAGAGCTCACGGGATGACCTCAGCCCATATACACAAACTCGATGAGAGGGGGTGCAGCTTACCACAACCCTCCCGCGTGTGTATTACTGTATACATGGACTTGAAAAGGGACAGTTGTGACGAGAAAAAGTTTTTTTTTTAGAGAAACAGGTGTTTTCAATCGCCCCATCGATGGGTCGAGTAAAAAAAATTTTCCTCGACTCGACCCATGGATGGGTCGAGTGAAAAGGCCATCGGAGCAAGTCCATTTAACCTTCAGGCAAGGGGTGAGTCAACACTCTCGTTGGGCTGAATCGGCGGGACGTGAGAAGCTGAACAGCTCTTCTTACGGGAATCCCTCCAGTCCCCTCACCTTGATTCTTTGGACGGGGTTCGAATAAACAATGGGAGGCGCAGAGGTAAGATGAACCCGTCAGTCCCAACCCTCCCTCATCAAGTCGGTGTATCCAGGGATCATTACATGAACTCCATCGAAAGAATCGACGTGAGAGGCAAGCAGCTGCAGACTGGAGGAGTCCACATAAGGGGACCTATTTAAGTCATCATGGCCTGCTGGCTCAGCCCAATGAGCAGGTAAACGCACTAGCTGCCTGCGAGTCAAATAGAATCACCTCAAGCGCTTTCGACTAAACCGGTCCACTAATACGTACGTGAGGGCGCGTTTCTCTCAACTCAACTCACTCCCCCCCCCCTTTATCAAACTCCATGTATATACACTCCAACTAAGTCAAAGCAGTGCTGCCTGAAGAGGCTACAGCTGGAATCAGCTAGCCAATCAGCACAAAGAAGGCACCAGCGTAGATTAACGAGGGGCATGTTCCTTCTAGTTCCCAGATTGTCTGCTTCCATGAACAGAAGGTGCACGACATCCCTGTTGGCTACTTTCCTCAGGAATGCCTCCGCACCCCTTCTTATAGCTCCAATAAGGCTACATGGAGTTGGTGAAATGGATAGTATCTCTAGAGAAAAGGGTAGCTGGTGGCCAAATTCCCAGCTGGGCGCTGCTGGTCCAGCCAGTCCCAACTGGGACCAGCGGTGCCCAGCTGGGAATTTGGCCATAAACCCAGGGACCAGCTACACTTTCTCTAGGGATGGTTGGTGATTGACATTACCTGCCCCCATTTATGAACGATGCGACAAGGGTTGGCTGATTAACATAAACTGCTACCTTTACTCACGCATGCCGAACTAGTGGACAACTATTGCGGCGAATGATGGCGGGGGGAGTGGAATTAGAGGTTCACTGCGAAGACAAAACACCTGATCTCAAACCTCGAGATCTGTCCTGGCGGTCAGTATACAAGACAAGTTATTCACTGGACAAGCTGCATTTTTTAGGGACGTACATCTTTAGTAAACAAACTGCGTGTGTTTCTTTGTTTTTCCCGAGTTTAGTTTCTAACGCCATGGAGCAAAAAGTGATGCCTTAGGGCAGCCTCACGCAGCATGCAGCCAATTTCACGCAGCAAAACGCCCCGCTCTGGCCGCAGCGCGTAGGACGCGTATTCTCAACTAAGCAACCCCTCGCCAGCGGAGCAGGAACTGAATCTTGCGTTCGATCGATTCAGATCGCTTCCCCCCTAAAAACATCGACGACAGCGGGCTGTCACTGAAGACCAGAATCCGAAAACAGAACTCACCTTAAGTCTGGCAATCGTCGCCTGGGCCTCGGTGTTCGCCCCACCAGCGCCGTCCTGCACCGACCCCTGCAAAGAGGAGTCGTCAGATCGCTCTCACCATCATGAACTCGGTTGAAAAACTCGGTTGAAAGTTGCGCCGCGCAACAAGCAGCTGATGTTAGCGGATTTCCGCGGAAAGTGATTCAGTCAGACTATGAATGCCGACTACGTCCCAGGGCGTGCGATTCCGCGAGGCCGCCGCCCGACAGCTCACCTGTCTGCCGACCAGAGATCGGAGCTTTTTTGTGATATCCATTTGCGCTCAACTCAGCTTCCTGCGTAGATATCCGAAATCATGATGCGGAAATATCTACAACGTTCAAAACCACCTCACAGCAGACGCAGCAGACCGTATTTTCGATAAACTCGGTATCAGGGTTACCAACCCTTTTTCGGGATATCCCCAAGCAATGGTCAAAAAATCATAATGTCTTGCTGCCCACTTCAGTTCACCGTAATACTGACTTCACTCATAAAATTTAGCTTAAAAATCATAAAAAAATACAATTAAAAAAAAAGTAAATAAACCACGACAGAAAAGCTACAAAGAAATGTCTATATTATCTCGCGGCTGTAAGAAACACGCATCTGTAACAAATTGATGACAAGAAAAAGAAAGTGCATGTAAGGCTGCCTTTCATGCGTGCGCGAATTGAGGGTCAGAGGTAAAGTGGAGATTCAGATACAACAAGGCAAAAGGTTTGCTACACAGAGGTGCTTCCGAGTGTTGCAGAGAAGCAATCTGCGCAGGTGCAGGATTGTTGCGAAACAATCGAGGCGTCTGCACCCATCTACAGTACAGCCAGTTTAAAACAAGGAGCTAAAAAAACTTTAATGCGTTCATAGTTCGAGCATTACCCTAGCCATATCAACAAAACTATTTATTTAAGAAATTCCAGTTACTATGCACTGGATCCGACTGTCGCGGTATTGCAGTAAATTGTCGCGTAGTGCGTACATGCCATTGCAGCAACATACTTTGGCCGTACTGTCACGTAAGCGTGCTGCATTCCCTTTAAATTGATGTATGCAACTGTGACAATTATGCGAGCAAAGTCTTAACGATACCACCGATACCACCAGGCAGTTGTGAACTGCCAGTGGTCACTGGAATTTTTTTTTTTTTTTTTGCTTATAAGCGCCTCTAGTTCAGCCAGATCATACTGTTTGTTTCTCGTTTTTTGTTACTACGCTTTTAAATGATGACAACTCTTTGTGACCTCTTTGTTATAGAGTCCCCTATCGCTCCTCTGCGTGCATCTGCTTCTCCATTTTGCCTACATACCAGTCATCACTATCGATCGCCGCGCCACCGTGCCTGGCGTGACGTAACGACGCTGCATTTTGACGCTGGCGTCAGCCGCACGTCAACCGTCGAAATAGCAGTACGGCGCAGCGGCAATCGTCGCCCGCTTTGTGGTCGCCCGCTTGTCTGTGGTCGAGCATGGCAGCAGCCGTAGTTAGGGTGTAACGAAAACGGCCGTGGTTGCGAGGAGCGGCAACGCGGTCCCTGCCTGCGTGTGTGCTTTGCTGCCGTGCCCGTTCGTGTCTGTCCCGCTGAACATGCGGACGGCGAGATGGCAGCGTCGACTGCTTTGGCATCGCTGGCAGCGTCTAGTAACGCTCAGCTAACGCGCACCTTGGAGCGGATACTCGAGGAAGCCCAGAATACCGGCGAGCTCCGCTTAAACGGCCGCAAGCTGAAGGAGCTGCCTTCGTACGCGGCCAAGTACGACCTCCGCGACACGGTGCACGCAGGTGAGGAGGCCTCTTTGCTCTCGACGCCGCCGCGGCGCGAACTTGAGAGCTCTCGTGTTTCGCTTGGCCGCCCCGACGGGCTGATTGCGCGCCGGATGTCTCATGTCCGGCGGCGCGTCGGGAAACGTCGTTCCCACCGAGGAGCACCGTTAAGCGAGCGGCGTAAACCTGAACTGACGAGGGCGTGCCGAAACGTCCTTTCGGGGTGCTAGCGGCCCGCTAATTTGCGCCGGCCTCGCCCGTTATGTTAGCCCACTTTCTCGCGTCCTCCGCCGCCGCGGCGGCCGCTCTCGCAACGATCTCGGCCCAGATAGCCGCTTCCGCCGTCCGCTCTTGCGTCTCGCGACGTCAGTCACTTGGAGGAGGAGGGGAAAGTTGTGGGGGCGCCGTAGTACTTGGTGGTTCACTGACCCCATCTGTTTTGACGGCTGTCGAACGGTCTGTTGGGTAGGAGCCCGGCGGAGAAGAAAAAAAAAAAAAAAAAAGAAGCCGGGCCGTCTTTGTTTTGTGGTTTTATTCTAGCTTTCCATCTTGTTGACAATCAGGCATATTATTATTAGGCTTTTGCGTGCTTTTTTACCTCTGTCTTTTTACTGTCTTTTTCTGTAAGTACATTGAAGATACTTTTACAAAGAGTCCTCACTATTAATTCCGTTCATTTCCTAGACCTTGTTTGTCACATACTTTTGATTATTTCAGTGCATGAACGCCGTTATTGTTTTAAAGAGCAACATGCAGTTCCACTGAAAGATGGTACTTAACACTCATCGTCATATTTGGACTCTTTTTTGCTCATCGTATTTTTTTAAAACAACGTACAGTTACACTGAAAGTTAACACCTGTAACTGATCTTCCTGTTTTCAGTTCTCTCCACGCATGGAAGCAGTTATTGTTTTTGTAGCGAGCACGCAGATCCACTGAAAGTTGACACGTACCGCAGAAATGAGTGTGAGAGCCAGTAAGCACAATCCGTGTCTCAGTTCTTTGGGGGTGGAGGTCAACGGTTTAGTAGGGTTGACCCCCTAAAAGGTCGTCTTTCCCAAGTGGGTGACCCAGGCTGGCCAGGTAAAAAGGTTAGGGTAAGGTCAATGGTGTAGCGTATATGTGCCCTGGGATAGTCCCAGTGCAGCCGTTTGTGGTACCTGCTCATTCCGAACACCAGACATTGTCAGGACACAAATAACGAAATGAAATAACCTCGGAAAGTGGTATGGGAAGAACAGCGTTCTTCCCGTAACACACGAGCGCATGTGGTACCGAGGTACCGCATGTGCTTGTGTGTTCCTAATCGCGAATTTCACGATTTAATGTTGCTTGGGAGACAAGAAATAGCACAAAACATGTTACGTATACAATTCCTATGTAATAAGAATGGAAAAAGTGTGTGGTCGAATATCACACACACGTAAGATCCCAGATGCTTTTAAAGTTAAATGCAATAAATTACCACAGGAGAGCATTATTACTCAAAATAATGTGTGGATTATTATTTCATACATGTGAAATCTGCGCTCTAAATCCTGATTAAATGCAAAAGTATATGATTACTACGAAATGGGAATGGCAGCAGGATTTTTTTTCGCAGAATGATTCGAATCTAATGTGGGAGTCTGGGCCTTTTGGTTCATCGATACCTAAACAAACCAGTGAAAGAATGCGGCACAAAGAGGAGAAACATGTAACTGTGGTAACTGGTGCCACCTGTTGGCGCTACATAGATGAACTTCTGTGTGCATCCACGGGAGGCCATGACAACGGTGTTAATAAAAGGTAGAGCGTGTGACCTGTGGGTCAGTGTGCCTACCTACGCCCCCTGACAGTGGCTGTTGTCAGTGTTTGCGGGAGTGGTCATCATCACAATACACAAAAGCAGTCATCAGACTTGCAACCACTGTTTGGACAAAGACTGGATTTACAAACAGGACTGACAACTGACACTGGGTTGCAAGTCCAGTGACCGACCTTGCGTTACAAGCTTCTCCTCTCCGTGTAGCATTCTTCCACAGGCTTGTGTGTTAGGTGTTTAAAATCTTTCCTAATTTTGGGTACAAAAGGACATAACTACGAAATAACGTGTGGCCTAAGCTTCATGAAGCATGTAAAATCTAGCCTGCTAACAACTGTCTGCATGATTTGCTTTCCCGGGCATGCATCATCAAGCACTTTTTTTCTCTCCACGGGCTGAATGGGTGAAATGCAGGCAAGAAATTCTCTGGCCTTGTCTAAAGACAACTGTCTACACGTACACACAAAAAAAGACAATGCAGAAAGTGAGGAAAAATAAGTTCAGGCGGGCGCATATTTTGTGGTGCATTGTATTGTCGCGTAATGTGGGGGCAGGCAGCGACCACTTGAACTGATAAGCAGGCGGGAGCTAAGCCTCTTGCGAGGGCCACACGTGATAACGGGGGCAGTACAACAGTTGTGAAATGGCGGAAGAGGAAGGGAGGCATGCAGGGGTAGAAAGCTGTTACCGAATGCACGGGGGCTTATCGCAGGAAATATGGGGACACGAGCACACGTAGCTCCGGTAAAAAGAAATAAGCCAAAGAAGCCACTAAGAGTACGGTGTGCTAGAAGGTAGAGGTGTGTCGTGCGGGGGAAATAACCAATGGAGAGTGCGGGTCCCTTTTTCGATTGAAAAAATTGTATGGAGCGCAGGTGTTCCCCAGAGAAGTCCTGTTGCCTGTTATTTGGAGGGTTTTATAAAACTTTAGATCACGAAATGAAGAAGTAAGACTGTTTATGGCAATAAATAAGGATTAATTTAAGAAACAAAACTTCTGAAACCAACAGGCAAGCAGCGGCCGCCACAGGCACTGCTTACAACAGGAGTTTCTCAGCAGAAATTTTCATCGCAAAAGGGACCCCCCCTAATCGGCCCCGAACGACACACCTCTATTTTCTAGTATACTGTGCTAAGAGGAAGCCATGCTGCATTGTAAAAGGGGCACTGAAGGAAACTCGATGCATTTGTCTAGTTGCACTACCACATTGAAGTGTAGAGTGCGTGTGCCATGCTTTGGTTTCTCCTAACAATTTGCACCCATTTTTGGTGACAAAAAAGTGCATTTGGAAGTGTCGTTTTTATCATGCCATTGGTCTGCAGACTTGGTGACTTTTTAGGTTCATGATGAAAAAACAGCACAGAAGATCAGCACTGCGCTGTCGTCTTTTCTTCTTTCGTGCCTGTGTTTCTTGCGCTGTTTTTTCATCATGAATTTTGAGTCTGAACCAACTAGCCCAGCTTGCCATCCTACTTAGAGTTTTTAAGGGCTCAATTTAGAGGATTCCTAGCATGTTTAGCCTGTACAACCTATGCATAAGCATACCAGAACTCGGTATTAACAGTGAATAAGGTGAAAATTGGCACTTTTAAGTCTGAAATTGTTAGAAAGCTCATTGCAGACTAATGTGATGTCATTATGGTAAACGGTGCAGACCCTGTGAACGGCGCATGTTGTTTTCTCTGCTGCTACCCAGCACAAAAAAACTACAGCTCTCGATTTCTTTCTGAGTAGTCAAATAATGGATTGAGCAGGCTAACACCGTCACATTCTGATGGTACCGGCTAATTCACTACCTACAGGTTCGAAAGCATTGTGCACCAATATGAAATGGTTCAGAGATTCATGAAAATCTTCCTACTGGCCTAGCTTGCTTGTTTTAGGATGTGTAGTTTCTGTACTGAAATACAGAATTAAACGCTAGAATATTTTAGTTTAGCGCACTAGATAGCACTTACAGACTAGCCAGGGAGCATTTCTTTAATATTAGTACAAAAGTGGTATATTTCTAAAACAAGCAAACTAGGCCATTAAGAACATTTTGAACATGGCCATTAGTAAAGTAGGACATTAGGAACATGTTGCTGCACAGTGCAGCAACAAATAAGGCTTTCAGTAATTCATTTCAGTGTTTACGTGTGTGGCACTGCTTTATTTGTTTTCACTGAAAAGGAAGAAGAAAAGGATACCAAAATGAGCCATTAAAATCTCTTTTATCAGCAGCATGCAATATGCACTGTTTACAGTGTTCTGACCTTGCATTTCCAGTGCTGTCTGCTTTTTTGTTTGATCAGGATTGCTTATAAAGGTTGAAGGGACACAAGGGGAATTTGTCAGTTTTATTTGTGGCTGCACTGTACTGTTTCACCATGTAAGCCATTGTTTGACTTTTTTTTTTTTAAAGTATACAACGTAGTTGTTACTCTTAAAGGCGGCAGGAGAGAGAACACCAGGCGCTCCCATTATGGTAACTACCGTAATGATGTCACACTGAATCACAATGCGTTTTGACGCCATCTCGGCCTTCAAAATTTAGGCTTACACCTATTTCATGGTTAATACTGGTTTTTTGTTTGTTGACACTCGGGTTATTCCAGTTACACGTGCTTGCAATCTGGCCTACGGACCTGCCGGTCATGGCAAATCTGTGCGAGAGATGGGGCAAGGAAACGGCCACTTCGAACACACTTTTCTCATAAAAATTCAAGATGCCAGTGCAGCAGGGGTATCACCTACGCATCTTGGACGTTAATCTGGTAACGTAATCGGCCAGTGCCTGCGACTCCCATCAGTGTCCCCGTAACTGTAGCAACAGAGGCAGTTTGTTTAAAGTCTGCGCCCTGTCATATTGGAGGTTTCACAGTTGTGTCAGTTACCTTCTTTTTCCGTGGGAACAAAAAGCGCACGTTTTATGAATGCGATAGTGGACCCAAAGGAACAGGAAGAATAGTGAAAGGAAGGCCCTACTTGTGGCCACGTTGTTGTAAGAAAGCAGTTCCATGGTTAGAAACGTGGCTCTGGCCCATCCGGCAAGCCTAACAGTGAATATCTCCGCCGTGAATGCAAATCAAACGTCATATTTTGAGTAATTTGATTTGCGAATTGAATATTTGGTATTCTGAATAACCTACCATGGGGGCTGACTGGGTGGCTGACAGGCATTAGGCTGACAAGCATTAGGCTGTTGAGGATGAGGTCAAATGCTTGATCCCGGCCAGGGTGGCCATTTTTCTGATGGAAGCAAAAAACAAATCGTCTGTGTGTACATGTTAAATGTTTCTACGTGGTCATAATTAATCAAAAGCGCTTCACTATGCCCCACAAAGCACTTTACTGAGGCATAGCTCTGGCGCTTTAAACCCATAATGGTTTTTCTTTTTCACTATATTTGAGGATATGCTTTCGAGCAAGCAAACCCCATCCCACTGTTGTGCAATAAAATGGGTCGCATGGTTTCTGAAAGACAATTTCTGAGTGCATTTTTTATCGCAGTCACAACATAGCGTGACAAAGAGATTAATTGCAACCAAATTGCCCTATTGTGTCGTAGCTTGAGGGCTTTACCGGCAGGAAGCTCTTTCGTAAATGACCCTCTTCACTCCAAGGAAACATTGCTGACACTGGAAAATAGGCTGACACTATTGAATGCTGAGGGCACCACAAGTTCCACTGTAGGCAGCACTGCGCAAGAAGTTCATGTAACTGAGTCACCCCCTTTGCTGTGCTTGTACTCTGAAGCTTTTTTTGTTTTGTTTTTTGGCACAGTGGTTATAGCGAACACTGATATAGCGAATTATTGGATATAGGGAACTAAATACAAAGTTTGTTTGGTCACGCTTCATTTCAATGACACCTATTCTTTTTATAACGAAACCGAAACCTCGAGAGCCGCGGGATATCAGCTGTAACCAAGAAATATTTGGTTTCCGCGATGCTCAAAACCCAATGGCTATCATATTAAAATCAATATTTAAAAAAAAAAGGGAGGAGGGGACAAAAAAATCATTTTTTAGTAGCTTGAAAGACTGCACAAATAGAAAAGCCCTTTATTGTGGGGACATTGTGGAAAACTTCATTTCGCTGAGACTGGGAAAAGCCACCAGGCGAAGGCTACATCCTCCTTCAAGTAAATAAGAACGCAGGCCTGTTTTCCCGAGCGAACTTAGTTCTGTTGTAATTTCACGGTCTCACATTCTAGTTTGAAGAATTGCCACTAAGAGAGAGATAAGGACTACCTTGTTTATAGTGGGTTCGAAGCCTAGAACAATGTGTTTTTATCTGATTATTGCACGAGCCAGATTGCTGATTTTTTAGAGCAGATTTTTGCCCCTATGGTTACAACGAATAGCGGAAATAACAAACTAATTTGCAGCCTCAATACTACTTCGTTACAATGAGGTTTGACTGCTGTGTTTTGTGAGTCATATGAAGAGTTTTATGCTCATCTGAAAACTGACCATGCCCAAGGCATGTGACAACCCTCCGAGTGGAGCGATTTGGGCACTGAAACGAAAGGAGGTGGACAAAAGGTGGTATGTTGTTTTTCTTACATCACCCGGCTGTCCACTCGGTTGCTTGCTTACTTTGTCTTCCGGCGTGTCTCGTTAAAGGGACGTGACAATGTGAATGAGTCGGCATTATCTGTGGCTGCATTGGGCAGTTTAACTCATGTAGTACCGTGTTTGACTATTGCGCTGAAGTCTCGAAGCTTATCTGTAGTGGGTGGCAGGAGGGGAAACACTTTGCAACGCACCAGCCTGCACTGCACGATGTCATCCTGGGGCGTGTTTTCGGGCGGGTGCACCCTTGAAAATTTTAATTTTTAACCACCTCACGGTTGATATTGACTTCTTGATCACCCGACATTGTGTGCAGTTCAAGCGTGCTGGCGAAATGTTACGCTAGCCTGCAGAGAACATGTTGGTGTGCCATCACGGTCAACATCAGCAAATTAGCTGAGAGTGGGTACAAAGGAAACTTCACTTTTTAGCTCCCTTTTCTTGTTCGAAAAGTGCACGCAAGTCTACTGAAAAGCTCAGAATGTGAGGGCTCTTCAGTTATTAGTCCCAGACTCGCCACGGATGCCGAAAGGCTATAAATTCGTTTTTCACTTGTATTTCTATGGTGTGGGTACCCGCAAACTACCCGCGATGAGTTGGAGAGTTTAAATTATGGAGCCTCATGGTCTAAGCGTTCTAGACCTTAATCAGGTGGAAGAGTAATTAGACAGTGCTCACTAAGAGTGTCCCTTTAAGGGGGCACATGGGTCTTTGGAACTGAAAAATTGCCTAAAAAAGCACTTTTTTAGGTATCACATTTCTCTTGATTTCCAGAGTTTTTCTAGTCTCTAAAACTTCTGTTCTTGGAACACTACCGGGTGCTTATAAAAGCCATAGAGGACCGATTGCAACAAAGCAAAACAATTTTTCAAGAATAATTTCCCAATTGTTTACCATGAGTGGTATTGCAGTGATAGGAAATTCTCGAGAGGTACATACCAGCATGTAGTGCAGCTATGAAGATCATTTTGTTTCCACTGTGAAGCTGAATCTTTAAGCCATCCAATAAGGGAAGCAGATTTTGCATTTCACGTTTCAGTATTTGCTTAATTGTATTATTTTTAATTGGTTAGCAAGAGTACTTCAAACCTAGAAGTTAGAATCGATGTAAACTTGTATTTGTGTGATTGTGAAAAAAAAAAACTGCTTCCCACATTTCATTTGCCACAACTTCTGGCATCTATTCATGCCTTGCTGTTAATTTTTTGTTGAATAGTTTCTTCCCTATTGTTGTCTAGAACAATCAAGGAACATTTTTAATTCACTCTGAAACTAATTACCTCACATAAAGACTAATTCGATATTTGAAATCAGCTGAGAAAACTGAACAAGCCAATGAAGTTTCATCACAATTCGTTGGAAAGTGAAAAAAAAAAATAAAAATGCTTCTAAGGCCGGTGTGGCCCCTTAAGACCTGCAACTGGCATAGAGTCTATGTTGCTGTGTGTAGCTTCAACTGCTAGGCGGGAACGAAGTAACAAGAGCCCCTACCTCTACTGTGTGCAGACCTGTCCAAGAACCGGCTGGCCGAGTTCCCCGTGGAGCTGTGTGGGCTGGCGCTGCTGGAGAGGCTGGACTGCCACAGCAATGTGCTCCGCACGGTGCCCCCGGCCCTGGCCGCCCTCCAGGCGCTGACCTACCTCGACCTCAGGTGTGCTGCAGGGAGGGGCAGGGGTCAAAGGTCGCCGAGGGTAGGCACTCGGGTCAGCTGCACCCACACCATGCAGCCTTGCTCGCGAGTTCGAACAGGAGTTGGTTCAAAGTGCACCGAAAGCCTTATCCTGCTGCAGTGTTCACCTAACATGCTCCAAACCCAGGTGAAAATATTTTTTTCTAGCTAGAAATTCAGTTTCTTGCTCATTTCTAGCTGGATTGAGATTTTGTTCCGGCTGGCAGCTATTACTTCAAGCTAGCATTTGTCATTCCAGCTGGAAGAAAAAAAATCTTCAAGCTGGAAATAACCATCTCTAGCTAGACTAGGAATTTTTCTACTTAGAAGCTGTCCATTCCAGCTAAAATCTATAAATCTAGTCAGAAATGAGGCTGGAAGTTGACTTCTTGCTAGAAATGCTCTTTCCATTTTCACAGCGGAACCTTGGGATTTTGGGCGTATAGAAAGGTGATTAGTCTTGTAGAATTTGTAGTTGAGGGTGGCATCGTTTGTTACGCACAACCCGCCCTTCACGTATGTCCACATAGTAAAAAAAAGTGCTGTGGAGAAGCTATTGCAAAAGATAGAGAGAGACAGACAACAGATGTGTTCCTTTTCTTTTTTTTTCCTGGTTGTATTGTTTGACCTCAAAAGGAAGAAAAGGAACGCATAGTATGAAAGCACTTCCAGCACCACTTTTACAGTTTCATGCGAGGACTCGTGTTACCTTTAACCGTTGATAGCATGTCTGAGCTTTCAATTGGAAGAGGGAAAGGAAAAGGAGAAGGTAGACCAAACAAGTTGTAGTGTTCGTTATTTTGGTTGCCATGCTTAAACCAATTTTAAGGCACCCTTAATTAACTCTTTCGGGACCGCCGGAAAAAGTGATGAAAAAGGGAGGTCTCGGTACAAATTTTTTATTACATAAAGCAAAGGCACCATCCTGCCTTAGCATATACCAAAATGCAGCTAATTATATGTTCTTTGACATACAATACCAAGTTTTACTTCAACACTGACGATAGAACCATGAAAAAATCTGAAAGTACTTCGTAAAAAAACTACAGAAAAGATAGAAAAAAGTTCGCGACAACATTCTTATGCCACGCAAGGATGGGTCTCGGGCCCATTTTTTGCGGCGTGCCCGGGCCTGTCACATTGCTGCCGGTGCTAAAAACACTAAATTTTTTTTCCTGAGTGAACCGCTGCTTGATTCGCGCTCGAACTTCACACGAAGGTTGGATTTTGTGGTCTATTTTGTTTGACATCGGGAGCAATGGTTATTCTGAAAATAAATAGATACGATTTTTGCCTATGGGAAAATGGCTGCTGATTTGGACGTGCGAGCCAGTGCAAGCTGATCTTGGAACGACGGTGCCACCTGAGGTATGCAGAGCGAAACGGACGATGGGGATTCACGGAAGGAAGGAGCCAAAGGAGATAGCAGACGATAGAAAGTGTGAAAGCCGGTGAGGATTGGCAGTGATGAACTTTGGTAATATTTTATTAAGATTGGCATGAGCTGTCATGCAACTATTTGTGATCATCTTAAACTAGGAACCAAAAAAAGTTTTGATTGTCTGCTACCTCATTTGGCTTCTAGAATACCGTGAATCTCCATCATCCGTTTCACTCTGCATACCTCAGGTGGCGCCGTCGTTCCAAGATCAGCTTGGCGGCCGCTTTTCTGATGGAGGCGAAAAGCAAAAATGCCTGTGTGTACGAGATTTCGGCGCACGTTAAAGTTCCCCAGGCGGTCAAAATTAACCCGGAGCCCTCCACTATGGCACGCCTCATCGCCTGCATTGTGTCAGCGTGTTAAGACCTACAATCAATCAATCCAAAATCGGCTTGCACAGGCTCGCACGTCCAAATCGAACGCCATTTTCCCGTAGGTGCAAATTAATTTTATTTATTTTCAGAATAAACAAATAAGCACCATCGTTGTTCCCGGTGTCAGACAAAATAGACCACAAAATGTGACCTTTGTATGAAATTGTAAGTGCGAACCGAGCAGCGGTTTGCTCGAAACAAAAATTTAAAGTGTTCCAAATATCGTCGTAACACCCTGTATCGAGAGAGAAAGCCTTCTTGCACCCTTCGGGCGGTTGCGAGTTTCTTGGGAGCCTCTTTGACTGAGGTGTCTGCGCTCGTGGTTTGAGCGAAGGGAGCGGGCGTGAAACATGGGTTGTGGCCTCTTCCCTCTCCTGCCTGCAGCCGGAACCAGCTGACCAGGCTGCCGGGTTCCCTGTGCCAGCTGCCCGTCCTGTCGGTGCTGCTGGTCTCCAACAACCGGCTAGCGTCCCTGCCCGAGGAACTGGGCAAGCTCCGATCACTCATGGACCTGGTACGCGCCCCCTCCGTTAAACAGACAGGGCTTCCATACCGCTCGTTTCACCACACTCTTTGGAGTCACTAGTTTGGAGGGCAAGGGGGACAACATCCACTTGTGCTACTCCAGCTTATTGAGGATCCCGTGGTTTGTGGGGTTGAGCAGATTTTTGGGGTGGAGATCTTCTTGGCGTTGAAAGCGCACTCACAAAAAAAAAAAAAAGGAATGATAGAAGAAAAAAGGGACGACACGGCACTAACTCACCACGGTTTGTTTATTGAAAAGAAATGCGGTTTTTTTTTTTTTTTTTTTTTTTTCTGAATGAGCCAGATCCACCAATGCGAATTTGAAAAACAAGCGGAATTTTGTTACTGAACCTAAATGCAACTCCGGCAAAGCCATTATATGATATATTTTACATGTCAGCTGGGGGAAGTTTATGGCCACAAGTAATTAAAAATTGTTATCAGTTTGAGCAACATTGGGGTTGCTCAATTTGGATTTGACTATATCGAATTGAAACACTCAAGTTGATGCGGCATTTTTATCAAAAACTTTATTTAAATTTACTTGAAAGCATGGTGCAATTGCGTTTCGGTGGAAAAGACAAAAATATTCTAACAGGGCTAACATGGAGAGCAGCTGAGTCCTAGGAAAATTTTCTTGTGCACGCCTGAAGGCCCTCACGAAGTAAGGAAGCTCTCCATTGCTTTGCCATAAATTTCCAACGCACTTCACAAGAAGGCTGCTCATATCTTCTTCACCTTAATAAAGTAATTTGTACTCTCAGGATGGGGGGGGGCGGATATGCCTAGACTTCTAAGCAGCGGCTATTTAGTTAAGTACTAAAATGCTACATACGGGAGTAAAAAAATAAATTTAACGAGAGTTATTTCATACGGACGGGTCAGACGGAACGAAATCATTGGTTCACATTTCTCAATTTCATTTCCTTCACTTGTTCCGTTCACTTTGTCATTGACACCTGTGGATGGATCTTTTGCTGATCTACCAATGGCCATCTGAATTTATTATAAGCCACCTCCTAAAAGCAATAAAATATTCCGAAAACACCCTCGAAACAGTCCGAACAGTCAAGCCAAAAGCAAACGGACAAATGGGCGAATGGATGTGGCCCATTTTTGATCTGTAAAACACCAGGATAAGGCTCATTTTTGATACGAACTACAACATGAGTACACGTTCTTATGGCGTTATCTCTGGTATTGTCTTGCCACCCTTTTTTTAGGGGAAAGTTGCCGAGTTTTTCTGGTCACTGCAGTTTTATCCGACTTAGTTTCGCTTTCTGGAATCTGGCTCATTTCGGAAAAAAAAAATGCCTCATATACGGACGTGTCAGGTGGTGCGTTCATCTTGCCAAAGATAAAAACCATGAAAGCACCTTTTACATGGAATATACACAATAGGGGCCACACGCGGCAGTCGAAGAGGAAGCAGGGCATTAAAAAAGTGAAACCATAAGATATCAAAAATCGCTACGACCGCTGTGAGTGGCACTGATAAAAGTATTCTTTGTCTGTTATAGAAACTGAGGGGGCACTAACACATCTATCGCCGGACCTTTTAGGAGTGAAGCCCCTTAGGGGCTGGGGCTGTTGGCGTCTCCTGTTGTCGTTGTTGTCATAATCATTCGTCTCATGTAGTCACGGTACTAAAACACCGGGAAACTCATTTACACCTAGCACTGGAGTGCTTCGTAACGTGCCAGAGAGCTTCGTGCTTCAAAGACACAAGACCTTTACAGCAAAGCTGTATACCTGTACCCCCCAACGGTTTCATCTCCGTTGGCAAAAATGCCAACGCACCAGGAGTGCACTTGTACACTGCATGCTTCGCCCCTCCCCAGGTTTCACGTTAATGGAGATGGCCCGGGAGTTTTATGTGGAACGCTTCTGTTAGCTCTCTAGTGGTTTTTTTTTTTTTCACGATGCCGTGACAGAACTGTCTGATGTGGACTGACGCCCTGCGAGCGGAGGAAACAGCACCGGTTGCAACCAGCTGCAACTATTGGCATGTCGGTCTTTGGCTGCAACAACTTAGGCGACACATGCCTTTGTTTGCTGACTCAGTTGTAAGTGCACACCTCATAGCTCATTCTCTCTCTCTCTCTCTCCCTCCCTTACTGAATTGTTTCTATTTCAGTGAAAAGGGAGGAGGTTGAGTACAAAAATCCCGGGCCATCTCCACTAAGGTGAAACCTGGGGAGGGGCGAAGCATGCCGTGTATGAGTGTATTCTTGGCACCTTGGTGTTTTTGCCAACAAAGATGAAACTGTCGGGGGTACAGGTATACAGCTTTGCTGTAAAGGTCTCGTGTCTTTGAAGCACGAAGCTCTCCAGCGTGAGGCGTAAACGAGTGTCCTGGTGTTTTGTTAGTATGCGTTACGTTCTAGTGCGAAGTGTGAACGAGTGTCCCGGTGTTTTAGTACTGTGACTACATGAGACGAATGAATATGATGACGGCAACGACAACAGGAGATGCCAACCACCCCAGCCCCTAAGGGGCTTCGCCCCTAAAAGCTGCATCCAGAGGCTTTGAGGAACTCAGCCCCCTGTAGTAGCAGCAGTAGTAAAACTTTGGATTCACTGCCCCTCTCCCCCCCTCTCATGCTGCAGGACGCGAGCTGCAACGACCTGGAGCGCCTACCCGCGGGCGTCGGGGAGCT
>CM023450.1:196879015-197100427 GCA_013339765.2 Haemaphysalis longicornis | reverse complement strand
AAAACACTGGGGGGCGGCGAGGGTCGTCTGCTTTTGACTACCCAGAGGCGTCGGCCGCTAGGGGCGCTGCATGTCGCCAAAACTCCGGGCAGGAGGCCTATTCCATCCGCGACCGTACGGCACACTCTACGAGCACGACTCGCTAATTTGATTGAGGTCGCTTGTTTTTATGGACACCGTGTGTTAACAGTCTCCTTGTTGGTTACCGGACTTAACCCAAGTCCATCGTGTGACACCCGCTGTGTGGTTACTGCGCTGCCGGGCAAACAAACAAAAAATGTAGAGAGGCAGCGTAACATTTGTTCCAACGGGCCCCACTTTCACGTGTACAGCCGGGTATTCGCACTGATATCGAACACAGTCGGCCCCTGGCGGCGGCGGGCCGAACCGCTCCTGCGACTCGCCGTCGTCTGATTGTCGCGTTGTGCGCGGCGTAAGACGCGTGCTGCACCGATTAAACCAACCAATGTGTGACCTTGTTTTGGCAGTAAGCAATAGAGAGTTTTAGCTGACCGTTTTTCACGGTCCGCTCCGCTCTGATAGCAAGCGGGAGCGCCATTGCGCATGCGTGGCGCGCTTGGCCACGAACGGCATTGGCTCCGGTTGCGCTGAGTGTGCCGCCGATAGCGGAGCGGACCGTCGAACACGGTTAGCTAAAACTCTCTAGTGACACAGTTAGCTCTGCTTGCGCATTTACGGTTTATTCCACGCGCTGGTTTAATCCACGAAACATCTTCGCCGTGGTCACCGCTTGAGTGTGAAACGTGTTATAAACATTGTTTCGACACATTGCACTTTTGTTATTGATTAGTGCAGTCGTCAGCCGTTTCGGGAACGCCAAAGGTTGCGTTGTGATTGTTTAAAGGATAACAGTTTAGTACACGAAACGGGTAAGAATTCGACAAGACCTGTGCATACCCGTGCATTTGCCACACCCTTGTAAAATTGTGCTGTGGCCTTATAGAAGAAACAAACAAACCAATTAGACTGCAAACGACCCATGCGCTATCGCCCATACATTACCGAAGACATATTTTACACCCGCAGGCGCCTGTGTGATCAAATTTTTCCCGTACCTTTTAGAAAATAAATACAATTTTTGGACAGTCGTTTTAACTGTGTTGCTAATTTTGCGTATTATTTAAAATACGTTTCTGTGGATGCGCAAGAGTACTTCGGGGGGATTTTTCGGTAAAGTTAAGCAGCTGTGAGTTTGCGTCTGTCCTGTGGCATTTCGTGTCACTTAATTTTATATAATCCATTTTCAAATTCCGACATAACTTACCTTGTCCGAAAATGTGTTTCACTCAGCATAACTAAATTAATATCGTCACGTCTTAACCTTTAAAGGTGGACCTAAGTTTAAAGAAGGAGGAAAAATCACGTAATATAATACATGTGTGGTGGGTGTGTGCCATGACTCGCTGGACTTTATTTTTCCCGCAATGCTCGCTTTCAATACAATTTTGAAAAAGGCGAGCCACAATTCCTGGACAATCTCAGACCAAAAAATGGGGGTTAATCAGTTTTGAAAATACTGGCGTCTACTTGTTGAAGTGCATGCTTTTTCACTGCTACAGGACACGACGCCTAGCATACTTGCAAATGCAAGTAATACTGATAACCAACGTTTGGCTCTTCGCGTTACATGCGTTCTCTCCTTGCTGCACTTGGAACATTGGCAGAACCAACCCCCCCCCCCCCCCCCCCCAAAAAAAAAAGAAAAAAAACAGAATGCACAGAAAACTTTTATCCTTGCCATTTTTAACCAATCCTCAAGAATTAAATGCCAAGTCAAAAGCGAGGTTCAGTTTAGAAAATAACGTAGTTACCGGGAACCCGTTGCGCTGTTCCGTAGCGAGAAATAAAAAGGAATGTTTTACTACATCTGCAACAGGGCAACTTCATTTGGCATCTTTATGGTTCGTAAGATATCTGTTCTAGGCACTTGTTAGATTTTAAAAGGAACGCAAATGGTCAACAGTGCCGCCCTAACAGAAAATCTGTGCACACTGTGAGGTCCCAGAAGCTTTGTTTGCACACTGTAAACCTGCTTGTCACTTTGCTGTGCGTTAGCAATTTAATTCGCAAGCTCACTTGTACCGAAAGCACTAAATAAGTGATCCGACTATTCATCAAACATGCCTTCAGAGTCGCTAAAATTTCATTTAACTATACCTGTGTGCATAAGCGTGCGCAGAGTTCAATTTGGGGGCGGCTAAAGGCTTACCGCTCGCCCCCCCCCCCCCCCCCCCCCCCCCAGAGCAATCCCGACTCTTCACTGAAGGCCTTGCGGGGCGAACGCAGTGCAACATGATGGTTATAAAATTTTTATTTCAATGTGATGGAATTGCCACACACACAAAATATTTCTGAGCATGAAATTTTACTTTCATGTGTTACATCGGCAAGGCATGGGGCAAATTTGGCCGCCCCCTTCAGATTCGGGGGCGGCCGCCCCCCTGTCCGCGAAGCACGCCTATGCCTGTGTGCAAAAGACTCGTTTGAACGATTGCATTTATATTCCTGCGCTGGTTAAAATTCAGTAACTTTATGTTGCCTCTCATGACACAAAAAATATCTAAGCTTTAGAAAGAATGTCGGGGCAGTTAAGTGGTGTTACCATTTCAGGCATCCCACAAATGCAAGAATGTGTCATGTACGGTAAAGCCAAGGCGATTGAAAATCGCTGTAAATGGTAAGCCGCCACGGTGGTCAGTGGCTAAGGCGTTGCACTGCTGAGACACGAGGTTGTGGGTTCGATTTCCGCCGCAGCGGCCGCTTTTCTGATGGAGGCCGAAAAGCAAAAACGCCTCGTGTGTACGAGATTTCAGCGCATGTTAAGATCCCCAGGTGGTCAAAATTAATCCGGAGCCCTCCACTACGGCGCGCCTCATTGCCTCCATTGCATCGGCGCGTTAAACCCTACAATCAACCATGTTGTAAACTGATTCCAGAGATCGCGGCTTGTTTCTATTGATGCTTTTATTGAAGGCTCAAAGCCATAGTCTGGAAGGATCGAGCTTGCTACGAGCCACGCCGTACAAGTTAGTTGTCATTATTGTGGCCGTTCCAAGATTCCTGTTGGGTCGCCATAGTAATGAAAACTTACTGCCGCTTCCATGCTATACATTGAACGTTGAGGAACCGAACTACAACATACCACTCTTGTTTGCACCTTTCGTGCGCACATACGGCGCAAAAAAGGCACGAAGCGCGCCCATAGTGTGCATTCTTCCCGGCCGCTCAGCGGAGCATTCACAGTAGCAGCGCGGCGCTGTCGCCACCTACATGTCGATCTCGCGGCGAATACCATCACCATCCGAGGATACTCAACTTAAGGCGGCACGGTTTGTACATTTCAAAACTGTGGAACCATAGAGTTAATACTTGTGGAACTGGTCAGGTTCACGCACATGTCGGCTTTGCGATGCTGGTATATGACACACCTCAGACCAACTGTAGCACACCAAGGTCGCGCCAGAAACATTTACACTCTTGTAATTACGCCGCGTTTATCATGACGTAAACAGTGGCTAAAGGGAGGGGAACTATAAGGTTGCCACCTGCCCGGTTTTTTATACACCGGCCGGTTGCCGGTCCGTACATAAAACGGGCCGTCATTGGCCGGTTTTTTGGTCATCGTGCCGCGGTTATCTTTTTTTGCACGCATTATAAGCATCAATTCAGCAACTACGACGATAAAATGTGTCGACAAGCTGCGCAAAGACACGTGAGCAGAGAAGAAAATACGAGGCACAGTGCTCTCCTCGACATGGAGGGGACCAGTGGCGAGGAACACACAAAGAAATGCCACCGCTGCGGTTCAGATTGAAAAGCACTTTTAATTGACGAAGTATGTGTGGCTACTTTTCAGTGCAGGCACATTCAGGGCAATAACCAAAACCTGCCAAACATTATGTTGATTCCTCTCGAAGAAAACGCTACCGTAAATGGCATTGCATGTAAAAAAAAAACATGGCGCGTTTTTTCAAAGCAAATTCAACATTCTATACATCCACACCTCACACCCGAAGTACCAGGTTTTTTTTTTTCTGGGGAAGGTGGCCAACATTCAAGGAAATGCGTTGGTTGATTAGCAACTTATCAGCAATTAAGGCATCTTAAGCGCCGAACAAATGCTAAAATGGCTATGGGAAGGTCAGACTTTCATTTGGAAGCCAACTGTTGGTTGCCTTTCAGTGTCCCTTTAAAGGTCAAGACGCTTGAAAATCACAAACGGCCACTCCAGTTTTAATGCCAGCAGGAGCTGGATAAGCAAGTTAATGAAGCACAAGGAATTGTTGCTCCCACATTTGCGTGCATTAAATGAAGTACCTTCTGCCAGGCATGTGGCGTCACATCTTCTACATTTGAATTGTAGTATCAATTTCAAATTTTTTCAGAATTTTTTACGCAGACTTATACTTACCTGTGCATTACAGTGGGAGGGGGGGGGGGGCAACACTACAATCGTGCAAATATGGTACTTCAACTCTCCATTACCTCGCTGCAGAAACAACTAGGTTGCTCGGTTCGTTCTAAACGCATACCGAAGAAACACGTTTAATTGTTATGAGCACACATTCTGGCCTCGAGTGTGGGCATTACACACACACAAATGAAAAATGCCTTCACGTTGTCCTAAACGGCTTCCCCCGTCTCCAGGTGAATCAAAGGTCAAAGCAACCGACTTTCTTTTGGCATCCAGAGGGCAAGGTACCTGCCACAGGGTATGAAGTAACGGGCAAACTGCCACGCTGAAAAGCCTGTTCTGCTTTATTTTCACACAACCAGACTTTTTCACTCTCAAGAGGCATTCTTTTACAAAAATACTGTTCCCAAATCCCCAACAATGGCATGCGCCACAACAGCACAACAGTACAAACCCTATCAAATGTAAATGGAAGGGACGATAAGAAGAAAAAGGTACAAACCTTTCACCTGCCTACGCCCGCACATGACACTGTTTTCTGCCACTAGCATCAGCTGAAACGTTTCTGTTGAAGTGACCTTTGCAAACCCAATAGGGTCGAGAATGAGTATGTGGAAGTCAGATCCATTCATGCAGTAAAGCTCGACAGCCTTCAGCATAAGCTGGAGTTCTTCACTATAGACAAGTGGCGAAACTCCACTGCAGAGTGCAGGGCCTTTGGGCATTTCCCCTTAGCAAGTGAAGAGAAAGCGTAAAAACTGAACTTTGCTGGACATGTTTTAAAAAAGTGTGTTGACCTATGAAATGTTTTTTTAATGTTTCGATGGCCTGTTTTCTGTATCTAGGGGAAGCAGCCACAAACATTTGACCACTGCTTCGACTTTCTGTCGACAGATGGCAGGTTACTCTGGTTTCCTGTTTGACCCCAAAACAGGGCCTGCTTTTCGATAGTTGAGACCTAATGGGGAGTTCTGGAATACAATACATTGAATGAACTGTGGCATAAGCATCTTCTTTCCCCAAGGCAGGAAGCAACCAAATCCACTGTTCATGCCTTTGCTGCAAACAACATGACTAAAGATCTCAGAGAACATGCGCACAGTATTAAGAGAGCTACACCGGAGTGCATTATGACAGTTCAATGATAATTCTTTTTTTTTTGCTTTCCAACCAAGTTTGACGACACTTCATGGGCTTATTAAGTTTTTTTAGCTGATTTCAAATATATAGTTAGTTTTGATGTGAGATAACTAGTTTCAGAGTTAACTAAAAAATTTCCTTGATTGCTCTTGAGAACAATAGGAAAAAACTATTCAACAAAAGATTACCAGCAAGACATGAATAGATACCAGAAGTTGTGTAGAATGAAATGTGGGAAGCAGCTTTTTTTTGTTTTGCAATCACATACACATTTACATCAATTCTAACTTCTAAGTTTGAACTACTCCTGCTAAACAATTAAAAATAACGTTAATTAAACAACTACTGAAACATAAAATGCAAAATCTGCTCCCCATATCGCATAATGTAAACATTCAGCTTCAAATTGCAAATGAAATGATCTTCCTAGCTGCACTACATGCTGTACTGTACCCCTCGCGAATTCCGTATCACTGCCATACCAATCGTGGCGAAAAAGTGGGGAATTATGGGAAAATAATTATTTCTTTGTTGAAATCGGGCCTCTATGGCTTTTATAAGTACCTGGTACTGCTCCACAAACCGAATTTTCGGAGGAAAAACTGTGCAAATCAAGAGAAAAGTGATACCTAAAAAATGCTTTTTTGGACAATTTTCTGGTCCCAAAGACTAAGGTGCCCCCTTTTAAAGGGACAGCCAACAGCGTTTTGTGGAGTGCGTGTCCTCTAGCTCATATGAAAGCACGCATTTTATATAGTAGGGTAATCACAAAGAATTTCTAAATAAACAGGCAGAAATCATTTTAAGTGGGGTAATCAAAAAGAATTTATAAATAAACAGGTGGAAATAATTTTAATTTGGCCCTAAACTTTCAGAAATCCGAGAGATGTCGTCATGTATCGTCTACACGCAACACTACCGTACAAAAACAGACGTTAGTTTCAATGGGCGATTCAAAGACGGTATAAATGAATAGGAAAGCCTACATTTTATTACTGTTTTAGATTGAGACAGGTTTTTAAACACTTCCTTTCATTTCACATGCAGTTCGAAGTGTTTTGCCGCATGGCTCACTGCCATGATGCCAGCATCCGTTTCGGGAGCATATGTAGGGCAGGAAGATCTAAAAATTTCACTTTCCAACGGTCAGGAAAACCATTTCAGCTCAAGGTGCTTAAGTGATGCCCTTTCATTTGGGACAGAAAGTGTATACTCCACATAGGTTGGTTGTCTGTCCTTTTAAGCTCAATAAGCCACTGCTCATTTCGATGCACGAGGCATGACTGTGTACCGAAGGATGACTGATTACTGGATTCGCATTACACTAGAGCTATAAGAGATCACTGAGGCGGTTCGCTTAACCTGCGACACTTGAGTCACATAGAAGTGCTACTCTCTCTCACAGAATGAAAAGTAAAAATGAAAAGCACAAAACGGTATTCGTAGCCAACATCACTGAACCAGGTGCATCAAAAAAGGCAATCACTTAAAGAAGAAAATTTTGGGGCCAGTCCACACAGCGAAGGCAGTTGGACTGCTGGCACTTCTGTGCATGTTCTCTTGCAGTGAAAGTACCCAATGTCTACACCAGCAGCACTGCGCAAGTTTTGGGACTTGAGCGAAACAGACAATGCCAGCAAAAGTGCTGCCAAATAAACCCCCGCAGTTATGAACTGCACTGCTACACGTCAGATCATGTGAAATCAGTGAATGTACAGTCATACGTGGATGTGACAACCAGGTCGGCACTTCAAAAAGATGTGAAAAAAAACCAAAATGTCAGAACACCAATTTTCTAACCACAATATTGAGGGGACTGTCCAAAACATGACTTGAATTTGTTTGTCACATACCGTATTTATTCGAATCTAAGCCGATAGTTTTTTTCAAATATTGATATATCAAACTCCAGGGTAGGCTTGGATTCGAGGATTTTGAAACGCGCCAATTTCCAAGTGAAATCGAAGGAAGTGGCGTGCAGCTAGTGCCACCTAGAAAAGAAAGTATTGTAGCATTACTAGGTGAGCCAGTAGCCACTTAAGTGCTTGCTAGGGGCCATAGATAGGGGGGATGCCGCAATTTTGAACTGTGTTGATAGTGGCCTGCGTGCAGCATGGCGTTTGGTTTTTATAGACAGCGCAATGGCACCAAACAAGCAATGCCATTATAGTGCCGCTTTTAAAAGGAAAGTTGTTTTAGCCGCGGAGTTGTCGTCAAACGTTCAAGCTGAACGGACTTCGGCATGGATGAAAAAAATGTCCGTCGTTGGAGGACGCAATGGGAGAGGATATTTGCGTGCTCCGCAATGAGGATGGCATTCACCGGACCACGAGAAAGCCGTCCCCACGAAATGGAGATGGCGTTGGCCGACTTCGTTCGGACGCAGCGAGCAGCTGCCCTTCCAGTAACGACGGAAGTGCTCCAGGCAAAAGCAAGGGAGCTTTCAAAGGAACGAGGCTTATCGTGGGCACACTTCAAGGCCAGTCAGGACTGGCTACAGAAATTCATAAAGCATTTCGGCTTTAGCCTCCATCGTCGCACCTCAATCGCCCAGAAGTTGCCCGGCGATTTTGAGGAGAAAGTGATTGAGTTTCAGCGCTGTGCTGTGAAAGCGGGAAGCAAGAGCCTATCCACTAGGCCAAATAGGCAACTTGGACCAGACGCCGGTATATTTTGATATGCTGGTGGCGCACACAGTCAGTGGCAAGGGCACCAAAGAAGTGAAGGTGCGCTCTGCAGGACATGAAAAGCAGTGCGCGACTGTGATGCTGTGCTGCACAGCAGATGGAGATAAGCTTCCTCCTTATGTTATATTTAAGGGGAAGACACTGCCCGCCAAAGAAGTCTTCCCGCGAAATGTCATTGTGCGGGCTAACGAAAATGGCTGGATGATGAGTGCCATGGTCGAAGAATGGGTAAGGCTTGTGTGGCGGCGGCGTTGAGGCGCCCTTTTGTGCAAGAACTCACTACTTGTGCTCGACTAGTACCGCGGGCACTTGACCGACAGCATGAAGGCTGCGCTCGCCGAGGCGAACACCGACCTCGCTGCGGTACCAGGGTGGCCTGATGGGCCAGTTGCAGCCACTCGATGTATGCATAAATAAGCCATTCAAGGATCGCCAGCGGGGTTTCTACACGGACTGGTTGAATGAGGAAAACGATCAGCTTATGGCAACAGGCCGCATCAAGCGCGCATCACTGTCGCAGGTGGCAGGCTGGGTAGCTGCAGCGTGGGACGCCATCCCTGGAACCTTCATCGTGCGCCCCTTCAAAAAGTGCAGCATATCGAATGCGCTTAATGGTACTGAGGATAGCGCACTGTTTGAAGATGACAGTGATAAAGAAAGTGATGAGGCTAGCAGCGATGATGACTCAGAATGAGCACCGCATCTTCATGTTCAATAAACGTGTTTTCTTTTTGTGAACGCTGACCTCGCCTTTCTGTTCGGCCTACATTAGAGGTACCGTATTTACTCGCATAACCGGCGCACTCGCATAATAGGCGCACCCCCAGTTTGGTCGCGAAAAATCTGATTTTTTTTATTTCCGCGCATAATAGGCGCACCCCCAACTTGGCACTGTGATCAGTGCCGACTGCAAGCCGGCGCCCCCCCATCTCAGGTGAAAAAGCACGATGAGTAAGGCCGTCAGGGGGAAAGAAAAAAAGAACACACCAACGGGCGAAAAACAGCTCTTCCGTCAACTACCGACACCCCCTTTAACCGCCGAAGCACGACGACCAGTGCAACTGGCGCGCAGAAAAAAAGGCAAATCAATGAGTGAAAAACAGTTTCCGTGAAGCACGACAACCTAACGCGACCGTTAAAAAAAAAAAAAAAAAGCATCAACGCGGGAAAAATAGTTCTGCCATAAACTATCGATACCCCCTCCCGAACCACCGCGCGCATGTACGCTTATCGCTACCTTCGCTGCGAGACTCTCCGAGGCCCAGCGACTCGACACAAGCAACAGTGCCATCGCCGTCAACGCAGAAAAGGAGTTCTCGCCATTTCGCAAGCGGCGTGCGTTTGGTTATCTAGTCACCATAGCGTGTTCCTCAATGGGGAAATATGTGAGCTACACGGCTGGATTTAAATTGAAAGCTGTGCAGTATGCACTGGAGCATGGAAACCGTGCTGCAAGCAGGCATTTCAGTGTTGGAGAGACAAGCATTCGCTACTGGCGGGGTCAGCAGGAAAAGCTTCAGGCCACCAACAAGTCACGACGGGCCTTCCACGGTGCAAAGTGCAGAAAGTATCCGCAAGTGGAGGAGCAACTTGTGCAACACATACGGGGCCTCAGACAGGACTGTTGCGCCGTGTCCCTCGACATAGTGCAGACGGAGGCACGCAGAATTGCCCGAGCGCAGGGTATCGCAGCGAAGGACTTCAAGGCAAGCTCCGGATGGACAACGCGCTTCATGCGACGCCATGGACTTACCCTGAGAAGGCGCACAACGTTGTGTCAGCGCTTGCCTTTGGCATACGAGGACAAGGTGCTAGATTTTCACCGCTTTGTGATACGACTCCGGCAGGAAAAAAACTTCATTTTTTCCCAGATTGGGAATGCCGATCAGACCTCCATCTGTTTCGACATGCCGAGGAACACAACGGTGGAGGAGAAAGAACATCTTGCTTGTAAGAACAACAGCTTGTAAGAACATCTGGCGCAGAAAAGCTCAGATGTACTGTCATGTTGGCAGTAACTGCGGATGGGCACAAACTGACGCCTTATGTATAATATTCAAAAGACGCTTCCAAAGGGAAATTTCCCTCGAGAAATGCACGTCAGGGTCCAGGAGAAAGGCTGGATGTCCGCGGAGTTGATGGTGGACTGGATAAAGACTGTCTGGGGCCTGGCGGCCGGGCGGCCTGTTGTATCCGGCCATGCTCAATTTGGACAGTTTTCGCGGGCACCTTGTAGAAGCAGTGCGAGAGAAGCTGAAAGAGTTCCGCACGGATATTGCCGTGATTCCTGGGAGGCCTCACGTCGGTACTGCAGCCTTTGGACGTGTCCTTAAATAAGCCTTTTAAGGACAACGTTCGAAGGCTAAACACCAATTGGATGGTTGCAGGACAGCACCAGCTAACTCCAGGTGGCAAAATTAAGAGGCCGCCTGTGGAAGTGTTGTGCGGGTGGATAGTCGAAGCCTGGCGGGAGATCTTCGATGACGTCGTCAGGAAAAGTTTCAAGAAGACGGGCATCTCAAACGCATTAGATGCGAGTGAGGACGACCTGTTGTGGAGTTCCGACAAAGACGACGAGTCGCCACTCGGCGGTGATGAGTGCGTTCTGACCGACTCCGACTCGGACTCCGAATAGGGGGAGGAAAGGAGCACATGTACTGGCAAAAAACATGTTTGCTTGAGGGGAAGTGGTCAGCCCCCCCATGTCCGGGAGGCTGCGAGCCCGCGCCGATTTCAGTGCTCGTTTTGCCAGGGCTAGTTGTTGCGTGCGAATAAATGTTACGTGTGGGTGCAGTCGACGTCTCTCGCCTGTTCATTAAAAGGTAAGTAGGTAGCTTCTGTTTTACTTTATACTGGATGTATTGGTAAATGATGTGAGGCGACAATGCGAGTCGAAAATTTTTTGGAAATTTTACCCCGCGTAATAGGCGCACCCCGAACTTTCGAGCCAGATTTTTGAAAAAAAAAAATTGCGCCTATTATGCGAGTAAATACGGTAAAGTTTTTTTTTTTTTTTTCGTGGCTTTGGACTTTCGGCGGTCGGCTTAGAATCGGGGCCGGCCTAGATTCGAATAAATACGGCACGTTCCTACAGCAAGCAAAGACAGACTATCCACAGTGAGTCTCGGACTGATAATGAAAGAGCCTCGGCTTTGCACAGCTGATGCTTGTGAAAAACTGAACACTTTCAAGTGCAAGCCATTTCATTTACAAAACATATTGCACCAACAATTATACACGGAACATCGACATCATTATGAAAGCACAAACTACGACCCTCGTAGTGTAATAAAGATAAAAAAATGTACTCATTCTCATCACTGTATACTTGGTTGCAACTTCGGCACATATTTCAGTAATACACTTTTCTACAGCCATGTTAATACAAAATTATACCAAAACACATAGTGTTGGGCTACTTCCCCAATCCAAAAGCTTGGAAGCGGGGGAAGAGTGATTCGATAACCAGTGCACAGAAACATTGCCTCAATAAAAATTGCTTTCACAGCTGTCGATTAGAAACAGCGTCATGAGAACATTCGGCGGCGCTGCTCAACGGCGCAATGAGAGAGTATCAATAAATATGCGGGATTATCAGGTACGTTCTTGCAGTCCCGTACATCACCGCGTCCTCTTTGGCCAACCTTAAACAGGCTGCACTTGTCACAGAGCTTTCGTCCCGCATTTCAACTCGCAACAAAATGACAAACACGAAAATTCTGTGAAGAACAGCAACGATTACCCGTTTGAGCAAACGCACATTACGAGCTAGCCACTGTCATGCAGACCTTTCAAACTGACCCCACTGAACAGTGTGTAGCTTAAATGCTTCGTACGGGAACAATTTGCAATGGAATGAGAAAAACTGGTGGTACTTTTCCTTACCGGCCACTACATACAGTGGTCTCAGTAAACGTGGCAGTGTTCACAAAGTCCTTCACCTTGATGCAAAGACGAAATCGCCTTACGGTGCACACTCGTGTGTGTGTCCCCTAAAAATGTACAAACCTAAAGTGCTAAGCCAAGCTGCTCGCACTGCCTTTGGGCGGTTTTGAAAAAGATGCCATGCGCTCAGATCTGGATGCCAGCTTTGTGTTTGGCCCTCCCTTCTCAGATTGTAGAAAATAAAAGTTTTTGTCTTCAATGGTTATTGGTTTAACCAACAAGGTTATGGAATAACACAGGGCAAGTCATTTTTTTTTTTGAAAACGTACTGTTGAAATTAGAGGGTAAGAAATATAAGGCACACAAACGAAGCAGTTAGAACCTATCTGTCTGCTTTTACGTTCCTATTTTTTCAGTGCTGCCGAGTTGCACTGCTGATTTGCCACAAAAAGACGAAAATTTTTAAAGCGTTGAGACCGGACGACAGTGAATAGACGTCCTTTGCATTTAAAAGCACCCAGGCACTCAATACTGGGAAGCAATCTGAGATACTTCTCTAAAAACGTAAAAAACTTGCATGAGGAGCAAGTTGTTGCATGGTCTGGAATCTTCGTGTTGTGACGACTCCTTATTTACAATTGAGATGGCTACAACGCAGCAACCACACTGGCAATCAGATTACGAGTGACTGCATCATGCAGATTAATCGCCCGACTATGTTCCGCACCCTCAGCATACGCTGGCGACACGCAGTGCCGAAAGCTTGGAGAGTTCAGAATTGTTTATATAATTCATCGATATATGATCCCCTCACAACCAAGACCACTAACACAGTGCTCTCCATATTTGGTGAGTAGTGGAAGCAAGTGCATGCATTCTGTCGTGAAGGTTAAAAAAAAAAAAAAAAAAAACGACAGCCACATAGTATAAAATACCCCAACATGCACTCACTGCTGTAAAGCTCTGCGATTCGAAATGTTCAGTTTGCCCCTGAGAGGCACGCCGTTGTGTCGAAGAACCGTGATCAGTTTATCGTCCGCTTTGGAGGGACTCTTGGGTGCGTACCGGTCCCGATCCGCAACACCATCAAGAGTTGCCCTTCGGCGGCGTGTACCATTGACCAAACCGCTTGACTACACGACACCAGTCGTTGAACAGGGACCGGCAATACCATGCCCGGTCGACACGAGGCTTGAAGACCGTGCCTTCCGGCTGCAGGCTCTGCAATTCAGCCAGGTCCTTCCAGAAACCTGCGCATTAATCGGCACGGAATTTCGCGATAACGTAGCGAGGGAGCGATGATCACCAAGTGACTGAAAAATGTGCGCAAAATGCAATCCCCGACTTTCTTACCATTTCCCGATTTACAAAACCATTTACCGTATTTACTTGCATAATGATAACGCTTTTTGTCCGGAAAAACTGACGCGAAATTGGGGCACGAAGTTGTGCGGGGTAAATAACGAGGGAATATTTTGGAGTACAGGAACTCTAACATGTTGCCTGTCGGAGTTTGCGAGACGGGTATTGTGAGTGGAAAGTGAATTATGAACGACTTACCTTTGTAATAAACATGCATATGAATTACAGTAATCCCTCATTATAACGACATCGCTTTACTCGAAATATCGCTTTATCCGAAATTCATTCTGGTCCCAACCCAAACGCATGCATTTTTAGGCTGCATTACTCGAAGTGCATGAAGAGCTTGACCCGTCTAGAAGCGAAGTGGCGAGCGGAGGCATGGCCGAGCAGCGGCGACCCAGCGGCGAGTCAGGCTGTCAACATGGCGGGTCAACGAAAGCTGGTCTTTCCCCGGCGATTTTCTTGAGCCAATCATGCTCGATTCGCGCCATCCGACTTTAGACAAACGGTCCGAATGCATGATAGGGTCATTGGATTTTGTTCCTAGACATTGGTCAATGGCGTGGACACAGCGCTGTGCAAACCACGACACTCGAACGGTAGAATTCGCAGTGCCGTCGACAATGGGGCGCCGAAAAGCTATTGTTTTGCAAACTTCGCTGCTGCACATTTCGGGAAAAAATTTCCCAGAGATTATGCAAAGCCCCTAGTGCAAAACCGGTCAGTTTTTCATGATTGCGCTGTGCACCTAAAATGAGCAATTAATACTTTTTGAGTGCAACAAACACAACCTCAGACTCGAGCCACGGCATTTGCGGCACTTTCCAGCGCGAAACTCACGTA
Source organism: Haemaphysalis longicornis (assembly GCA_013339765.2). Taxonomy (NCBI): domain Eukaryota; kingdom Metazoa; phylum Arthropoda; class Arachnida; order Ixodida; family Ixodidae; genus Haemaphysalis; species Haemaphysalis longicornis. The sequence goes on along the minus strand of CM023450.1, from coordinate 197,086,072 downwards.
GCGTTCCGTGACGCCCGCATGCCCCCTGTAAATTGGCCACAGCCACTGACACTTTTACGGGCGGCGACCACATCCTCATGCAATGCTTGATCAAATTTGAGCATGGGTTGCTGGTGCCCGGCAAGAACTTGAAACAGCCAAAGCTCACTGCCTTTTTTGCACCCGAATAAAGCTTGGCTTCACTGAATACATCATGTTTTGATTATTTTCAGCTGCGGTGCAATTAAAGGAGCCATGAAGAGAAAATACAACTTCGTTTAATTTGAAAGCACTAGGATTCAGTATCTCACTCAGCTCCATTACAGCCGCAAAAAATGTTTTTTAACGAAAAAAAAAAGCAAGAAGTATTTAAAAACTTTCAAATTTTGCGCCACAGTGACGTGTTATGAGCAATAATGACGTCATACGGGCCAACAATAAAACATAATTTTCAGTGCGTTAACTGCACGTTAGCATTCAAGTGATGCGGTCAAATGAAACTAGAGGCCCCATTACAGACGTCCAGATATGTGTCGTCGCGACAGGTCAGTTAGGCGGCCGCCAATCGCACAAACAAGGTTCCGTGACGTCATAGAAAAGTTGCGGGAAATTGGCTAGGGGTCGCGACTGCTTCACACGTTTTCTTTAATATCTCCGTTATTTGTTTGAAGATTGCGACTATATTGGTATCATTGCTATCGGGACTAAGCAGTCTTTCTAACAAACCCAACTTGTATTTTGTCTTCATGGTTCCTTTAAAGCTCAACTGCTTTAGCTTTTTTCGAGTGCTCACATATAGCGAAATACCGCTTATAACAAAATTTTTCGCCGTCCCGCTGACTTCATTATAACGAGGATTTACTGTATCTATAACAATTGCACCGTGCCTGTTCATTTCGTAGAGCATGCAAGCTAAGCTCACTCAAGCTAAGCTAAGCCATCCGCAATTGTGTCGAATGAGTTTGGTATCCCCGTCTTATTGATACTCCTGACAATCTTTCCCGCAATTCAGCACCGCCTCACCAATGAGCGGAAACTTGCCGGTCTTGGACCGACAGAAAACCCAGCATGCCTTCCATTGACATCTCCAGTAACAGAGGTGAATCTTGTCGGTTACAAAGTGCCATCCGGCCGGGCGGTTGCCATGCTTCAGAGCATCATCAATCGCCTTCAACTTGAACACAGCCGTATAACGCAGCTGTCGCAAGATGGCGAGTACTGTGTATTCACACATATAACCCACACCAAAAATGCGAAAATTTCAGGGGTAAAGTAGAGCTGCAGCTGTGCGAGGTATTTCCTTCGGTGCAGCTTCACAGCAATGCGCGTTGTGCCGTGAGGTCCCTACAGCAGCAATAGCGACTAAGCCACTCTTAAAGGGACACTGAAGTGAATTAGTCAAGCTCTCGTTTTTGCTTGCACTGCGTAGACTGGCTCAAATTAGCACACTTTTCATCGTTTATCCGGTTGACAAATCAGTAAATATTTTACAAAGCGCGAAAGAAGAAAAACTACCATGCGCGGTTTCCGGTGGCCGCACCAACTAAGGCTGTGACGTTGGGAGGAGGGCGCACCATGATTGGACGATGCCCAAGGTTAGCAATCAAACAAGTTTCGGTTTCGGTTCTGTAAAACACAACCAATGGCGTTGTTGGATGGGCATTCTCAGTATCTCAGTAATCATCGTACCGCGCTTCTGCCATGCTGTCGGCTGTAAAATGCATAAGATAAGCCTGCCAGGACGGCTTGGAATCGTAGCATTCACTAACCGAGGCCTACGCAGTGCACGAACGCCCTCCGCATCCCCCCAGACGCTCAAATGCCATGCGCTTTTCCCCTATATTTGGAGCTTGCCCCACTCATGCCTGTATCGTAAAAAGCGTGTTCGCACCAGGCCAAGGGTCTGTTGATTCTGGCCTGTGCCCACTGCCCGCAAGCAGTCGGTGCTTATGGCAACAGCACGCCAACGAGAACTCGCTAGCGCGCCAGTGCCAGCCTGCGCGCGTTCTGTGAACTAGTTTGTGCAGCAATGAACGTTGCGGCCCAAAAAAAGGTGCACTCCGTATAGAAAACATTGGTGGAAAACGAAAAAGTTAACTTATAAAAAAAAAGCACGTACCCACGGGGATTCGAACTCGTGACTTGCAAAACACTTGCGCTGACATACCTAGCGCTCCAAACCACTCGACCACGGGTGAGCGCTGCCGACCTTGAAAATATAAGGTATATAATGTATAACCAGTTTACCCTTTTATTTAGTTTTAGCATTCCAAGCAGCTTAGGTGACCATTTGTTGTTTTGCGCTCGTGCAGTAAGCATCCCCCAAGTTTTCACAATATCTCACGTCTAGCAATTGCATTTCTTAGACTGAAAAGCGTTTGCAGATGCATAGTCGTGCTGCTGGCTGCTGTGCTTGTTCGCCCTGCGCAAAAAAGTGCTTCCCGCACCCTAGTTTTACGCTGTACGGTAAAATTATCAGTTGATTTTATTTCCTTAGTTCCTATATTGACTTTGCTGACTCTTCTCCCGCCTTCAAGAGGCCTTATATTTTCCTACTGGCGTACCAGTCAGCGAAGCGTCGCATGTGCATTTGTGCAGCGCTTGTGTGAAGCGACCTTGACTTGGAGCTAGATACAGTGTACAAACTAACCAAGTAAAGAAAGGCACATTCTTCCATTCACAAACGTGTCCTGGCTTCGTTTCAACTGAGCGAACGAATTGCGACGACCCGTCGGCGGTTGGCGGACGAAACGCTGGGCCGACTGACTCTGCCTGAAGGCCGGGGAGCCGTGCAGTAGCGCAGCAAATTGCGAGCTCGGCTCCTCCCGACGTCACACGAAAACGCCACAGAAAATGGGCGAGCGTAAAGAGAGGAGGACAGAATTTTCGCATTTATTTTACGACTAAATAAAATCGCGTAAACGCGCCCAGAGTGGTCGAAACGTGGCCTGGGGACTCCGGACTACAATTTGCGCTAGTAATCCCGCAATGTTTACATATCACTTCAGTGTCCCTTTAACCCACTGATAGTGCTCATTTTTCCCACACAGCTCAACAATACAACAATCTGAGAAGAAATATTGGGCAAGTCAGCTAGAGTTTTCCACAAAGAAAAAAGTGGTGTTCAAGGGTGTGAGTGCAAGTAATCAAAAACGCCATGAAAACACCGCTCCATACTATGATGATGACACGTACGAGTTGAATTTTGTTTGAAATGAGGCGGTGGCGTAGGCAGCAACACTTTTTTATTTTTAGAGGCTTCATTTAATGTAAGCTCTATCTAACTGTTACATTTTTGCTGTATAATAATACATGGATACAAAAATGGTAGGTGGTGACGCCTCTTGATGTTTCAATGAATAGACCATTCAAAACACACGTCAAACATTAATGCTGAATGGATGGCTGAAGGTCTCCGTGACAATGCCGACAGGCTGCGTTCGTAGGCCTGATGTTGCACTTTTTTTGAGTGGATCGTCAAGGCATGGAAGGATTGCAGTTGAGATGGTTCGCACGAGCTTTAAGAAATCATCATCATCATCATCACCACCACCACCACCAGCGTATCTCCGCCCACTGCAGGGCAAAGGCCTCTCCCATTATTCTCCAATTACCCCGGTCTTATGGTAACTACGACCAATTTATCCCTGCAAACTTCCTGATCTCATCTGCCCATCTAACTTTCTGCCACCCCCTGCAACGCTTGCCTTCTCTAGGGATCCACTCTGTTACCCTTAATGACCACCGGCTATCTTGTCTTCGCATTCAATGCCCAGCCCACATCCATTTCTTCTTCTTAATTTCTGCTAATATGCCCTTAACACGCGTTTGTTCACCCCTGACCCACTCCGCTCTCTTCCTGTCCTTTAATGTTACACCTATCATCTTCCGCTCCATTGCCCTCTGAGTCGTTCTCAATTTAAGTTGAACCCTCTTGGTGAGCCTCCAAGTTTCTCCCCCGTAGGTGAGTACCGGTATTGTGTATGACCGTGACGACTGTGGCCCAAGTGATAGCTCTAGCGATAACAGTAAAAATAGCTTAGGCGCGCAGAAAATGAATTTAATATGCAAAATATAGGGAAGTTTTCTTGCGTCAACAAATGTGTCAAGTTGCGTAAGTAGCTTTGGTCCAGCCTTTTTTGTATCAAATGTGCACGCAATACAAGGGGATTTTTAAAATTTTTTTATTTGTGGACTGAAAGTGGGGGTGCGGGTTACTGCAGGGCGAGTTACGTATACACGCGAAAACATGGTAAGTTTTCGTTGTAGTTGCTGTTGTCGCTGCTGGTTGCTGCTTGCTTTGGCTACATTCTTCAGCACACCAGCAAGCCTGCGCACTCGCACCCCAGGCAGCAGAGGAAGACATGGAGTACTGCCCGTTCATCACTTTCAGGGAAATCACGCAGCACTGTCGGCTAGAAACTCCCTCCACCTCATCCTAGCCTCTCTAAGGAGCAGCAGACTGTCTTTCGCCTCATTCAATCTGGATGCTTCCCCCACCCACCCAACAAGGCTACACCTCATGTTCCCGAAGCAATACTCTGCCGAATGCAAATTTTGTAAGAAGCCAGGATCACTCCGCCACATAATTGGGGAGTGCGACTTTAGCTCAGAAAATCCACCCCCCCTCATCCATCCTCCCACCTCCTCTTATAGAGAGCAATGGGAGATTTTGATGTCCAGCACCTCACTGACGACCCAGCTTGCGCTGGTCGACCGGGCGCGGGCAGCCATGACGTCATACGGGCTCCAGTGAACATGGAACCACTACCAATGGGTCACAAGACCCGCTTTAGACGCTCAATAAATGTATTCTTTCTCCCTCTCTCCCTCTCCAACTCAGTGTGCAGTGCAGTTCACTAAGCATTTCATAGACGGTACACTGACCTCACACACCATCACCACCATCAGTTGGAACAAGCAGATGACTCACGCAGTACAGTATTCAGAGCAGCAAGTTTAGGGTGCATCATTATACGGGGGCGAATCCACTTTTCGATTACAAAAGTTGGCAGTGTGACCGATACACGAGTAAATACGGTGTGCGCGAACCGTACGAGTTTATCGCTCATGCAAGAGAGGAATCCGGAGCCAGCGGAAAGGGGCCATAAAGACAACAAACAAGCCTGCTTCGTTAAAAAGATTACTTTGTCCCGATAACAATTTCACCAATTTTATCGCAAACTCAACAAATAATCGAAATACCGTATTTTTGCACGTATAACACGCCCCTGCATATATTCTGCGCCCCCACTTTCAGCCCGCTGGAGAAGAAACAAAAATCCTTGTGCATTGCCCACACATTTGATACAGGAAGGGCTGCACCAAAGCTACTGCTCAAGCACACACCACACACTATGTAGACAGAAAAAGCGCATATTTAGCAAGTGGAACACACTGACCGCAAGGCGAAAGTCACAATTCACTCGGTGTCACTGCTCTCGCTAGAGCTATCACTTGAGCCGCAGTCCATACTGTTGTACACAATGTCCTTCGGTTCCATCCATGTTGTTTGTGAAGCTTCACGGCACAACGTGCATTGCCGTGAAGCTGCACTAAAGAAAAAACCCCGCGTATTATCCGCACCCACACTTTGCAACTGAAACTTTCGCATTTTTGGTGCAGCTTATACGTGCGAAAATACGGTACTAAAGAAAAGATATGAAGCAGTGCCAGCCCCTCAGCCACTTTTCAGCACTTTTTCTATGACACTGCAGAACCTTGTTTCTGCGATTGGTGGCCGCTGGCCTACAGCACCTCCAAGAATCATCACCGGGAGATTGCACTGGGGCCTCCAGCTTCATTTGACCGCATCACTTGAATGCTAACATGCAGTGAACACACAGATGACAACGTTTTATTGATTGATTGTAGGGTTTAACGCGCCGACGCAACGCAGGCGATAAGGCGCGCCGTAGTGGAGGGCTGCGGATTAATTTCGACCACCTGGGGATCTTTATCGTGCGCCGAAATCTCGTACACACGGACGTTTTTGCTTTTCGCCTCCATCAGAAAAGCGGCCGCCGCGGCCGGGAATCGAACCCGCGACCTTGTGCTCAGCAGCGCAACGCCTTAGCCACTGAGCCACCGCGGCGGGTCGATGACAACGTTTTAGGGCTGGCACATCTACGTCACTCGTGCCAATATTATATCACTGTGGCACGAAATTTGAAAGTTTTTCAATATTTCTTCCATCCTTCCCGTTAGAAAACATCTTTCGTGGATGGCATGGTGCTGGGCGAGTTACCAAAATCTAGTTTTTTTCAAATTGGACAAAGTTGTATTTTGTCTTCATGGCTCCTCTAAACGCGACATGCTCGAGGTCATCCGCGCTGCCATGGGAATTATGGGAAGAGTACACATTTGCTCAAATGAGCAAATATTCGCTGTTGTAGAATATTCCACCGAATTGCTCTCTTCGTTACTCGCTTCGATCCAAATGCAGGTATTCGATGTTTTCGAATTATTCGGCACTCCCGAATAGGCAGCCAAAAGCCAAGCTTTCCAGTCAAGTAGTCTTCGGAGCTGTCATGCAAGGCTTGTCGCAAAATCCCGCCCACCATTTATATCATCAGTGCAAAGTTGTTGCCTTGCCTAGAGGTTCAACAAGCTCTCGGCGCCACCGTCACACTTTCCGTTCAAAGGCGGCATTGAAACGACACGGCTGCCGACATGGCGGCACCAAGCCAGTGCACTTTGTGGGGGCCCGTGTTCCCCTACGCCTCGCCTGCACATGTTTCCGCAAGCTGGGAGCCGCCATTTTGGGTAGCCGGCGCGTCACGTAGGTCGTGTCCTCTTCATGACCCCGCGCGACGCGCCGAACCGGCTCGCCGCGAACGTGTGCGCGAGGGAAGGAGGACCAGTTTGCCACCTTCCTTCGCGCCACCCTCTCCTCGACCTGGGGGAAGACCTCCTCTCCCCTCCGAGCTGACCTGCGGGACAAACGAGCGCTCCGCCGGGAGTCGACTGGGCGATTTGGTCGGAGTCGGTTGGCTCGGCTGTGCCTACGCCGAATGCCCCGATGACGGTGAACCCAGTTGGCTCCACGGACTCTGCCGAGAGATTCTGCCCTGATCGGTCGCCACGGGATGCCTCCCCTGCTCCCGCGGCCGTGATGACGGATATCGAGGTCTGAGCCCAGCGGCTTGAGCGAGCGACAGGAGCCACTGTCTCCCCGCGAGCGATAGTCGTGTTGTCTGGTGTATGTCCTGTATCTGCCAGGCAATAAAGCCTCATTTTGGATTGCCGGAGCCTGTCTACCGCATGTGAGTACCCGAACCCGTGCGTGAGTCTTCGGATTCCGCAGGGCTAGTGTACGGCGCGTAGCGTTCTCTAGCAAAGCTAGCCGGGGTCCTCTGCTATCCCGTACGTTAGCCCACAATTTGTGGTGGCGATTTGATACGGAATTAGCGGAATAGTGTACAAAATGGCAGCCTGTAATTTGCAATTTGGTTGGCTATGGCCGCGAATGCCGGTGGCTACAATACTCCATTTTTAGCGGAGCTCCTAGCTAGCCTAAAAAGCTTTGGAACCAACTGCGCACCACCTTTCTATTTTGGCAACTACTAATTGCACTTGAATACAGTAGAATCTCGATGATACGAATCTCGCGGGACCGCGAAAAATATTCGTATCATCCGAAATTCGTATGAACCAACACAGACCAAAAAATTGAGCGCTGGAAAAAGTTTTCGTTTATTTCTTTTCTTACTTTCGCGTGAACAAATCCGTGATTTTTTCTGCTTTTTTTAAACCCCCCTGTCACAAAGCAGTCCTTTCTGGAGCGCGTAACGCTTCGCCTAGCTTCGCGCTTGTCTCCTCACTCCCGGTGTCCAAGCGTCCAAGCTCGCTACACGCCGCAACAGTCAAGCGTGAACCGCATGGTGCGTTTTTGAACGCGATTCGCATGCCTCGGCTTCGCGCGCGCTGTATTTTCACGGCCGCATTGACAATTTCGCGCCCGCGGTATCTCCTACCTCGGTCAGAAAAAGACGCTGACGACTTGCGAAACGATCGACACAGCCCGCTGGCTTCGCCCGAGATGTTTAGGCTTAGCACTCCGGCAGATATTTTATGGGCGCTTTCACTAGCGGCGCGGATGGTGTTTTATAGTACCGTTTTCGCCAACGTTATCAGCTCCTTTACTGCTCAAGAAACTTCGTGTCTGCGTTGAGCGGCATTTTAAAGAGCGGCTAGAAGCAGTCGCTCAAGCGGCCGTGCCACTTCGCGGCCGAAGCCGCCGCCATGTTGCCGCCGCCGGCCGGCGGCGCGCGCAGCGTGCGAGAGGTTTCGCAGCGCGCATGGGGCATGCGGGGCGCGTTTTCGCGAGCAGAAAACAACAGCCCGGCCGTTTCTGGAGAAAGAAGAGTGACAAATGGGGAGAGAGAGCCGTCACTTGCTTGTTCGGCACTCGGGCGCCTCGCCGGCTCGTTCGTATCATCCGCCGGGCCGCGCAGGTCCGTTCGTAACAGCCGAAATTTTTCCCATTGCAAACAATGCAATTTTACCAGGACTTTTCAGAAATTCGTATCATCCCGAAATTCGTATCACCCAGAATCGTATCATCGAGATTCTACTGTATAAACTCCTAATCTAAGTAAACCCATAACTTTTGTATTAACATTTTTTCCAGTAGTATCTGCTTTGAATTTAGTAAATTACAATCTAGTAAATACGGCAGCTCACTGCGTGAGTTCTGATAGACAAGTTACATACTACTTGGGCACCACTGTGACCCACAGTCTTTTCATGAAAACCCTCTGGAGTGGGGAACCATGGTAGCCGGGTTCACCCGGTGCTGGCCATGGTGGCAGGAAAATGCCTTTCAATTCCTGCCATGCTGGTGGGGAGTGAGAGGTCGTTCTTGACAGCAGGAGATGTTGTCAGCAGCCGGCGGGAGCTGCTCCTTCCGGAGCAAGTGGAGCAACTACCGTATTTACTCGCGTAATGAACGCACCTTTTTTCCCATAAAACTGAAGCACAGTTGGGGCTGCGTTTATTATGCGGGGTAATTTTCCGTAAACTTTTCAGGAGCGACGAAAGAAGGCCACCACGAAACAAAATATCGCATTACATAACCTACCTTTCGCAGTAAATATACGCGCACACAATTGGCAAACACGCAGCATTTTTATTGAACTACACTCATCTTCGTTTGTCAAGGCTTCACTTCGTCAATTCCGAAATGTCTACCGGCAGCACGGTTCCCATGCTCAACTGCGTACTCCACAACCTTTAACTTAAAACTGGCCGTGTAACTGACATTGTGGCCCATCACCGACTGAAGAGTGAAAGACGAGCAGAAAAGCAAGCAAGTAACAACGCTATCACGAAAAAAGTAGGCCCAGACGCTCAGTGGACTGAGCCAACTGAGCGTCGTGATTGGCTGTCCCACGACACCCCGCCAGAGTGTTTGTTTGTTTCTACTTCTAGAGATAGCTCCAGGTTGCATGCGCGATCATCATCAGCGGGAGCGAGTAAAGTGGGAAAGCTACAGTACGGCCATTCGTGGGACTGCAGCATTGAAAAGTTGGGGTGCGTTTATTACGCGGGGAAAAAAAGAAACCTAATTTTGACGACTAAAGTTGGAGGTGCATTCATTACGCGAGTAAATACGGTGGTATTTCTTCACAAAAACTTATGAATGCAGTAAAGGAAATCTGTACATGTAATTTCTGAATAAATACTCAAGTGGTAATAGTTCCACTAAATGCTGTGACTACGTGAGTTCGAATTCTCAGTCGGTCACACTTTGCTCATTTTTCTTTGCAATTTGTGATGTGTACTACAGGTAAACCTGGATGTAACGAACCTCTATGTAACGAATTCCTGGATTTAACGAAATTTTTCAATTCCCCATTGCCGCCGCCATAGAAGCCCATGTGTTTGCGACCTCGATGTAACGAAAGCGTTGCGGCGGTTAACCTTGATTTAACGAACTTGCTAAGCTGATCAGCCATCGTTTTTTTGCACTTTTACGGCAAAATCTTCAGGAGAAAATGCACTCATTTGCCGAATACTAGCACTGCTTTAAGGAGATAGCAGTAGAATCACCAAAAGTAAAATTCGTTGTAATGATGATGATGAAAGCAGTGGCTAGAGCCATCTCATGGCTAAATCAGCACCAACTTGAGATTGTGTAGCGTGACACCAGGTGGCCAGAGTAATTACACCGATTTTTTTTAGACTTGCGTCGTCTCCATTCTTTATATTCCCACTCTTCCATTTATTTATTCTGCTCCCCTTTCCTTCATCTTTACTTCAATAAAGTTTGTTTAATCAGACAATTTTTTCTCGCCCGTACCGCAAACTACCGTGCGTTTCCACATGGAAGTGCGGTGTCGGTTCGGGAGTTACGTTTTGAGGTGCTAGGCCTGCCTGTAGACCTGTAGTAGCGCGTCTTCAATGCTATCTGTGGTGTCGGTTCGCCGGTGATGAGTACTGTTGCCAGAAAATGATAAGTTTTCTCTTTTGCGAGACAAGTTCGCATTTTTAAATTCCGTCGCCTCCCGGAACAGTATCCCATGAGCACCCTCTCAACAATTTTGCTTAGGAAAAAAAGAGCATCAAGTTTGCGAAAAGGCGCCCTTTCATCACAAGTTTGGTTCTTGAAACGCGTTTGGAACCCAAAAGAGTCCAAACGCAAACATGATACTTCAGGTACGTTTGTGAATTCCGCGGTAAGTGAACTGGCTTCTTTGGAGCGCCGTGTAGTGCCTAAGCTCGTGCGAAAGCGGCAGGGGCAATCACGCAGTTCTTCACTGTGAAATATATCCTTGAAGGGTGAGTTCCCCTTCACTGATGTCAAGTATTCTGGCTTCATTTCTGCTTCATCCACGTTAGCCTTCACTCGAAACCTGTACGTAACGTAAACCTGGATGTAACGAAAAATTGGTAGCTTTTGTCGACTTCGTTATATCCAGGCTTAACTGTATCCGAACTACATATTCGAGTAGAAATTATTCGACCAAATCACTATTCGCTTTGAACCGCAAATTCGCTATTCGTCCATCCCTACGCATTTGCATTAGCTTCGTTATCGGCTTGGCCTGAAGCATTTTAGCTTTGTATTCCTTTTTTTTTAACAGAAGGACTACGCAAGTGTCTTTCGGGGTACACCCACCGACTGCGAGGCCGGCGAGGTAAGCGGCGCCCAGCGCGCTGCTGTCCCGCTGTGCCGAGCGGATGATGGGCTCCTGCAGCATGTCGGCCAAGAACTGCATGAGGAACGGGTTCTGGGTCACGCCACCTGTGAACCTGCACGGGGGACAGAGTGGCGCTTGCTTGACTTCCCTTGCAACCAGCTTGGTCCCAACACGACAACCACCAAGATGGATGACAAGCCAAAGAGGATTCAGGGTGCGTTCCAATTTACCGTTTAGACAGCTTCGTTGCCGTTTTCGTGGACAGTACGCCATGTTAAGCCGCGTTCCAATTCGAACGAAGTAGTCAACGAAGACTGCTTCGAGGAGACAGCATCGAAGTCAGCAACGATGCTGGCTACCTTCCTGTCTAAAGTAATAACTTAAGTGACGCCAGCGCCACCTTTTTGCATATTAATGTTGAAATAAAAGCACTTGTTCTTTTATTTAAATATTTAGTATAATTTACTAATGATGAAGATGACTTTGTTTAATTTTTTAATTACGTAACGTTTGTAATAACACCGGTAATATTAGTTACGAAACTTGCGGCTGGTGCAACTCAACATGTCTGCTACGACGCTGTCGTCTGCGCTGGTGTTGCGCTTGCGACCGTCGCGCCGTCCCAATTTTGTTCCTTTAGACGTCTAGTTAGAATGCTTCGTAGGCTGTTTACCAAGCTGTCTGCGAATTGGAATGAAGTCTCAGTCATACTGTTTTATACTAATATACACTAGAGGGACATCTAGCGCTAGTGCATAAGCGTGGCTCGCCACGCTTCAGGGAGCCTGCCGTCGTGCACTGGGTAATAGACAATCCACTTGTCCTTGGCACGGCTCATGAACAGGCTCAAAGGTTGCCTGTGGCCGCAAAAAAAAAACAGCAATATTATTGTACAAGATTGTTCAAAGTTGCTCTATTGGTGTAAAAGTGGAGCTCCAAAAGATTTGTCAAGTACTACTTAGAAGCTTCATGCAAAACAGACAAGAAAAAAAATGTTACCCTGTTTTGATTTTGGATTCAGGAGCGCAAAGAAGCCATGTGGCTAGCCAAGCCAAGTAGGAGAGGAATGCTGCTAGCTGCTATGGCGGCAGCCATGACGGCATGCGATTGCAGCAACAGATTTCCCTATAGTACGAAACTCTGTGGTCTGTCCAAGCAGTACTGTTCACATGTCATTAGGATGACAGGCAACCATGGTGTCCCTCGTGTTCTAAGGATACCGTATTTTCCGGTGTATAAGTCGCGGTTTTTTTCTGAAATTTTCGTTGGTGCGTCTTATCCACCGGTGCGACTTATGTATGGAACAAATCCGGTTCGCGGCGGCTGCGCATGGCCAGCGCACGCTAAGAGACACAGCTTTATGTTCTAAATGAATCAGAATCGCACCGCTATGGTGTTTCGCATAGCCCATTTATCGCTTCTGGACGTTAACCCAAAGAATTTGCAGCTTTTTCTAGTCAAAAACAATGATAATGGACTCCGACAACCGCGCGCGCAGTAAGTTCAGTTCAGAATAAATTCAAAGTAATATCAAACTAGGTTGCAAAAACAAAATGCAGCTTAAAAATTATTACAGTGAGTTACTGTGGAGGAAGTAAACGTGCTGCTAATTTTGAAAATGACAGCTTGCTGATAAGTTTCGATTTTTGGGCCGCTTCCGGTTGCGTCACTTCCGTCCGCCATGACACCTTTATTGCGCTGATTTACGAAAGCGATGATGACAGCACTAGAGATTCTAGTTCACTCTAACAGCACGCAAGAGACGAGCGACGTCTGGAGAGGTGGCCAAATGTTACTCCATTTCTACAGAAAGAGTTGTAGCCGGGTTCATAAAGGCCGGAGTGATCCGGTCCGCGAGTGGTGACGTTATTGGCGAAGACGTCAGTGAGTCGGAGGACGACAGCGAAGTGGCGGAGGAACTCCCACTTGAAGTTGCTGAATTGTTTGTTAGCGAGTCGGAGGAAGAAGATAATTTGCCTAAACGCTGTCTGTAAGTGTATGCCATTTGAGTGTATCAATAAACCATTTTTGAGAAGCTAGTTCTGTCTAGACTTTGGGCGGTATATGCACAAGTCTAGCCAGGGGATGCGTTCATAGGCGGCGGCCGCCGCAACCATGTAATTTCTCCGCTCCTTCTAACATCTCAATCACTATGAGTTTACCTAAATAACAAGTGTGTCTTATATACCGGTGCGTCTTATACACCGGTGCGACTTATATACATTTTTGTTCGGAAAAACTGTCATTTTGAGGGGGGTGCGACTTATACAAAGGTGCGACTTATAGTCCGGAAAATACGGTAATGGCCAATTATGGCTGCTGACCACATGCTTGGTTCCAGGGGTCGCAGCAAGGGCACACTGCACAAACTTGAGTGCGACAATGGACTGCAGGTTGGTCACTCAAGCCCCAGTGCTAAACTCCAACCAGGGCCATGCATGATAATGAGTGAACGACTATGGGACGATGGAAGGGGGCGATACTGAGCAATTAAAAAAAGGTGTCACGAATGACCATGACAGAAGCAGAGACCTAATGAGCATGACACCCTGGCCGCAATCACACACACAAAAAAAAGCACACCGTTGAACCATACTAGTAGTCGCAAAACGGTGATTCAATGAACGATATTGCCGCGAACCATGCATTGGGTTTGTTTATTTGTGTTTTGCTTTTGCCGCCCGGCTGTGCCGGCCTGTATTATCGCTGTTGTCTCTGTGCCAAGGGAGGCGCGTGTTCCGTTCTTTCTTTCTGTGCCGCATGTGTTATCTCTTCTGATAGGGAGAGAGTTCCGAACGAATGTGAACAGCCTAGAATAATCTTCGTTGATCTACAGTGTTCTGGATACAATTTGACTATTCCAGACACCGTCGCGCCGAGTGATAAATTCCCGCTCAGCAGATGCCGTGGCATTCTAATCGCCGACATCAGTCTACGCACGTCACTTTGTTGACTGCTGTTTTGCCGCCTGTGTATTCTTTGAGTTGTTAGGAGAGCACAAGTTCGCTCCAATAAACTTGTTTTTTTCTTCAAGACAGCTGCACCGTCTTTGGCTACGTCACAATATGAAACATGCGCCCGAGATATGCCACACATGCCAAGTCTGTCGTGAATACGCTACCTTGTGTGTGGGTTTCAAAAATATGCCTTTTGAAAAATGTTGCACAACACATTTTCACTAAAAGAAATAACAGAGAAGTGAAGGAAAAAACCTCCGGCTCGGCATTTCTTTGCCCACGAGCCACCGATGTGAGGGCAACAAGCGTTCAGGCAAGAATAAGTTCTCCAAAGATGATAGGTTTCTTTTTTTTTTATGCGCACAAAACTTTTCTTAGTACAGTTAAACCTCGATGTAACGAAGTCGGTAAAATTCGTAATTTACTTCGTTACATTGAAATTTCGCTACATTGAAATTCGCGGTTTTAATGAAGTGTTCATCCCGTGAAGCATTTCCTGCAAAAGAAAACGTGGCGCGCATACACGGCTGGCGCACTGTTTCTGTTTCTGTCGGTGCTTAATTGTCTACGCGGGCATTAGAGTGAACCGCATGGAGCGTTTCCTCCCCTCAAAAACGCGCCCCGCAAGCCACAGGCGCGCTGACGCAGCCGCGGAGACAACCCGCGCGATGTGAGTATCTCCAGCGAGCGCTTCCGCTCGCTGAAACGCAACTCGAGGGGCAAACGAGAGGGGCATGCGAGAAAAAAAAAAAAGCGGATAACGTGGGCGAAAGCGTCATACGCTCCGCTTATGAAAGCGCCAATCGACTATCCTCGGCATCCCCGAGCGCTTTGAAGCTCCCGCCATAGGGTGCGCGCCTCCCCAATCGCAGACGCGGGTGTAAAAAAAACGCGCGCACAAGGCTCATAAAGCTTCACAAATGCTTGATGGAACGATGAAACCCAATGAGCATGAGCGAACTCGAACGAAGGGCAAAGCGGCAGCGGCGGCGGCCCCGCAAGAGGCGATTAGGCTTACCACAGCGGAGGATGTTTGGTGGGCGCTTTCGTAAGAGGCGCGCATGACGTTTTACTATGGTTTTACTGTGAAAATTTCGCCCACGTTATACGCTTTTTTTTTTCTCGCGTGCCCCTCTCGTTTGCCCATTGAGTTGCATTTCAGCGAGCGGTTATAAGCGGTCGCTGCAGCTACCACATGCAGCTACCCCACATCGCGCGGGTGGTCTCCGCGACTGTGTCAGCGCGCATATGGCTTGCGAGGTGCGTTTTTGCGGAGAGAAAACGCCCCATGCCGTTCACGCTGTTGCCCGCGTAGACGATTAGGCTCCAACAGAAACAGTGCGCCACCCGTGTATGCACGTCACACAGTTTTTAAGCAAGGGGCTCGCTCAGACTCCGCGGCTCGCTGCATCCGTGGCATCGGGCGGCCCGTGTTGCCGTTTGCGTTTTATTGAGATCCCATTTCGGCGCTTGCGTCTCCCAAAATATACCTCTACAACTTAAATTCCGTGCCTAGTTCTCCGTGAAACTTCGTTACATTGAAATTTCGGCAAACGGGACTTCGTTACACAGAGGGTAAAAATACATGGTGTGCATACACTTGAAGTTACGAAAAATTTCGTGGTTCGTTACATCGAGGGTTTCGTTACATTGAAGTTCGTTACATCGAGGTTTAACTGTATTACAAACTACAAGCGCCGAAACTTTTACAAACAGTTTTTAAAGTCCGCGTCCTGCTGTAGTTGGCGGCAAATGGCAAACCTGCTCCACAAACCTCCTCGACTCCGTGTCTGAGTTTTATTTAAACACGCCGTTTTATTTCGTACAAAACCAGTTTTTGATCACTAACTTTCTTGTTCGCCATGTAATTTGTAAACGGAGTATCGGGCAATAAGAGCCTTTTTGTCAAAAAACACAATTTGCGCAGCCATAGGCCCATTTCAATCCTACGCAATCCGGTTCCAGAACTACCCATCATTCCCTTTCAAGTGTAAGAGCCGCCGCCGTGTTCACGTTGACACTAGTGCCAGTTTACCCCCTAGTTATTATTGCATGAAACTGTGCCCTGCATGGTGTCTGCCAACCTGGAAAACTGGGGAAACCGGGAATTCTCGGGGATTTTGAATAGTCTGGAAAAACTCAGGGAAGTTGTGCCTCTATCAGGGAAAATTAGCTGTACTTTATAGAGGAATCGAAATTCACGGTAATGCTGGCTCAAGTAACAGCAAGTCAAAAGCGGCGGACAGCCCTCCGGAGCTGATGGCGCTGTCTGAAGTCACTGGTTCCAGTGAGAACTCGTTTCATACAGCTTGCACGTCACCCCCCCCCCCCCCCCCCAAACTCCTGTACGCTCTCTTGTGTTCTGGCGGGTTTCCCAGACTCCTGAAAGGCGGAAGAAAATGTTGCACACTGCAATAGCTCGTTGTGGAAGCTTAAAAATTAAGGGAGTCTGCAGGGTTAGCGGCAGTAGTAGCTTTCAATTCCATGCTGGAGCACCTGGCACCATCTACTGTGGTTTATAGTTAGTTGACGCACGTTGCAAATCTTTGAGTTGTGAATCTGGCGTAATATTAAAAACCCATTTCTCTTAATTTTCAACTTTAAAAGTTCGCAGCTGCGTTCAAAATACATCTTAAGTATCGAATGTAGACATTGTACCCCGTTTTAGGAGTTACTTTTAACAGCAAGCCGGCACTATATTCTGCTGCTTACGAAGACAGGGCATGTTTCAGCTCCGTAGCTTTTGCTGCACGCCTATTACGTGAGGCCACCATAGCGGGGTACAGATGAGGTGTTTCAGACTCCCTACGTGAATACTCTTTCCGCTCATCCTGTGCAGCGCTATGATGCTAAAGCATGGCAGCGTTTAAGGGCACCTAATGTGACGGCCATTGAAGATGCAGGTGTCCCTCATCCAAACCAAAATAAACTCTTTGAAGCAGAGAAATACAGCACTGAGGCATTGAGTGCGAGCTGAGAACATAGCAGTACAGTTTTACCATTTTTTTATGTATTTCTGTAAATTTTACTACCACTCTGTTATGTTTTCTCTTTTAATGAGACAAAAGTTACTGGTTAGCATTAAAACTTTACTATGCCATATTTTATTTTATAACAGGTTTTCTAGAGGGTGACAGCAACTGGTGAAGTGGTGTCAGTCTGTGTTGACCTAAAACAGAGTGCCGTGTCACTCGGGGAATTTTATCAAAAAGACTCCTGGAAAACTCAGGGAATTTAAAAATGTCAACTGGGTAGACACCCTGCCCTGTTGTCTTAGTGGCTCACCTGATGTGTCGAGATCCCGAAAGGCCGACGTGTTCCCGCACCAGCATGTGCTGCTGATAGGCACGGAAGGCCAGCGACTCCAACATGGCACGCAGCATGTGCGCTGGACGTGTCGACGGCGACATGCCCAGGAATCCCGTGGCAGCGTACGCATCGTTCACGGGGGCCTGCAATGCAAGCCATACATATGAGTGATACGGGCACAAAGTTCAGTGATGTTTTGACCCTAGCACTTTACCATATTTTTACGATTCTAGCGCGAACCTTCTTGTGCTAACTAGCCTTAAAATTTTTGTGCACGTTACAATCGGGCTCAAAACTGAAACGGGTTTTAAATCGGCCAGCAACATTGCCACAGGCACGAGGTCCTCCCAAGCTCTAACTCCTTCCAATTAAAAAATCCGTCAATATCCCGTGAGTGAATTTTGGCGCACTCATTCCTGAATGACATACCTTGGTCAGCGGTTACACATTTTTCTACAATTGTAATTAGCCCGTCACATGTAGAATTATGAAGGTCAAGACACTTGAAATCGCAAACAGCTTCAATGTTTCCCACTATAGTTTTATTCCCTGCAGGAGCTGGATTAAGCAAGTTTACGAAGCACAATTTATTTTTGGCTGCCACAGTTGCACGTGCAAAATGAAATCTCCTTCTTCTACGAAAGTAGTGCAAAGCATTTTACACCTGCGCGGTAAAGCCGACGTCCAATTATTTTCTCTGATTTTCCTGCGAGAACCTACCCGCACAGTACAGTCGGTGGCGCGTTATAATCGTGCAAATACGGTAATCCCAAAAAGCATTATTTTGAATATCACCGAAAAGCGGGAAACCAGTGCCAAGTTTATTCACACAGAATTCATCGAAACTGCTACTACAGTTAAACCAAGATATAACAAAGTTAAAAAAAAAAATTCGCAATTTTTCGCTATATCCAGGTATTCGTTACATGCAGGTTTCGAGTTACGGTTCGTGTGAATGGAGCAGAAACTAAACCAAAATGCCAGGCATCAGTGATGGTGAACTAACTCTTATTTCAAAGTGAAAAACTACGTGATTTGCGCCCGCTGCTTTCCCATAAACTTAGTCACTGCTCGGCACTGCAAAGAAGCCCGGTCACTTACTCCCGTATTCCCAAACGTAACTTTAAGTATCACTTATATCTTTTGACACTTTTCGGTGCCTGAACCCGTTTTCAAGGACCAAACGTACGCTGAAAGGGCACCTTTTCGCGAACTTGATGCTTTTTTCCACACCCATAATTGCTGAGAGGGTGCTCGCTGGGATACTGTACCGGGCGGCGACGTGCTTCTCTCTCACTGGCGGAGACGGTATTTAAAAATGCGAACTTGTCTTGAAAAGGCAAAACTTTTTGTTTTCTGGCAGTAGAACTGATGATGATGGTTGGAGTTTCATGGTGCAAGGCCAACGCGGACAAAGAGCGCCAGAGAAGAAGTTATTTAATGAAGAGAAGTGATTACCACAAAAATGTAGCTTAAAAAAGTGCAAACCGGACTAATAGTAAAATCAATTAAACAAAATGGTGATGGCTGGCGTATAGGGTCAGATTTGATTATGCGTGATAGGAAATGAGGTTTAAAAACTTGACATCTGACAAATACTTTAACACGCGTTTCACGGAAAACATGGCATCGTCACCCAGAAACAACGATAGATGTAGGGGAATATGTTGTCTGTAGAGTTCTCTGAAGTGTTTGTGTCGTGTTGTGTCGAGTGCCTTGCATTGAATGAGTATATGTGAACTATGGATAGGGCCTCTCCTCACCTGCTGCACTGGGGTCTAGAGGATCCCGTCAGCAGATAGGAGTGCGTGGCTGGCAGTAGAACTCACCACCCACGAACCGACACACAGATAGCAGTGGAGACTCGCGACTACACGCCGACGGACAGGCCTAGTACCTAACCGACACCGCACTGACACTGAAAGCACCACCGCACTGTGCGGTTGCAGGCGGTGTTCGCTAAATTATTGCATTTATTCAGCCTATTTTTCAGAAAAAGTTGCAAAAAACAGCGCCTCATCAGCGTAGCGAATTCGTTGCATCATGGTCTAAGCGTTGCAACGCCTTCATTACATCGAGGTCGCAAACACATGGGCTTCAATGGGGCTGGCAATGGGGAATTGAAAAACCCGCCTTACGGAGGGTTTTGTTATGTTGCTCTTGAGCTAGGATGACAAGACTGGTATCATTGTATTCGTATTGAATTGATCCAGCAGGCTATGCTATTTTTTATCACTCTGATGCTGTTCACCTATAAGCAAAATTGAGTAATGATGAAATAATTTTAGAGAATTGTTGGTATGAAATGTTCACTTCTTTCATACTTTGCAAAAGCTTTTGGAAATGAATAAAAATAGCATCGACTGGCAGAGGGGACCTTTGGCGTTATGTCCATATAATTCATCTTTGAGCTTGATAAAGCGGAAAATAGCCTATAACCCCCCTTGTAAGAACTGCTCTCAATAATAAATTTCAAAGTGTTGTATTTCTTGAACAAATGAAAGCTATGTTCAAAACCAACTACATATTTGAAATCAGCATAAAAAACTGCCCGTCAAGACTGCCAATTTTCATCAAGCTGGCACTAAAAATAAAAAAAAATTGTCCAAAGACCCACCTCCCCCCTTAAATCCAGCAATTTGTTACACAGAGATTCGTTACATCCAGGTCTAACTGTACTGGTTAATTGGCCAGATGTAGAGCCTTTAGTAGCAACAACTTCTGTATTTGGTACGTACACTGGGGCTGGAACTTTTCACCAGAAAGAAAACAGACGCAGGAGGAAGAAGAGGGGGGGGGGGGGGGGGGAATAGAAAGCATTGAAATGTGGTTATAAATGGGGGAAGAGGGGATTGGATTGGAGAGGGTGATTTACACACAAGATGTACTATATACTCCTCCTTAAGGACTATTTTTTTGTTGTCTAGGACAATGCAGGATAGTAGTCTAAAACAACCCGCAGTGGAGAGGCCACAAAACACAATACAACATCTACGCAGCAGATGGACATTCAAAATGGCACACACACGGTAAAATCAGCACAATCAAATATGTGTTACATGAAACTACGTTGGGACAACTCCGGTGCGCAGTGTTTTGTCATGGACTGGCAAAAAAAAGAAAAAAAAAAAAGCTGCGTATCTGCTCACTTTGCTACAAATGTTGTCGAAAGACAATAACCTTCTGTCGCCCCCGCCACGTAAACGGCCCTCTTCTCTTTGCCGCCAACCTCTCATGCCCTTCCCCTTCAGTCTCGCTTCTCTCACGATACACATGGTGCAAGTTTGCTCAAGTCAATTTTGCCATGTCCCACGGCTCACGCACCATGTACTAGACCATAGCATTACTGTTGGTTTTCTTGGAATGCCGCCATGAGGGCCACTGCAAGTGCTCTTTGTATTTTTACGTCAAAACATTTTTCTAAGACATATTTTTCATTTTCTATAGAAAAACCGAGCATCCATGTATTTTAAATTTTAAAAGAACATTGCATATACCAGTTATGTATCGATGTAGTATTACCTCTAATATGCCCAATGGTTTATTTTGTGCCCAACAATGTTGACAAGTATGAACACTGCCACCAGGTTTAGTAGTTTGCAAATGTTTTGCCCGTATAAACGTCTCGTTCAAGAATCCTTTTAACTTTTGGCCGGGCGGCTGAATCGAGGGGCAGACAGACAGACCAAAATTTTTGCGATTAAGCAGCCCAAGAAAGATTATCATCTTTAAAACAAAACCAAAAAAAGCCTGCGGTTGAGGGGTTGAGCCATCAACTGGCAGTTATGTTAGAAAACCCAGGCCTGCAAGCAGCTCTAACAAGGACCACCTAGTGACAATGAGGGCACATTTGTGATAGTATCCACAATTCTGTTTGCTGTCTGCTCTGTGCCAAACAAGCTCCACATGAGTAAAGTTGCTGCAGTGCTGTAATGTACGACCGATCTGTCCATCATTAACAGCCAAACCAAGTAAGGAAAACAAATCCAGCCAGGATTCAGCCCGCAGCACTCACCTGAAGTCCACTGAATGCAGGCACAAAGAAGACACCAGCTGAGCCTGAAGAAGAGAAGAAGAAATTAGCAGCCGTTCATCCCATACCGTCTATGCCACAGGATTACGAGTTGAGGCCGTGAGATGGAAGCGACAAAGAGAACTCGTACAAGACAATCTTAAGGCGCATTCGTTAAGGCTGCATTCGCACACCCAGTGTCGGAAAAAAGAAAGAAAGAAGGGAACCTCGTCCCCACCAAGCCTAGCGACATGTTCCCCAAATTCTCCAGCTGAACAGGGGCCCCGAAGACATTATACAACTTCAGTTCAATTTTGAAAGATGTAGGGTTTAGGCAACTCGCGCAGCTCCATTCGAGCCACCAAAGACATTTTTAACTAAAAAAAAATGCAAAAAAACAATAAGAAGTTTCAAATTTCGCAGTACAATGATGTGATGTGGGCAGGAGAGATGTCATATGGGACAGCACTGAAAACATACCAGGTATCAGTGCATTAACTGCACATTAGCATTCAAGTGACACGATCAAATGTAACTAGAGGCCTCATACAATCACCCAGTGATGTTTCTTGGTGGCCGGCAGCGGCCAATTGCACAAACAAGATTTTCCAACGTCACGGAGCAATCGCTGTGAAGTGGCCACAGATTCCCCACTGCTTCATATATTTTCTTTAGCATCTTCATAATTTATTTGAAGTTTGTGACAAAACTCGTATCATTGTTATCGGGACAAAGCAGTCTTTTTAGTATACAGAACTTGTATTTTGTCTTCATGGCCCTTTTAATTGGTAAATTTGAGACATACTCCCTGTTTGCTTGTTCCTACATTTCTTAATTTGCTAGTTTATTAGTGTTTTCTCCCTGATCTTCCCAACCCATAGTGTGCACACACACAAGCTCTATAAAATGGCGAAGTACTGAATCATCCAAGTTCTGCTACAGTACTCGTCTCCTTTTATGTTAGTTGTGTGGCGCTTATACGACAAGCACGTTACAAGCAATTGTTTGTTTTTCACCACGAATACAAGCCGACAGAACAATGCACAGACCAATGGCCATGTGCTCTAGAGCCTCTTCAAATGAAACACACCAGTGGAGTTGCTCAATCTCAGAATGCAATGCACCCACACCCCACTCCGTGGTGCGTTGAAAACTCCACCGATCCGCCCTGTCAAAGGTGCCGACGCCAGCACTAAACACGGTTACTCCACTTGTCTACAGGCTCCTTCTATGGACTTTGTACTCACTTTCTACAGACTCGGCGACCGCAGCACTTTCCTGGGCATCGTTGATGAAGCCTGCGGCAGAAACACAAACTCAAAATTAGCAGTGGCTTAGCTAGCTCGGCTATGCCAGGATATACGTAGCGTGAGCTAAGGTTCAGCTGGTTACTCTTAGGTTTCCTGGTTATCTAGGAGTAGCTGATTAACGTGCTTACTGCTGCTAAAACGACTTCCAATCCAATTCAACCCAATCCAGTCGCAGCAGCAGCGGGCTCACACGGCGCCAGCTGTGCGCCGTGAGACGTCACTGCTGCCTCGCGCATTGCGTGCACGGCTCTCCAGGAGCCGCGCGAAACTGCTCAACCTCGGCCAGTGTAGCTCACACTACAATAAGCTTCCCAAGGTTGTAAATACTTATTTACTGCACAGCTTTCTTGCAGAGAACAAAAAGAAAGAAGGGTTTGGCCATCATAATAGTAATGCTGCATTCGACATGTCCTAAGGTAAAGCTTCCCTGATAATTCAATGTCGGCCGCACTATATTTGAGTTTGTTAACAATAACTGACGACGTTACTCCACACAACAGTACACAGAACATTGCCAAGGGAGAAAGGAGTGAGGGGACAAAGTAAAAAAACTATGGTTGACTTCCTCTGTCACAGGAATCAATAAAACATCGGAAGTGAAATTTCTAGCGAAATCTGCAGCGAAAGGAGTATGAATCTGCGGGTCGGCGGCTGTCTCGTGGGTGTGCTTGGCGAGTCGACGTCCTGCTGGCAGGTCGCTTCGGCAATGGGTGTACTGGTGTCATTTGTGCGACGGAAATGACGTCGGTGAAATCTTGGTGTATCCTGGCATAAAACACTTTTGCGTTAACATATAAAACCTGAAAACGAACAACCCTAAGTATAAGGTACTCTTTAGTTCTAAAGGTTGCTTCCCCGCAAGAAGACCCTGTGTGCAGGGGTGCACCCTTTACAGGCCGCCTGCCTTTGTTGTACTGCCGTCATTTCCCGTGACGGATTATGACGTCAGTGAAACCTTCGTGTACCCCGAAAAAAAAAAAAAAAAACACTTCCGTGTTAAAAAGTAAAAAACTGTATTGTGGCCGCCCTGACAATCTACATGCACAAGTTCCATGCGGGCATATTTGCACTGCTGATAAAGATGAATCTGGTACACCATTTTCCATGCAAAAAATTGCACAAATACAAAATTTGTGGCTAGCAAATGCACTGTCTAATACAGATGAGTACAGACAGCTAGTGGAGAATATGCTACTGAACAAACATTTGATATAAAAAAGGATTCAGGTCACAGTGCCTACTGCAGAAAATTCAATAAGATTTATAAAAACTGACACAACCTTAATGACCTATTGTGAAAGGAAGATAGACTCATGCACGAGAGAATAAATGCACAGTGTCACAAAGAAGGTTTAGCAAGCAGGCCAGATTGGGATAAGTTGACGTGCAGAAGACTGTCACCCACAGAATCGTAAATAAGCCAAACCGACCAGATGAAACAGAACAAGGCATTGCACTTAATTGGGGCATTGTGCACGACATGCAAATCAAGAATAAAAGCTACAATATCACACGCATCCCTTTTGGCAATAGGAGGACCCTTGACTGTTGACTTGTGAATGTACTTTGAGACAAAATATTCCATGGGTTGATCAAGTTATATAAGCATCGTAGTCACCAGTAACTTCATTTGGGAAACCCACACAGAAAAGTGTGTTATATTTACCGCACGGTTAGGTCAATGCAGCTGTTATCTGAACACCCTACCAACAAGACTAAGTCCATAATTTTGACAGTACAAATTTCACCCCCTTATTTGTTGTGTTTAAGGCCCAACCGCATGGGCACGCAATAACGCGTACTCATGTGTCAACATAAGCGTGCGTAGGAGTGGTTGCTTCCGCGCACTACGCCGGTGAGAGCGAGCAACCCCAGGCAGCTGCCGTAACCATGATGACCGCCGTACGGTCTAGGCCTAACCTCACTGGGCCGGCATCAACCGACGCTTGCCTTGACCTTTCACGACCAATAAATGCATCTGAACAAATAACGATAAAACCAGGATTCCTTTTTTACATTGCAAGCCATTTTAAACCACGGATAAAACATGCAGGGAATACACCGAGCCCCCTTCTTGCTACTAACTCTGTCAGCCAACCAACCGTCCACACGGACTTGTAGTCCAAACTGGTTTCCACATGCGGTGCGCGCAGGTGCAGTGCGTCAATACCTGGTTCGCACAGACTTCGGCGCAACAAGCGTTGTAGCAGTGCAATTGCCATACACCGGAGTACGCCCATTTTACGCGCATGTAGGCCGAGCTACGTCAAAGCGCGAGTACAGTATTTATTCGAATCTAAGCCGATAGTTTTTTTTGAAAATACTGATATATCAAACTCCAGGGTCGGCTTGGATTCGAGGATTTTGAAACACGCGCCAATTTCCAAGTGAAATTGAGGGAAGTGGCGCGCAGCTAGCGCCACCCAGAAAAGAAAGTATTGTAGCCCTTACTAGACGAGCCAGTGGCCACTTAAGGGGCCATAGCATGGAGGAATGGGCCATAGCGATGCCGCCATTTTGAACTGTGCGGATAGTGGCCTGCTTGCGGGTGTGGCATTTGGTTTTGACCAACGTTTATTCTAGTAACGCTGTTTTTGACAGCGCAATGGCACCAAACAAGCGGTGCCATTATATTGCCGCTTTTAAAGAAAAGTTGTTTTAGCCGCGAAGTTGTCGTCGAACGTTCAAGCCGAGCGGGACTTCGGCGTGGATGAAAAAAAATGTCCACCGTTGGAGGACGCAACAGGAGGATATTTGCGTGCGCCGCAACGAGGATGGCATTCACCGGCCCACGAGAAGGCCGTCACCACGAAATGGAGATGGCGTTGGCTGACTTCGTTCGGACGCAGCGAGCAGGTGCCCTTCCAGTAACGACGGAAGTGCTCCAGGCAAAAGCAAGGGAGCTTTCAAGGGAACGAGGCTTATCGCGGGCACACTTCAAAGCCAGTCGGGGCTGGCTACAGAAATTCAATGAAGCGCTTCGGCTTTAGCCTCCGTCGTCGAACCTCAATCGCCCAGAAGTTGCCCGGTGATTTTGAAGAGAAGCTGATTGAGTTTCAGCACCGCATCTTCATGTTCAATAACGTGTTTTCTTTTTGTGAACGCTTTAACCTCGCCTTTTTGTTCGGCCTACATTCGAGGTAAGTTTTTTTCTTTTTTCCGTGGCATTCGGACTTTCGGGGGTCGGCTTAGAATCGGGGCCGGCCTAGATTCGAATAAATACGGTACGTTGATGTTACGCGCCCATGTGGTTGGGCCTACTACCTTCTTCACTTGTTTTATGGGTCCAGCCTGTACAGATCAAGGCTGCACGGGCAGCCTAAATGTGACTACACACAGTATTGTGTGCCACTGCTTTTTTGTAGTCCGTGTAGCATAAGTTTGTGTAGGACCCGCCGCGGTTGGCTCAGTGGCTAGAGCGTTGTGCTGCTGAGCCAAGGACATGGGTTCGATTCCCGGCCGCAGCAGCCGCTTTTCTGATGGAGGCGAAAAGCGAAAACACCCGTGTGTTTGACATTTCGGCACACATTAAAGATTGTCCGGGTGGTCAAAATTAATCCAAGAGCCCTCCGCTACGGAGCGCACTTATTGCCTGCACAGTGTCGGTGTGTTAAAAACCTCATAATAAGTTTGTGTACGTTGAAAGTGAATCACGGCCAAAACCAGCTTAGACCCCTGCCTATTCCACTCCTTCCCTTGTTCCCTCATGCCCATTACTGCTGGAATCAATCAGTTTTCGGAAGAGGTAGTGGCCGCTCTACCCACATTAGAACAATTTGTTGAACCAGTTGGAAATATCACAACTAGAAAATTCCAGCAGTACTCTGCGCCTTCGCACACCATGCACAACACGCACACAAAAGAAGAACAGCGCGCACGTACCACAAGAACTTTGAAGGTAACAATTCCAAGGCTCTCGGAACGGATTCCAACAAAGCGCTCGCGATGGTCATCTCCGAGAGAAACAGTGATTTCCGAAAGGTGCAAGACAACTCGCCAAACAGCAGCAACAGCAGCAAATTCAAAAGAAGGAGGCCGCCAGCGCCTTCGTTCTCTCTTTCCTTTCCTGAGACGATATCGGGGGAAGACAGACCCAGAGAGAGCGAAAAAAAAAACCCTTTTCGGCAAGCCGGGGAACGTACGCAGCCGCAAAACAACAAAAAAGGACGTGCGCAGTCGGGGCATCCCTACCTCGCATTGTCACATTTTCCAAGCGTTCGGGCTTGTGTGCCTAGAGAGATTTAGCATACCGGGCTCCGTCTGCTAACGCTACGGCGGGCAGTAGCGGGGCCCGACTGTTCTCAGAGGTGTCTTGCATTAGAATGTGCTTGACTAACTTGAAAGCATGTGTTCACACCTCCAGTCGTATGTCAAGTGCATTGTCTTTCCAGTTATGTGTGTCACCACTCAATGGTACTTTATTTTTCCCCCGTCTCCACTCCTGTTATGGGCTCGAAAAGTGTTTTGAACTGTACGTAAATTAAAAAGAAGCAAGGAGGAATACCAGCCTCTTGAGGTTTTACGGAATGAATAACAAGTTAAAAAGCTACGCTTATGGGTAAACGTCCAGAAAAAAAAAGTTAAAGAAACAGCCAACATGCAGAACGGCACTGGGGCGTCTGACAATGGATAACCCGGAGACTTTGAGGGAGAAGTTATTCTGGAGCCCCAGTAGTCAGTGCAAATCCAAACCACGCATAACAAACAGGGTCAAAAGAAAAATCTAGACCCTCCCGCTGCTGCGAACATGGAAGAGTAGCAAAGCTGCACACGGTGGATAACTATAGTGAGTTTGAGTCATGTGTGGTGACTCACTTCCTTGGAATCAATTCTAAATTAATTGTCATATGACTTATTCCAGGATAGTTTTGATAAAATAGCAGTTACAGCTATTTTCTGTAATAGTGCTCCATCTGTAGATGACCACACATTGACAGCAGGCTGGAATTTGGTAACGTTTACTAGTTCATTGTGAACTAAGTTCGGCCAAAAAAATTAAACTCGGCGTAATGGTAGAATCGTCTGGGCGCCAATTTCAGAACCATTTTTTTTTCAAGATTACCTACCGTATTGACACGATTGTAGTGTGACCCCTTTTTTCAGGTTTGACAATTCCAATATGGAGAAGTCGACTTAGAATCGAAGTCGAAACTTTGTTGCCGCTTGTTAACGGCAAGAGAAATAAGACATCAGGGGTGCTACGAGCTGGGGAAAGCGTAACACCGTCGTTTCTATGGTTACGGTCGAAGCGTAGCGCTTATCCTGCATACATTCTAGCATCAATAAATCTGATGCCAACTTTGAAAGTTGGCGTTCCCAGATCTGTGCACTTTGTCCACTGTACCTTAGAGCAGGCAAACCTTCCACCAGCGTTGTTCGGAAATGTACTGAACTGTGATATGATTGTGCCTATGTCAGCGCCGTGCATTGATTCAAGGGATTCGGTAATACTCGTTTTGTTTATTAGAGATCGAACAAAACGCTTCTTCAATGTGAGTAACGTACTCACGAATCAAATGAAAATCGCGAGAGGCGCTAGTGTCAGCTGCCATGTTGTTTGTTTTGATGTCGCGCGGCAGTGCCACTGTCGGTACCTTCGATGGGTGTCATCCCGCAGTGAATGTGTTCTCATGATTGGGACTAAAGTTTCCCACTCACCCAACAGCGCATGGTTATTCCGCGTGCTTATACAAAAGGTGTTCTTTTTTAACATCTACTGCGAGCACCACGAGCGTACGGCTCTTGAGGGAGCATCGATCATTGATGGAAGAGCCGCCGTATGGGGGGTATTGGTAGTTGATGGAAGAGCTCCTTGTGATATGATTTTCTAGGCGGCCACATTGCCGCGTGTTCTTGTGCATCGCCTCCTGTATTTTTACAATGCTAAACGCATCTCGCACTTCCCAATGGGAGTGAGTGGTACGCCTGCAGTGCCCACATGTCACAAGGTGGGGCCCCGAGCTGAGCCGGGATCAGGCAACCGTAACTGACTTCAAGAGCGGCTTGTGCCTGGTTGCCAAGGCAACCGATGTTTGGGATTGTCAAAGAAATGGCGCTCGCGCCAGCGCTAGAGAGCTCAGAGCCGCAGTGGAGCATGTTTTGCCAATGTTGCCGCTCTCCAACACGCGTCGCCCCAAGCTAAACTGGTCACATGATTGAAGCGCTGGGAAGGCTACTTATTGGGGGAGAGTGGCCGGAGTAGAAGGAGACGGATTTGTTGGCCGGTCCGGGCTGATGCATTTGGCATTGTAAAAATACAGGAGGCGATGTCTTGTGTCACCTCTGTGCTGTGCTCAATCGTCCCGTCTGTCATGAGTGCCCTGGGCCGTCACCCCAGAAAATCTTTTGAAAGATTTTCCCGGTGCTGGGGCCGAGGAACTCCCTCGGTGCTCTTTCACAGCAGCGTTCAAATGGGCTGCTTCCTACGCTCGCATTTTCTTCCTTTTTTTTTTTTTAAGATGCAATTTTGTGGGGTCGACCTACATTCGAGTCGACTTACAATCGTGTAAATACGGTATATTAGATTGATAGCTACGGAGCATTTTGCACTAGATCTGGAGTCAGCATGATCAATTAATTCTTTGTCGACACAACCCGACATATGCACACAATTTTGGTCAGAACCAGCATAAGAAAGCGTAACACAGAAAAAAAAAAAAAAGGATTGACATGAGTTGTGGTGTAATCCCGGGGTTCCACAAATGATGAACATCATCAGCTCACCCCTTTCAATAGTGCACAAGCAACGCATCAATCCCTCCAGTGCTCACTTATGCAGCAGAAATTTGACGTCTTGCGAAGCTCCCTGGCACACATTAAAGATGTCCGGGTAGTCAAATTATGTCGTGTGAAAAGCTCCCGGGGGCAGGTGGGATCTTTGGGGCCAAAAAATGTAAAAAAAAAATTGTTTTCTGAAAAATGGAGATTGCGGCATCCACGGCCATTTTTTCAGTCAGTGTAGCAAATTTCCTCATCATAAGGCATTTATTGTAAATACCTAGCATTTTAAAGTGCACTTTACAGCTCAGTTGGCACAGAATTCGATAGTAAAATGGAACTTGTCTTGCAATGCAAAGCTAGCGTTTTGCTGATGGATATCTCAGCACTCAGAGCAGGTATGACTAATTTTCTTTGCTTCTGATACCTAAATGTGTGGTGAACACAAAGTTGGAAACAAATATTTCAAGTGGAGGCTATGGAAAATTATTATGGTGTTCATTTGACACCACCTGTGAGCCATTTCTGGCAAATTGCGGGCAGAGTGAAATTCACGGTGTTGTAAAACGACCAAACATAGCTCAATCAAAAAAATTCTTCCAGCGTTGTATTTCTTTAGTCATTTGTCTCCCTAGCCACGTGGTAATCATCATTCTGTATGGTGTGGCTTATTTTCTAATTGTTACCCAAAATAATGGGAATTAATTATTAATTACCTAAAAAATAATCAACTTGCCAAAAAATCTAATTCCCAGGGTGTCTAGCAAATTGCCTAATTCAATTTCCCTGACTTTTCCATGTTTTTCCATGACCATTTTAAACGAAATTCCCTGACCTATACAACAGGCGCCATTCTGTGGAAATGTCCGTGAAGCATATAAAAAGCATATACAAAACACATTCTATCATAAGGAAAACCACATTTGTTGCAAGTGCCCTAATTCTCAAAATGCACTTTGATTAACTTCAGTTTGAGGTTTGCTTGCCTTCTGTTACGGCTTCAGAGAGTTCATTTCTTCTTGCGAGATAGAAGCTTCAAGTTGTGCTTCGGCGAACACCTTTTTGCTTTTTTTTTTTATTGTCCTGGCTCGACATGCAACGTGAACCGCATGGTGCGTTTTTGCATGCGATTCGGGCGCGGCAGCTCCTGCCTTGCTCAGAAAATGACGCGCATCGCGCGAGGGCAGTAGGAGGAGCCTGCCGACTTGCGCCAATGGAGAGCCGCACGGCTCATGGCGGCAGTTTTTGAAGCTCTCGAGACAGCCGGATGGCCCCGCCACAGATGTTTAGGCTTACCACCCCGGCAGGTATTGCATGGGCGCTTTCACTAGCGGCGCGGATGATGTTTTATAGGCTCCGTGCGCTGGTGTTTCGAGAGTAACCGCAGCGCCCGCCGCACAGCGGCGCTGTCAGAAATCGGATGTTGGTCAGCCCGAAGGAGCGGCTGTACGCGGCAGAGATGCCGCAGTCGTTGCGAAGAAGATGAATTAGCACTGCGTATTTTTGTGTACCACTGGGCCTACGGCTCCCGCAACACTTTTAAAAAGGTCGCAAGCAGGCTGCCGAAAAAATCGTTTATGAGTTGACGAACATAGCAACTGCATCAGCATGTTCACACGAGCCGCGGCACCCGGCTTGCGCCTGCAGCTTCGCCCTGCCTACCTCGCTTAGATTCACTGAACTCTTGATAAAGTGCAGCGATGCGTAGCCGCGTGTTCCTAACAGAACTCACCAACCTTTCACTGTACCCACATTTAACTAAAGTTGTAGCCCAGGGCCACGCCAATCGAACGGCTCCGTTGCGCTCGCTCGCTCCTCCCGGACGCAGTAAGCATTGCTTGCGGCGTTGCTGCTGGCGATCAGGTTTTGCGGTTTTCTTATAAAAGAACGTGCCAGTATTTCCTATCTCTCTGAAACCATTAAAACGATCGCACTGGTTTGAGCAATCACTCATCGCAGCGTAGCACGGCCAGTGCGGCGCAGCGCGCAAGCGATGTCAACAACATCCGATAAATGATCCACTGGCCGTAGGTGGCGCTGGTTGTTCAGGCGCCGGTGTTGCCACCGTACCAGCGCACGGAGCCTATAGTACCGTTTTCGCCACATTATAAGCTCCTTTACCTCACAAGCAACTTCGTGTGTGCCTTGTGTGGCATTTTAGAGAGCGCTTAGAAGCGGTCGCTCGAGCTCCCATCACCACTTCGCGGTCGAAGCCGCCGCCACGTTTCCGCTGCCGGAAGCACCACGCGCAGCGTGCAGGCGGTTCCGCGGCAGCGTCAGAGCGTCTGTGACGTGCGCGGCGCATTTTCGCGAGCAGAAAACGCCCCACGCGGTTCATGCTGAACCATGTCATGTTCCTTTTTGATTAGGTAATTGTGGCTCCTGATGTCATAAGAAAGCGGTTCTTTCAAGATTAGCTCCCAAAAAGCGCTGACTTTTAAAATTCGCTGGTAAAAAAGCGCGTTGTGCGTGCGATTTGGGCACCACCTACATCGCCCCTCTGCGCAAGTGCAACCAGCAACCTAAGCCAGCTGCGAGCTGCGTCAACCGCACGGCGAGTTTCTGCACGCGATTCGTGCGCGGTATTTTCACGGCCGCGTCGACGATTTCGCGCCTGCGGTGGCTCCTTTCCTGCACAAGCTAGTGCGCTTGTGCCTTGAGTAGCATTTTAAAGAGCGGTTAGAAGCGGTCGTTGGAGCTACCGCACTACTCCGCGGCCGGTGCAGCCGCCATGTTGCCGGCGCCTGCCGCTCGGCACGCACCGTGCGGGTGGTTTTCGCGGCGGCGTCAGCGCGCCTCAGGCGTGCGCGGCGCGTTTTCGCTTGCAGAAAAACCAGAAAACGTTTCATGTGGTTCGCACTTTCGTCGCGCGCGTACGTGTTGCGTTCGGTAACTTCTTGGGGGCCCGCAACATTGGTTTCCCCTATTCTGAAACTGTGGGCAGGCCCCGAAATGGTTTTCCCTGACTGGTACTACTTGATTGAAAAATTCCCTGACAATTTCCTGACTTTTCCCGGTGGCGCGAAATTCCCTGACTTTTCCCTGTTTTCCCGGTCGCTAGACACCCTGAATTTCCAGATTTGAAAGCAGCAAAAAAACTCGATAATGCTGTGCAGTTTTATTAAAATTGGTTAGTAAATAAAAAGAATAGCTCTACGACCAGTCGGCTTCCTTAACCCAAAAGAGCCAGCCACTGCAAACAAGGATGACGGAGGAAATGCTCAAGGACAGAAAACACGCATCCCTGATTAGAAGCCCAACTACGGTGCAGGACATTCTGGGTCGAATTAAAAAGTGTTTGGCAGCACATGCAGGGCCAAGGATGGCAGGATGCGGGTATCAGTGCCGCTACCGAGGGGCCTGAAGAGAGCAGCAAAGGTAGGGAAAACGGTACAAATCAAGAGGTCATCCAGATAGCCAAATTTCACGACACTTGGGGCTTCCACTAGGTGGATTCACCCCGACATGCCGCGTAAGAGATTAATTTGCTTGCATGTTGCTACTGCCATGCCTTGGGCATACCTGACTTCATTTCAAATTACAACGTTATTAAACCGTACAGCGGTGGTTCTGACTTTGATGTGTGTGCCAGGACAAAATAATGACCAAAACAAAGGCTGCAATACTGTCTACGCTCGTTACAACTTATCTGGCAAAAATGAACTTCCAGTTACAACAGACACTTCTGTTGGTTTGTTTGGTCCCCATTCATTTTAGGTGGAGTCCACTCCTGTCATGTGGTAAGAAGAGCCCATACCCCAAGGGGGATTGGCCCCAGAAGAAGATGTTGTCAGAAAAGATGAAAAGAAAGAAAAATCAGCATACGGGATGGTGAGAAGGATTTTGAAGTGACCAATGGAGAAGAAACACAGGGTAATTGAAGGGAGGAGCGGATTGGTAGCTTGTTCAGCGAAATGGGAGCGCACACGATAGAATGCGAGGTGAAGAGGAGAGAACAAAGTTGGAGTAGACAGAGTGGAACGGGTTCTTTGGAGGAACGGTGGGAAGTTCGGGCCGTGCCTGCACACCGCACCAGCGGCTTCGCACCGTTTGGCAGCGGGCTGCCCGGAACCACCGATTACCAGCAGCTGCGCTCTGCTGGCCTCCTGCTGAACCGGCGGCATCGCACCGCCGGCGACCCGTCGAGCTGTGCCCCCACGACGCACCAGCGGCATCGCACCGTCTGGAAGCGGGCAGCTCCGGACCACCCTATGACCAACAGCTTCGCCCTACTGGCCCCTGCTGAGCCGCACTGCTCAGCGAAGCCGAGTCATCGCACAGCGGCAAGCTCCGGACCACGACGCACCAGCACGGGCCATCGCGAGTTCGGCGACGTTGGGTGACGCGTAACCCAACCGACCCACTGGGCCACGTCATCGGCATCGCACCGTGGTACCGGCGGTAGGATTTGCTTGAATCTGACAGAGACAGTTAATGTATTATAGTAACTTTAGGAGTAGAGTGTTGGTAGTGTGAGGTCGTGCTTGTTTTTGCTGTTTAGTGTGATATGTGTGTGTTCAGTCACTATGATTTCGTTCGTTTGAGTGGTTTTGTTATGTAAATATATTGTGTTGCCATCAAATGAATCAACTTGAGCCTCATTTCTCGGCCGCGTGAGACGCGTGACAAACTTTTGGCGAGCCTGCCAGGATTTATCCTTGGCCCAAGCACGCGTCTTACCCGGCGGAGAGATGGACCTCGAGAAGATTCTAACCTTGGCTAGTTCATCAGGTTTAAACAAAGAGCAGTTTTTTGCATTGTTAAATGAAGAGTGGCGCAAAGAGCGCGAGAGGAGGTCTGCCCAGCTAGAAGAGTTGGACCGAGAAAAGGCAGAGTTAACGCGGCGCCTCGAGGAAAGGGAACGCATAAAGAACCGGGAACGCGCCGCACGTGAGCTTTCTGATGGAACGCGGGTCGCCGACCTCCATGATGCACGAGAGAAAGAAAGAACGCAGATAGGTGACAGCGAAGAAGCACGTGCTGTTGAGAGAACGCTGTTTGAATTGCGCTGTGATGGCAATGAAAAAATACAAGGAAGAGTGTTCTCGCAAACGAAAGCTGAGGAGAAAGGCGCGTTAAAAGCGCAAGGAGGTGAGCGGGCCGGCTTTGGCAGAACCGAAGGTGAAAAGCTTGAAGATGAGTGCACTGAGAACACGCCATGCGGGGACAGCGCGCTGCCGCCTAGTCTCTCTGTTGAGCCAGTTGGTTTTACGGTCTCTGAAATATCAATAATTGAGACGGAGGTACCTGCCGCTCCGTGCACTGGCAGTAATAACAACCGGACAGAAAGCCCTATTGCTGGTCGGGTAGAAATGCCTACGAATATTGAGGGTACACTACTCCCGAAAAAGGCCAGTGCAAATTCTTTGGACGGCTCAGCAGACAGCTCAGCGTCTAAGATAGTAAACGGGGTCACCAGTGCACAGTCAGGTGAAGGGATTACGGAGCAACCAGGGCAGCTCCCTCAGATCGAGCAGCTTGTAGTTGACAAAAAGTCCCGGCTCGAGAAATTTAGGCTAGGCATAGGACCGGGGTTTGTTCCAACCGAAAGGCAATTGCCAGCACCCTGTGAGGTTGCTGAGACTGAAGAACGCGAGAAAAAATGTCCACGTTTCCGTAAGCGTGTGAAGCAGAGAAGGAGTTTTTGTCTTAGAAACGTTCGAGTGCATGAGCAGAAGTTCGCAGAGTTAGCGCACGCTATGAAGACGACGCACAGACGACGAGCTAAGGCCTGTAAGACGAACGGATGGCTCCGTGATCAGCACCCAGGCCAACATGGCATCGGCCGAAAAATAGGCAGTCAGCTTTCCTCCGGGAGTAACCAAAATACCAGCGCCAGAGGAGAGCGAAAGCGCAGACGTGCAAAGAAGACACAAACGAAGAAATTGTGCGAGTCGCGCTTAATAGAGAGAAAGCTTGCACTAGAGAGGACTGGAGACCGGGCACGGGTCATTGGGTCGTGAGACAAGTGAACTTTGATGGTGGTTCAAAGAGAGATGGCAGTGTAGCGAAAGGTGCTGAATGGAAGACGGGCAAGAAGGTGAAGATGAAGTCAAAGCTAAAAAAAGCCGGTTCAAATCTTGGAGTTGACTGGAAAGAAATAGGACTCATATGGGAATATGACAAATAGGTTGTGTAATAAAGTAGAGCATAAATGTGGGGGTATGATGCAGACAAGGGGTTGTAGAAGCATGAAGTGTACTCGGAAAGGAGGTAGTTGAGTAATTTAGATTGATTAAGAGTGTTTGTGAGCTTGAGACTTATTGATGTGTTTGATTTTGGCGATGTTAGAGCGGATTTCCTGAGTAGATAGTGTAATAGGATGAGGAAGTCTTGTCTGTTAGTGTTACGTGCTGTGATTGAATGTAAGAGTTGAAGGTAGAGTTCGTGAAGAGTGAACTTGGTGTGTGATGAATCTTAGTAGTTTAGTAGGACTGATGTAGTAGCTTAATAAGACTAATGGTGTTGTGACGTGCGGACTGCGGACTTTGTTTTTACTAACAGGCAGTTTTTTTTTAAGAAAAAAAAAAACTCTTCAATTTCGGGGGGTAATGTCATGTGGTAAGAAGAGCCCATACCCCAAGGGGGATTGGCCCCAGAAGAAGATGTCAGAAAAGATGAAGAGAAAGAAAAATCAGCATACGGGATGGTGAGAAGGATTTTGAAGTGACCAATGGAGAAGAAACACAGGGTAATTGAAGAGGAGGAGGAGGTAGCTTGTTCAGCGAATGGGAGCCGCACACGATAGAATGCGAGGTGAAGAGGAAGAGAACAAAGTTGGAGTAGACAGAGTGGAACGGGTTCTTTGGAGGAACGGTGGGAAGTTCGGGCCGTGCCTGCACACCGCACCAGCGGCCATCGCACCGTTTGGCAGCGGGCTGCCCGGAACCACCGATTACCAGCAGCTGCGCTCTGCTGGCCTCCTGCTGACCGGCGGCATCGCACCGCCGGCGACCCGTCGAGCTGTGCCCCACGACGCACCAGCGGCATCGCACCGTCTGGCAGCGGGCAGCTCCGGACCACCTATGACCAACAGCTTCGCCCTACTGGCCCCCTGCTGAGCCGCGCTGCTCAGCGAAGCCGAGTCATCGCACAGCGGCAGCTCCGGACCACGACGCACCAGCACGGGCCATCGCGACGTTCGGCGACGTTGGGTGACGCGTAACCCAACCGACCCACTGGGCCACGTCATCGGCATCGCACCGTGGTACCGGCGGTAGGATTTGCTTGAATCTGACAGAGACAGTTAATGTATTATAGTAACTTTAGGAGTAGAGTGTTGGTAGTGTGAGGTCGTGCTTGTTTTTGCTGTTTAGTGTGATATATGTGTGTTCAGTCACTATGATTTCGTTCGTTTGAGTGGTTTTGTTATGTAAATATATTGTGTTGCCATCAAATGAATCAACTTGAGCCTCATTTCTCGGCCGCGTGAGACGCGTGACAACTCCACACATAACGGACCCGGCTATAGCAGACTATCGGCTACAACAAACTAGATTTTAAGTGAAAATTGTTTTGACTAAATGTTTATAGCGGAGTACCTGATATGCTTTTTCTTTGTTTATTTTGACGAGGAAACTATTATGTCTGGCCACATTGTTGGCATAGAACAGGTCGTTGGTGCAGCCAAGCCAAGCCAGTGCCGCTGTCCCCCCCTTTTTTTGTGCGGTACACGCCACCACCCGAGCTCTCCTTCACCGGGCATTCCCAGAAGAGGCCAACAACGCAACTGGTATTGCAAACTCCCTTACGCCCCTCTCCCAAACCTACACTGACATCCTCTACCACTACAGAGCAACCCGACGCACCTATTCAAACCAACCGAATTCAAACCGAACCGAATTCAAACCAACACGTATTACAATCCCCTCCAGACACCAC
The DNA here is from genome assembly GCA_013339765.2 of Haemaphysalis longicornis. Lineage (NCBI taxonomy): Eukaryota > Metazoa > Arthropoda > Arachnida > Ixodida > Ixodidae > Haemaphysalis > Haemaphysalis longicornis. Next base: position 197,048,763 of record CM023450.1, on the reverse strand, counting down.
ATCTCTCCTAACACCACAGCTCCTCTCGTATAGACCTGCCCCATTAATTCTCCACCACCCAGCTCCCCTACCCTTGAGCAGTGGCAGTGCGCGTTGCAGAGCTGCCAGCTCGAAGACTAAGAGGCCCTGCTCTCTCGGGCGAGGATGGCAGCCGCGGCACACGGCCTACCGGACTAGGATGGCCACCCACCGCTCCTAACTCTTTTTCTCCCCTACTACGTCCCTGTTGTTTCAATAAAGGTTTTTTTTTTCTCTCTCTCTCTCCCCCCAGTGGCATGAGCGGCGGAGTAGCTGATTTCACTCTCGGATAAACTAAGCATAACGCTGTCGAACATGGAGAAAACCAGCCGACATCGCCACAAGTATGGGCCTGTCTGAACAGACAGTCCGCTCGACTGTCAAGAACAAGGCCGCTGCCGAAAAACGTGACTGCGGTGAGATTGAAGAACAGCGCTTTCGAGTATAATTAAGTGGCGCACCCGGGTGTCAAGTCTTGCCCTACGCACATGCGAAATGAACTGCACGTAATGGTTCATTGGATGCATAACGTGATCATTTTTGCTGGACGCCATTTCTTCAATGCTGCCTCAAAGAGTAAACAAAAAACGGCATTCAAGGTTGCGCGGAGAGTGAAAACCTGATACGAAAGCGACAAACCATAAAATACAAACTCGCACATTTCGATCGTTTGTCCGGCAACACGGACGTTTTTTTGTCAAGGCTGATGATAAATATTTATGCCGGCAAAGCATATATTGTTTCTGGCTGACCGCAAGCAACCCACTACTTTTGGGCGCGGAAGACACAGCGCAAACAAGAGCGCTAGCTTTGACAAGCGTTGCACTTGATGTATGAAACGGAGTATGGCGCCACCGTAAAAGAGAAGTCTGGTGGGACGTAGCATGACGAGGGGGACGGTCTCTTGTCTCGGGGATCCGGTAGCGCGCGGACGTTTCGGCGCGCTGGTCCTGACCTGGGGAACGCGCCACAAAGGACGCGTTCGGACGAGCTGGGAGACTGCAACCGCGCTCCCCTCATCACAGTTCTTTATGTAATAAAGAACTCGGGTCCAGTGAATTTCAGCATTCATTACTCCACACATGCACCATTCCCGTTCCGTTCGATGAAGACGGTAAGAAGTGCCTCAAGTGGGGAGTCGGATCTCACTCATTGTGCACAATCTGCCGCTGGCTGTGTGCAGTCCAACTGGTCTAACTTTCGATTCCACAGCTGTCCTTCATCAGATTATTCCGTATCAGCCGTTTTCCTGACCAGACTAAGATCATTAAAACTGCGGAAGCTGCCTTGAGGGAATGTCAAGCAGCGATCCGAATTGTTTCACGAACGGTTTTGGTAAACCTGCCTCGTCACGAAGGGTTTTAAAAGAGCATGGCTAATGCTGCTGGCCTTGACTGACTGTTATAACTGGTTAGCAATTGCTCCTAGCTATATTCTTGCTTTATTTGCTCAGCTTAGCGTGCGTTTCTGCGCCACTTGGCCACACAGGATAGGCCTTTTCCAAGTGCCGGTGCTAAGCTTTGAAAACAGCATTAGACGATTCTTTTCCCTGCATGAATGCTGTGCAGAGATGCTGCAGGCGTGTAAAAAGAACAAACTGTCTGTAGCATTTATGTGCAATACTGGTCAAAGTTCCCACTTTATGCTCATATATGTACCCCACCCCCTGTTCGGATCCTGCATACTTCGGATACAGCGGACATTTTTTTCCGGATTAAGAGGGTCCGTTGTAACGGGCGTAGACTGTACAAGGACCCTTTCTCACAGCCCTTTAATGCACTAAGGTGGTCAATGATGTCTACTTCTTACAAATCATCACTTCTCCCCATCTCCAACATCTGTAAAGTTTTCAGGCACCCATTTTCCTGGTTTCTCAGCAGACCCTACAATGAAGTGAGACATGCAGGAATTGAACGCTGTCGCCAGTCCAGCTCTTTAGGTGAAGCTTATATTACTCCAGGTACAGAGCACGGGAATGCCTGGTAGTGTTCCTCTGGCCTTCAAGCTCAGCCAGGGTCAAGCAAGCGCCTTGTGCGGTTTGCGGCACCGATAGAAGTGCCATCGACCACACTTCGGTTGCCGGCCAAACCAAATTTGAGCATCTCATTGCCTTGCGAGAGAGGCGTGTCTCATTTGTCGAAGCAGAGAAATATTTAGGGAAGCCTATGTGACAGACAAATTTTGAATTGCCCACAACTGAGGCTTCACTTCACGTAGATTCCCACCTATGCATGGCATTCATTCTTTTTAAAAGCAAAGCTTTTTATGCCTGACTTGCGCTGTAGATAGTAACACCAAAATGCATTGCAGGAAAGCTAACTTTACACAGTGGGTTTCCCCAAAAGGCACATGATGATGATGATGATGAAATGCAAAGAGCCTCACCAAAAAAAACTTCTGTAGTTAAAATCGAACCTAGGTACCTTGCGTTATGAAGCTGACGTTTATCCAACTGCGCCCTTCTGACACTGTTGAAGCCTTTCTTGATTTTGGACTTTGCCTCTGACTCAGGTGGCATGGGAGACACCTTCGCGTTCTAACCATCTCTTTCAAAAGAAAGGGGCTTTTTTTCTTCTTTTCCCTGGTTAGCCAGGGAAAGAGAGGTTCTTAGTGGGTGTTGCTCACCGATCGCCTGCGCCCAGTCCACGACAGTGCCCGCATCGAAGTTGCTGCCCTCGGCCAAGTAAGTGACCTGGTCACCAATCTTCCAGCCCACCACCGGGTAGAGGCCTGCACTCGAGAGGGGGACAAAAGGCAGCTGGAGAACGAGCGTCCAAGCAGACAACGGCCGAAAACTAGAGCACCTGGCAAGAAACACAGGGGACTCCCACAATGTGCAATTACAGGGCCACACATGCAATCGGCGCGACCAGAGCACACCTGTAACACGGCCCTCCTGCATGCTTAAATAAGTCGTGCTGCCGCTTCGATTACAGCAGCTCAATCAAACTGATGGTTGCTTTCCCCAACTATGCCCACCATTGCATTGACCTTGTAAAGTTGCAAGGCCACCACTGATTGCAGCACCTAAGCAGTTGACAACACTAACACTACACTGTTCTGATCACAATCAGGTGGCTGCCATTCATTCTTTGTGGAAACACGAGTCGGTTTTATGTTTTAGTAAAGAAAAAAGAATCAATGCGATGCGCAATATTTGTAATTAACAGACCTTTGCCCATCTTGACTACACACTTACCTTGTTGCCTAAAACACTGTTTTTTTTTTTTTTTTGTGGAAGAAAAAGTTGACATGTATGAAGTATTTCACTAAGTCTTGTGTCAATAACTCGACAGGGCTCTCATAACCTTCGCCCTCCCACAACCATAGCATCGCCATGAGCTGCAAAATGCCAAAAACCTTGTTCCCATTTGCCAACATTTGCTTAGCACCTAAAAGTTGTGAACTACATATACCTGCTCCTATGACTGCTCTATGTATCAATAACTAAGACTAAGGTACGAAAAAACACGCAGTCCACTTTTATACCTGGAAGAAAATGCAGCAAGTACAGTCTTACAGGCACCGTGGAGACAAAATATGTTTGTTCCATTAAAAAGAGTGCTTTGTCGCAATTACAGCAGTACCAATGTTATTACAAACCTCAAATAACTAATCAAAATATTGGAGAAAGCATATGAAGCAGTGGCAACCCCCCAGCCACTTTCCGGCAATGTCTCTACGTCGCCACAGAATCTTGCTTGTGCAATCGGTGGCAGACAACCTAGGCCATCGCCAAGAAACAAGACTTGGCGATTTCAGTGGGACCTCTAGTTCCGTTTGACTGTATCACTTGGATGAAAATGTGCAGGTAACAACACTGATAACTACGTTTTTATCACCCACTCGTATTACCTCACTATGGTGTGAAATTTGAAAGTTCTTCAATATTTCTTGCATTGTTTTTTTCCCCGTTAAAAAAGTGCCTTTCGTAGCTGGAGTGACGCTGAGTGAGTTGTGGCACGCACTGACAACACGATGGTTGACAATTAAACAGCTGACGCACCGACAGAGGACGGATGCGGCTGGCTGCCCGTGTTGATATTGAAGAAGGTACCCGTGCCCATGGTGCACTTGCAGTCGCCCGGCTCAAAGCAGCACTCGCCAAACGCCGATGCCTGCTGGTCGCCTGCCTGCACGCATAAACACGACGAACTGCGCTACAACGACAGCATCTAGCCAATCTGCCGTTTGAGTTTTCCCGACTCCGATTCAGGAAGACAATATATAGTCGAGTCCGCTTATAACTATCCAAGTGCCAAGGCAATCTCATCGTTATAGCTGATAATTGATGTAAGCGAGTTGCAAAAAAACACCCAGACGAAACAGATCTTACACTATTTTATTTGCGCGCAAGCAAGGTCGTACTAGTACTACGTATTTGCGGAAAAGAAGCCATAGCCACTCAGCTTTGTTCTCTGCACGCGAAGCTGACGCACATCTTTTTCAACAGCATCTATAGGTGCTTCACCTAGCTGAGTGAAAGGTCCTTGGTGGAAACGAAGTCCCCGAGGGACTGTGTCATGCGTTGGGCCTCCTGCGAAGTCACTACCTGAGTAGGCTGCGCAACCGTGTCGTCAGAGTCGTCACTGTCACTACTGTCCGCAGCACGTATCTGCGCAACAATCACCTCTTCAGTGAGGTACTCAGACGTTTCCAAAACATCGGCCTTGATGTCCTACCCACGGAAAGATGGAGGCGGTAGAAGAGGCACCCAGTCAAATTCAAAGCAGCGCACATGTGACACAACAACCAAACGCGCGAGCGAGCGCTGCTAGCTCACGAGCAGGCGCGGGGACAATTCCAAAGAGGTGGCGTCAGGTGGGGGGTTCAGAAGGAAAACTGCTCTCCTTTCCACTTTCTCATAAGCGGCGCAGTCGACTCGTTTTCCGAGGGGTGGAAGGGATGAGGCACATCACGGCTCGCGGCACATGCCGTCAGCAGCTCACATTGTCGGTGCACGCTGCGACTGGATTCAATAGTTATATCCGATATTGCGGCACTGGAGCATTCTGATAAGCAGTTTATTTTACCATAGAAAGCATACAAAATTGCACGGTGCCATAGTTTTTCATCTTTATATCCGATGTGCTGTTATAAACCGTATCGTCATAAGTGAGCTCAACTACCTTTTTCAATTTAAAAGAACTAGACTTTAGTGACCCACTCAGTTCCATTGCAGCCACGAAAGACACTTTTTAACAGAGAAAACCGGAAGAAATATAAAAAAAACTTTCACACTTCAAACTACAGTTACGTAATATAGGCTGGAGTGATGTAATGGGCCAGCACTAAAAAATATCAGTGTGTTAACTGCATGTTCTAAATCAAGTGGTGCAATCTAACGAAGCTTGAGGCCCCACTGCAATCTTGACAGGTCCAGCTACTTTACAGGTTCAATTTATGCGCCAGAATGAATTAACGGCACAATTAACTGTGTGCGACTTGGCAGCGATTAAAAATGGAGGCAGATAAATTACCTGGAAGGTGTCCGATTACTCAGATATTTTGCCCTAAATTTTGCCCTAACCAAACTAACCTAGCAGACATTGAAATAACACAGCTGTAAGTACCACTGCACAACCCTAATTGTTTCTGGAAGCACGTCAAACTTGGTGGCCTACCACATTATGCGTGTACTCCCGTGTACGTCGCTTCTTCTCTGTGTCCTGCTTTCGGTGCCATTACGTTCCGACATGTACCAATTCACCAAACTATGTACAAACCACACTGAAGAAACCTAGCCTTCTGCCCCAGCATTTTTAGTAATATGTGCTCTCACAGTGGCTTCCGAGGTGAAACAACACGAATTTGTCCCTTTCATCACGTGACAAGTGCAATATCGCAGTTTGCAAAGGCATGAACGTCGCAAGAGTCATTGTTAGGTAACAGCTGTCTTTTAGTGCCCCCCTTGCTGCCTTTACTCCACCAGAATTCTAGTTTCTTTGTAGTCGTGTTCTTACGGCATTCACATCCCCCTCCCCACAACTTCCAACCACTAGTGTCGATAATCATACAGCCCTTCAAAGGTACTACAACGCTTATAGAAAATTTTTTTTCTCTCGCTTCTCTTGGGCGCTCATTTTATGGGAACTCAAATCTGTGGGCACCCAGAATGAACCCCCTATTCCAGTAGGACTTCCCAGACCGGCACCAAATGTATAATTAACAGAATGTGCCTTCAGCAAAGCACTGCCTCGTTCTTTCATAAACTCCCCTGCCAGTAATGCCAGTGACTGCACCCTGTCAAACTAGCGTGACGTCCCATTAGTTACGTGAAATGGCTATACTCATCTGCGAGACAAAAACTTACCAGGCTAGCAATGGGTATCTTTGCACCGAGGATACTGGCGTCCATATGGCCAAACACGCCACTGCAATGATGAAAAAATAAGACCACACACTGTAGAAGTGACACCGTAGTGACACTGTAGAAGTGTAGCGACACTGTAGTGACACTGATGATGAGAAGTGTAGACAGAAAGTGTAGACACTGTGGTGACACTGCAGAACACTGTAGTGACACTGTAAAAGTGTCGGGAGTAAAAACTATGAGCTACGTACCTCTCATCAGCACATACACAAAAATTTTCCGGCAGTGGATGGGCTCACAGTCGTGCACGACCATCTAGGACAGCTTGTGCACTCTGCGTTATGATTATTCAGGCAGGTAACTCCTACAGTTAAACAGTTTAGTAATGATAAAGCAAACAGTTGGTTCTGTGACTAGGAATTTTACTGAGGGTCCAATAAATTGGGAAAGGGTTTTCACCAAGAAAAAAAAAGCAAAAAGGAAACGTAACTTTCAGAGAAATGCAAAGGTGGTTGATGGGTACCAATAGCGTTGCCAAAGCAATTTTAGAGAAAAAATTCAGCCCCCTTTCTGCCTCACACCAAGTGAACTGCACCGGTTCTGTCATCTTGACACCAGACAAGAGTGTTGTCTTTCTTGCCCACATTTCTGCTTGCACTGTTAACTATGACCTACCAACTAGGCCAACACTACACTTTGCCAAGTTTCAGCGCAAGTGGGAAATTTGAGTCAGGAGCTACACAAACGTTTGGCAGCGTTTTCTATGGAAATCTACATATATGTAGTGATGATTGGTTATAATAGTATTTGTTTTTTTGTATCTTTCGATCTTGTCACAACTGGACTGCACTGTACTGTTAGGCTGCTTAGAGGAATGTTGACAAAACGGTGGCCCTAGCAGGTGACCTTTCCAAAATGTGATTCCCAGGCATTTTGGAAACATTCCCAGGTGTATTGAGGCATGTGCCTCAACACACGAGCCTTCATTCATAGCTGTTCCTACAAAACTCGTCAACGGCTGACCTCTACAAGGCATCAATTCCATCATCCGTCCTAATGGGCCAGACATGCAAAACTACACTGGATATTTGACCTTGTCTGAAGCAGCATAACGCAATCAGCCAGCCCACTCTGTCCCACAGAGGTCCTTTGGTAAAGGTGCTGTGTGGATGAGCCAAGATACCTGTGCCATGCTGGGCAATATTCAAATTGACAGCTCCCTCCCGCAACCTTGTTCTCATAGTCTGTTCGGCCAGACAAAGACCGCCAAGTGCCATTTCTTTCCTGGTACTACCTCTTTTATCGACAGCTCCCTGTCTGACAATAGTTTGAATCCGACTCTTGTCAAGTGCGGCCTTTGCTCGGACACTGGGCAAGCGAAGTCACCTTGTGCCGAGGACCTGTGGCAGTATGGCGACAGGGATGCCCAGCATGCTGGTTATCGTCTCGGACCACTCCATCTGAAAGGAAACACCAAACGGGAGAGTGTGTAAAAGGGGCCATGAAGAAAACACACAAGTTTGGTTCGTTAAAAAGACTGCTATGTGCCGACAACGATGATACCAATTTCGTTTCACACTTGAAACAAATAACTGTGATATTAAGGAAAACAGATGAGACAGTGGCAACTCCCCAGCCCCTTTGCCAGCGATTTCTCTACAATGTCACAGAATCTTGTCTTCGTTACTGGTGGCTGCCCTCTTAACTCTTTCGTTACGACGGAAAGAACGGCCGATTTTGAGTGCTTCCACAAAACGTTTTTTTTTCTCTTGAGCTACTGGACGCACGTAGCCTTGCTATGCATGAAATTGTAGCTTATAGATTGCTCTTCCAAACACAAAGCAGCAGTTTTGTTAAAGGAACAATTACTTAGTTTATTCGTCAAGTAATCAGAAAAAAAGCCCCCAAGAAAAGTATACGAAAAACACAAATCGGCACTTTTACCGAGACTAAAAATTATTTCAGGTATTTTAAGATATACAAAATGTTCCTACCTTTCTTGGCTATGATTCAATATATAAATCAACAGTGTACACCAAGTTTTGGATTTTTGAGGGCCCGTCAACCTAGCGCAACTGACGGCTGTTCCACGCCGCGAGGGCACTCAAGGGTGAGTGAGTCTCTGTAAAATGTGCATCCAAGTACCGTATTTACCCGATTTTGACGCACACTTTTTTTGCGAAAAAATAGGTCGAAAAATCGCATGCACGTTAGAATCGGATACGAGATCAAAACCGAAACAGCGGAAATTTCGTCCCACCCATCACCATCGCCATGTCAAGATGGCGCTAAAGCTTTTAGCAACGATTTTTCGGACGCAGGAAGCATAGGCGCCTAGGCTTTTCTATCGGCGTTCACACAAATCGTCAAATCGTTCCACTTGCGCGCTTGATAACAGCAATGGCAGCAGCGGCTCTCACGCATTCAAAACGAGCGGTCGGCTGAAGCGTGCGCCTCTGGAGAAGCTCGCGGGATGGGCGTGTGAGGCGTGGGCCACGATCCCATCGACCATGATTGAACGTTCGTTCAGAAGTGTGGCATCGCGAACATGCTTGATGGCACCGAGGACGAGATGTTGTGGTCAGCGGAGAGCGACGAGGAGTGAGATGAGTGAGATTACTTCAGGAAATAAATCACCCGTTTCTCTCGCATTCGTTTTTCTTGCTCACACAGTTCCGTGCGCGTTACAATCGGAGGTGCAAGTTTTTTAGTTTTTTTGTCAGGAAAATCGGGTGCGCATTAGAATAGGGTAATTACAGTAAACTCTTTTGTGTCCTCGCACAAAATTCTTATCAGTTCGGTGGTAAAAAACAAGAAAAAAAAATCGAGCGCTCTCGACAAGCGTCGCACCTGAACCCTGCAGCGCTAATCTGACACGAGCGCCAGGTTATCTTGAAGGTGATACCGCGATACGGCGCGGTGCATTTGGCAAAATATCCCGGCCGTACGTTCTCGAGACCCTAAACACAAAATCAAAACCGCAGTCATCAGATAAGAAGCCTGTTTTGTTTATAAATACAGCGCGGAGTCACCACGAAATTACCTGCCAGCGCTTGTTGAAGTGCGAGGCACCTGAACCGGAACTTCGTCGTCCTAACTGAAATCTGAAGATCCCACATCATTGTTTGACCCCTCACTGCTGCTGGAATCAGAAAAATCGACAGCAGGAGCTGCCGAAGTGCTTGCTACAGCAGTCCGACTATGCGGAGCGCGGCGTGAACCCGACGCCATTTTTCCTCCTCCTTCCCCTCCCCCTTCGGTTCAAATTTCTCTTGCTACGCCGCCACCACACGAGACACATAAACAAACGAAACCGAAATTGAAAGAGAAGTTGCCAATGAACACACCAGATGGCGATAGTTGTCTGTGGAGGGTGGGTTTCAGATTTTGCGGGAGATTTAAAATCATCGGACGCCGGCTTCCAATTGCCTATGGCGCCGTCGTGAAAGAGTTAAGCCACCGCCAAGAAACAGGACTGGGAAATTGTAGTGGTGTTTCCACTTTCATTTGGTCATATCGTTGGACGTTAACACACCACTCCTGCCAATGGTACGTCACTGCGGCACTAAATTTAAAAGTTTTCCAATGCTCCTTGAGTCTGCATTTCCAGTTAAAAAAGTGTCTTGCCTGGCTCGGTCGGCATTAATTTAGCTACTGAAGACTAGTTCTTTCAAAATGAACTGCTTCGTGGCCCCTTTAAACGCACGCCACCCTCGCCAGTGAGCGAGTCACGTCAGGGGTCCCGTCCGCGGTGCCACTCACGGTGAAGGGGTCGAACAGCCCCGTGATGCAGGCGTTGGAGGGGTCGGTGGCGTGCACCCGTCCCCCCGTGAGCCGCCACAGCAGGAAACTGTCCACCGTGCCCATCAAGTAGCGGCCCTGCAGGGCACCCTCCCGCAGCTGCATGACGCACCACGGTGGAATCCGTGAGAGGTGGTGGCATCCGGTGGGCAAAAGTGATGCTACAAAATGACTCACAAGCCATAGACTTTCATACTAGCACATAGTAGAGGGACATGTGTCGCTGCAGTGGCGTGCCATCGCGGGCGCAAACACAGCACCTAGCAGATGTTCCACTCACACTTGGCTTAGCTAGCCACACAGCTTCTTTTCACTCTTGAAGCCAAAATCAATAAATAAGGGGGACATTCCTTTTCTTTCTCGCCTTGCATGAAGCTTATATGTAATTCTTGACAAATGAATCCTCTGGAGCTCCACTTTCCTATCAGTAGAGCAACTTTAAGTAGTCTTTTGCAATGGCACTGTTTTTGCAGCCAGAGGCCACTTTTGAGCCTGTTGGTGAGCCAAGCCAAGGACAAGTGGGACATTCCTACCCGGTGCATGAGGGCACGCTTGCTGAAGTGCCGCTCACCCAGACATTGGCGCCAGATTTCCTTCTAGTGTATTTATTAGTGCAAAAGTAGTATGTCCCATGCACCATCTGGGATTGGTTCTCAAGTTTACATTGAGAATCTTGTGCACTGAAGCTAACAGTGGAGAAATGAGGCCTGCAGTAGTGCAAAGGCTATGAATCAATGTAGACCAGCAAGGAAGGTCTCTAACGTGCATTAAAATCTCGAGCACGGGTCGTATCTTGCTACAAGGCTGCAGCAGCCACAAATCGAACCCGTGACTTTGTACCCAGTAGCTCAACGCCTAAGCTAAAATGCCACCATTGGCGATTTCTTAAATTAATTTTAGCCTCTTTTCCAAAGGATATTAAAGAAATGGCCAGTACTGATTTCCTTCCCCAGTTATTTGTGACAAAATTTTGCCCAAAGCCCACATTTTATGGTCTCAGGACTGGTGACCTTACCTACCTGGTTATTTCGAAACTGAATTAGAGGTAATTTTCACCTCTGAAGCCACTGCTCAACAGTGCCATTCCTGTCACCTCTTGAAAACACCAGCTCCACCTATCGCACCGAAACCAAAACACTACACCCTCCCATAGTCTGGCATTAATAATGGTCTGGGGGTGGCAGAAACGGCCCTTTTGACCCTGGCCTCAGATAAGTGGGGCCACCGATCTTAGTGTTTAACTAGGCAGGCATTACATATACTACTTATTTTTGTATTTATTGGTGCTGTAGGTAAGAATTCTGACCAAGCAGGACAACAAGACAATTCTGACCCAAGCAAGAAAACAATTTGAGGCTGTCGCAAAGGGAAAAAGAGAAGTTTACAAAGTACAGCGAATAATGCAGCAAATATAATAAATTCAACAACAGGAAGCAAGCACTCGATAAGAAAATAAAAAAAAAGTACTCTAATTTCTGCAAAACGTTTTCAGGCTCAAAAGCACTTGGTGGTAGCGAGTTCCACTATGCACGCGAATTAGCTGTTTTGAAGGCAGTAGTACGAGCAAAACTGGTTGTTAGAGAGCATTTATGACTCTGTCTTATGGCCCTAGTAGCTGTGTGTGAAATTTTAGCACGAACGGGTAAGTGGTCTAGAAAGAAACGTTATTATAGCGCTGCACCACATTGTATTAGTACTTGTTTGGCATAGACACAGAACAAAAACAAAGATAGTACAAGCACAGAAATTAAATAGCAGACCGTTGTTCACTCCCAAAGTCTATAAATGATCCTTAAAAACCCCAACAGACCTGTAAAAATATCTTGTCTATAAAAACTACTTAACATGCACCCTTTGTGCACATACAGCCATAAATGACTCTCAAATGGTTAGGGGCAACTAACTATTATGTAACATGCAAGCACAGAAATGCTCAGCAGAATACATAGATTGCTAGTACTGACCAAGGCCCACCATTTAGGCTTACCGACAATTTCAGCTTGCCCTTGCTTTTCCTACATTCAAGGCACTGCCACATCTGCTCTAAATAAACTAAAAAAAAAAAAACAGTCTGGTGCAAACAGTGTAAGGCCTAGACCCATGATTATAGCACAAAAAAATGCACCGACTGTTACTATACTCCCTAATGCGAAATTTGTGTGCAGCGCGAACTACAGTCTTGTCGGTCACAGCGCATATCTGCTGCATCTGCAGGAAGTGATCGCGTGATCAGCGAATGCACGGTGGCGTGCGCTACTCTGCCGTTATCTCGCAGCCCATCGGTGCCGCCGAGTATGTTGTTGCAAATCGTGTTTGAATCTCCCACGCAAATGTCACGTGGTTCGGATGGGCCTCGAGTGAAGGAGGAGCATCTGGCCAAAGTGTGAGGGGGAGGGCACTCCTTGGATGCGACACGTGGCAAAAGTGTGAGGGGGAGGCAATGATAGAGATGATGCCACAGCCACATGTGCCGCCCTCCCCCTCACACTTCTGCCAGCCGCCCCTCTCCATTTTCTTTCTGCCTCACTTGCCTAGTTCGCTTACTCGGTACGTGATTTCGATGAACGCCGCCACTGCTGCTGCCATTGCCACGAAACTCAGGTACCAAGTGCCGAAGGGCTGCGCCCTAAAAGCAACAAACGTTCCCTCCCTATGCCTAGGTACTTCAGCCAAGAAACATGAAGTGGGCGGTGGCTGATAGGTGCAGCCTTTGCCTCTTCCAGGTACGATGTAAATAATTTAGGTGGAATGGTGTCCCCTTGCCTGACGTCGTTCCTGATTAGGAACCTCTCACAAAGCGTCATCAGGCCTGTACACCCCTTGCACAAGCCACATGTCCCTGGTCTCTGAATGCTTCCAGTTGTTCAAACCACCCGGATGCCAAAACTTAACCTGTTTCACTTATGACACAAATTAAAAGGCTCCCAGGAGAGTGTACTTACCCCGGGAATGTTCTGGAGGGCCCACAAAAGCCTCATTGCCACCTGCAGGGAAGGAAAAAAGCAAGAACATCATCCAGGGTTGCTACAAACCAAACACTGTGTCAGGCTCACATGCCTCTTCCTAGAGTGCACATTTCGCAGTAAGGTCAGGGTGCATCAATAACAACTGCATGTCAAGGCAAAATCCTTCAGGAGGGACACTGGCCTTGAGGACCGAAAATTTGCCAAGAAGTCAATTTTCTGCATTAATTTTATTTGCAATCTACAGGTCCCAAAAAATGTACTTGCAAAATATCATAGCTGTATCTTGAGTGTTCACAAAACTGCCGCCCTTTGAAGTTGCCTAAATGACCATTTTTGCCTATGTTTCCAAACTTCGTGCCCTGTTTTCTTAGAACCAATTTTTTTTTCCTTGAGGTCAGCCGCCGGGTACAGTATCTTAGGATGTACTGGTTCGATTTGTATCATTTTATCTGCATTGAAAAGCCTATAAACTGAACAGTGCAATAAAACCACAAAAATATGGGATTTCTTTTTGCTAGCACAAGATTTTATGCAGTTAGTTTTACAAAAACATTACTAATTCATAACCTGACATTTATGAAGTTCACAGTGGTTGCAGAAACAATACCAAAATTACTGCTGCGGTATAGTTGAACTCCCTGGTCCTTTTAGAGCACAAAGGGATAAAATGCATTTGAGTATTTCATAGATAGATAGTGAAAAAATTGCCCAAAACAGAGTGGCATGACATGTTGCACAGCTCCAAACTTAAACCAGCTTTCATAGACGAAAACTGACTGCATATTTGTGCTCCGGATGTCAAAATACACTCAATGTGCGAATCTCAAGCACATGGGTTAAAAAATAACAAAACTGTCCCCCATGACCAGTGTCCCCCCTCAACTGCCCTACTGAGCAAAAACATGGCACTACCACTGCTGTTTGATACAGAAAATGACCCCATCGCAGTAAAAAGTAAATAAAACACGCACTTCACTCTGCGAGGAGGACCAAAGTGTGTGTCCATGCACTACACCTCAGCACTAGTTCCTGCAGTGCTGACGTCATTTCACAAATTTTCAAAAAACTCAAATTGGGGCAGTTTCATGTGCCGAAGCTGCACTGGGCTATAACGCACCGTAGCAGAGGGCTCCGGACTAATTTTGATTACCAGAAGCTCTTTAACGTGCACCGAAATCTCGTACACACGGGCGTTTTTGTTCTTCACCTCCATCTGAAAAGCGAACTTGTGTCCTTGGGCTCAGCAGCACGACGCCTCAGCCACTGAGCTGATTGATTGATTGTAGGGTTTAACGCGGCGATGCTACACAGGCGATGAGGCACGCCTAGTGGAGGGCTCCGGATCAATTTTGACCACCTGGGGATCTTTAACATGCGCCGAAGTCTCGTACACATGGGTGTTTTTGCTCCTCACCTCCATAAGAAAAGCGGCACTTGCGGCCGGGAATCGTACCCGCAACCTCGTGCTCAGCAACACAACTCAGCCACTGAGCCACTGCGGCGGGTGCTGATGTCATGTCGCGTGACAGGTGGGCATGATGACACGCAAGTGAAAAGGTGCAGCCCAGCTACAGAGAGCTCTGATTCAGAGGAAACTGTGACGTGAAGTGTCACCAGTCTGCTTGTCGAAGCAATTTGTGCTAAAAGGTAAAAAAAAAGGAAAAAGAAAATAGAAAGAAAAAAAAAGACGAACGCAATGAGAGAGGCACAACCGTGATGTTGCAGTAAAACTGGCTTTGATAAGTTTCACCAGGGGAAGCCTTAAAACACGTTGGCAGGCTGAAGTGCCTGGAGGAATTTTTTTTAGTACCAATGGCAGTGTGCAGCCGCAGTAGCACGTCTGATTTGTTTTGCTGTGGTGACAGGTAGCATGTTGTTATCACTTTTAGATGCGACTGCATCTCATTCACTCGCTTTGTCCCTCCACACGGCGTTGTTGTCCGTCCACACCCTTCCCCCATTCTCCTCGCCGCGCGAGCTGCGCTCTCCGCCGCTCACCCCCTCTCCTCTCCGATAGCGAACACTCTCTCGCGAGGGGCATTGGATTGGATTGGATTGGGTTGGCTTGGCTTGGATTGGATTGTGTTGCATCATAGCCGCGCCACGTTGCGTCATAGCCGCGGTCGTTCCAGCACCGGCGTTCCGATTTCGGGCACGTGCATAGACTTGATCTTCGCTGCAAATTGCACGGTGGTCCTGTTACTTCACCATCCACTACCCGTACACTTCAGCGACCACAAGGCAGTCATCGTTAACGTTACGCCGCATGTTAAATAAAGAATACATCATACGTGTTCCTCACACGTTTCATGAAATTAGAGAATCAACCCAACGGAAACACCAAGTGAACCCCCAAGATGCGTCGCATCTCCACAGGGTTCCCCTCGCGGGAAGGTGGGGTAATTTTTGCTGAAGCCAGCACGCAGGCTGCATAGCATTACCGCCGCCACTTGCACGAAGGTCACTCAAACAATCGCGCACTAATGCTCTCCCTAAGCAATGTCTCGTGTCCATTTCATAAACCATTGCGCCCGAGTTTAAATCTCATTTTTCCCATTTAGCATTGGAGCCATCGCTTTTGTGATGACCTGCACTAAAAGGACACTCGTCCAGCTCAAAACTGTGTGGGGATCACAACCCCACTGCGGACGCCATCACGGTTAAGGGGGGCACATGGGTCTTCAACCAAAAATGCTTATTTTTACAGTCATGATGATAAAAATTGGAGGACCTATGTAGTTTTCGATTCTGATTGTAGATATAAAATTTGTTTTTGTGCAAAACAACTACATCCAAATTTATTCGGATTTTTATATTTGATTTCTTGACAGCTTTTGCGAAAAAAAAACCTGCTGGAGTGAGGCAGCTGAACAAGGTACCAGTGAACTGTGCACAAATCAAGGAGGGCAATAAGAGGAAGACTGTCATTCTATCTGGTCTGTAGCAGAAGTTACGACCATTTGAAGCTTGGGCCTGGAAGGTGAGAACTAGAAAAACTGGTTTTGCCGTCCAGGCAAAAACTTTAAATGGCTGTAACTTCTGCTACAGACCAGATAGAATGACAGTCTTCCTCTTATTGCCCTCCTCGATTTGTGCACAGTTCACTGGTACCTTGTTCAGCTGCCTCACTCCAGCAGGTTTTTTCGCAAAAGCTGTCAGGAAATCAAATATAAAAATCCAAATAAATTTGGATGTAGTTGTTTTGCACAAAAACAAATTTTATATCTACAATCAGAATGAAAAACTACATAGGTCCTCCAATTTTTATCATCGTAACTGTAAAAATAAACATTTTTGGTTGAAGACCAGTGTGCCCCCTTAACTTTCCCACAGAGGCATTCTCGGGTGATATGGCAACCATATCAGTGCGACCGATCCAACAGGCTCGTCATAGAGAGGCCACGGTGGCAGTCACGAAAAAAAAAAAAAGGTCACAAAAACATGAACCCAAGGTGACAAACAAAAGCATGGTGAAAAGGGAAGCAGGGCATACAAAGGCTGGCACCAAGCGGACGCTGGTGTGAGGAGTGCACCAAAAGAGAATGGCGCAATCCGGACCTTACGTACAAAAGAGAAGTGCGTGCAAGAAATGTGGGAGAGTCAAGAGCATTTTGAACCCCCCAATCACTAACAAATTATACTTCAGCCCCGCCGGCAAAAGAAAGTGCTAGAATCCACGACTGAAACAAGACCAAAGTGGCGCCACAACCCTAGATGCCGTGGGAACAGCACTCATGCGAAGTTGGGACTGTTTTCGCACTTGTTCGATTGATGATAGGGTTTAACGCGCCAACGCAACGCAGGCGATGAGGCGCGCCGTAGTGAAGGGCTCCGAATTAATTTTGACCACCTGGGAATCTTTAACGTGCGCCGAAATCTCGCACACACGGGCGTTTTTGCTTTTCGCCTCCTTCAGAAAAGCGGCCGCCGCGGCCGGGAATCAAACCCGCGACCTCGTGCTCAGCAGCGCAACGCCTTAGCCACTGAGCCACCGCGGCGGGTTTTCGCGCTTGTTCGCCATTCCGGAGTTGCTGCAGCTCGTTGCACATTTGAATTTTGATAGTTTCATCGTTTGTAAGGCGCTGGTACTTCCAGAAAAGGTAGTTCATGACATGTGCAGCCCAAACGTGTGATTTCCCAAAAATCCATTTTTCATGTCATTTTTCGGCATTCAAAGGATCTCCCAAGTTGCAAGAGCAAGCACTTGCGAGATGTGAAACAGCCAGCGAAGTGGCACGCGAGAGGAGAGAGGCCACTCACCAGCCCGGACTCGAAGTGGAGCATGCTGGCGGCCCGGTAGCGCTGCTTCCCCGTCAGGCAGTGCATGAAGTGGCCACCCACACGCAGCAACTGCACAGGCGCCAAGACAGGGCTTTCAGTCGTCGGGCACAACATCGCTCTCAGCAGGGGCTCAGGCAGTGAGTGAAACAGAGCCCCAACAACAGGCATGTTCACAAAGATGTCAAATGGAGAGACTGCACTTAAGGACAGAGAACGAAAGAAGGAAGGTGACAGACACGGCGAAGTCTAGCAAATTGTGCGTTTTACAACCCATACGTGGTTCATGAAAGTGCACAATGCACGCAGCAAAACAAGGCGTTGTGATACCCAGAATGTGCAACCGAATGTCAACTGAAAAAGAAAATAGAGACACAACACGAAACCACTGCAGTCGGAAAGGCTTCTTCAGTCACAACACGAACCTCCTGTGCAGACATTATTAGTAACGCTGAGGAGAGCTCCCAAATTAGGGTTACCACACCCGTCACCTTCTCAAACTACACTGGTCTTTGAAACTTTTTTTTTTTGCTTTCCAACCAATTTTGACGAAACTTCATGAGCTTGTTCAGTTTTTTTAAGCTGATTTCATATATCTTATTACTTTCGACCTGGGATAACTAGTTTCCGAGTTCATTAAGTATTCCTTGATTGTTCTTCAGAAAATAGGAAAAAACTATTCAACAAAAGATTACCAGCAAGCCATGATAAATCCCAGAAGTTGTGGACAATGAAATGTGGGAAACAGTTTATTTTTTTTACAATCACATACACATTTATATCAATTCTAACTTCTAGGTTTGAACTACTACTGCTAACCAATTAAAGATTTAAAACTACTGAAACATAAAATGCAATATCTGCTTCCCATTGAGCTTCACAGTGAAAAAGAAATGACCTTCTTGCTGCACTACATGCTGGGATGTACCTCTTGAGAGTTTCGTATAACTGCGATACCACTCATGGTGAAAAAGTGGGGAATTACGGGGAAATTGTTTTTTCATTGTTGAAATCGGGCCTCTAGGCTTTTATAAGTACTTAGTACTGTTCCACGTACGAAATTTTCAGAGGAAAAACTGTACAAATGACGAGAAAAGTGATACCACCCCAAAAAATGCTTTTGTGGGCAATTTTTCAGTCCCAAAGACTCATGTGCCCCCTTAATAAAAGCCCCTTCCTGGCTAACGCACCGTTGGCGTAACACAGCAAATGTGAGGAGCACAGGAAAGTACAGAAAGGAGCGAACACAGAGTGCAGCGGAGAAAAGATGATGGTAATAGTGGAAGGGATGTGGGACGCAAAGCGGACGAGAAAATTGCAAGAAAGCGGAGAGGGAAAAAGAGGAGGAGTGTATTGTGATACATTGTTGCTGTTACCCTTGCCACTTCTGAACCAACCGCCAGAATGGGATGGTACAGACTTTTTCGTGGTGCTCGATGAAATTCCGCTGTCTGTGAAAGAAATTATAATGGAAACTAAAAGGGACAAAGAGCCATCAACGCTTTTCCCTTACATGCAAAACGGCTGACCTTTGCATTAGGCAGACGACACAACGGCCCCTTATTTTGTTCGGTGTAGCAAACTTTCCCGCGACCAGCATTGTGTAAACTGGGGAAATGGCGTAATGGTGCATGTCGCCCTTTGCGCAAAAGGTTTTTTAAGCCGGCAGGAGCTTGATGTGGGTGAGTTGGTCGAACACATTTAATAAAAAGAAAATATCGCAAAGACAGGGCGCACAAAAAGATGGAAATGTTCTGAAAGGGCTTTGCCCTCGTCACTTGAGACGAGTTGCGTCATGATCCACTTTATGCTGCTCGTTCTTGCCGCCGTGCACCAGGAAAGTTGACAACGACAGGGGATTTTGCTGCCTGTCTGCTGGCGCTTGTCATGGGGACATTGTCATGGGGGCACATACAAGCAAAAAAAAGATGAAGCCCGCATGCCAAGGTCAGAGACGATCGCTTGGAAAAAGAAGCGAAGAAGAAGAGGCGAAAAAGCTGTGGACAGATGTGGCTAGTCCTGGAGGCAGGCGGGAGCAGTGTGTTCAGGAGTAGCAACATCGTCAAGCCGCTGGTGGTCCTCAAGCACCAAGCTCATCCCGTCATCGCCTGACAACATCTCTACTGACCAGCGCACCGCTCCAGCCCACGCATGTCGACTTCACACGGGAGCCAGAACATTGATAGATTGGACTTGTTCATTTAGGAACTGTACTGATTAGTTTAGTTTTGGCTTTCACTTGCACATTTGGAATGTAATTTCTCCTGTCAATATATTTGTTCTGTGTCTGTCACCAAATCACCTCGACTCCTCTCTGCCAGATTGGCCTCTTGCGCAACGAAGACCGTTCCTTTCGGCGTGGGCATGCTTCGACAGGCATGATTTCTTCCTTTTAACTGATTACGCCTAGTCCGGCAGATTACTCCTCCCCCCTTGTTTTCCTTTGTTACGGTTTCTTCTCCCCCTTCCTTCCCCTCTTTGAAACAGCGGAGCTGTTTAAGCATGATCTTGGTACAGTGGCGTTAGCAAAAAAAAAACAAGAAAAAAAGTGCACCGCCTGTAAACGGTGCACCACCGCAGATAGGGTATTATGACAGTGACGCCAGCTTTTGCGCCTGCTTGAGTGTGAGCACAAGGAGCATATGCATATATGCACCCCTTACTATACCATTTTAAAGGTGATAGTCTTTCTTGGGCTACCAAAAGGCAAAAAAATTGGTGCAGCTTGCACTAATGGTGCAAGGCTGGAGAAACAGCGAAGCAGCTGAAGACTGACCAGAACAGCCTTGGAAAACCCACCTGAACTTGGCCTCACCCCTCCACACTTAGCCCGGCCTAGCAAGAACAACGCAAAACCTAACAAAGCCTAGCCAGGTCGACCCCCAGCTCTGCTGTTCCTACAGCCTTGCACTAGTGCAAGCTGCGGCAATTTTTTTATCCCTGTTGTCAGTTATATATCATCATTGTGGTGGTGAATACTTTTGCGTGACAGACAGCCCTCGTGCTATGAGTTCCTTTCACTTGTCCTCATTTTACTACCAAATCCGGAGATAGCCAGGTCTAGCCACCTGAGACTCCCCTTCCAACATCAGCAATGAGGACTGAATGCTGCTGTGGCTTCAAGCACACCTTTTGAGCACCCTCTCAAGAAAGACGAGCAACGAAAGCAAGCAGGAACAAGGGAGAAGAGGAAGAAGCCGTCATTGCCTTGAGGCGTGTGCTCTCATTCCAGCGCCGGCAGAGGTGCTCAGCACGGGTGTCTTTCCAGGAGATGAACTTGTGCAGGGTTTGACCCGTCTGCCTGCAGAAAGACAGGGAACATCTTACTGATGCTGTATTCGTGTGCTCATTCTGATGCTCTGGCTCAGAGCACTCAGAGTCGGAGGCCACTCCCAATCCGAGTGAGAGATGTGGCTCTTTAACTGAACACTTTACTCGATTTCGGAGCAGCAGGTGACCATGGCTACGCCATGTGGCCTGCACCACCCTCTGTGGCACTGGGAGGGGCCTACTGCTTGCGCCATTAGGGCGAAGCGCTCCTGTGGCGCCATTTTTAAACTTGTGCAATTGCGTTGCGATCATGTGCGCTTACGCAAAGCAAATGCTGGGTTTCTGCTCCTGAAGCAGTGTTGTTTTTGTTCATTTGGCCTGCATTCGAGGCAAGTATTTCTTTTTTTTTTGGCCTTGCGAATTTCGGGGGTCGGTCTGCAATTGAGGGCAGCCTAGATTCAAGCAGCAAGGGCTTTGTCAGCTACACAAATGACAAAAGATGGAAGACTGCACTAGACCCTTTTTCTTCAAACAATTTTGGGCATTACGTATTGTGGATGCAGCTTTCTTTGCTTTTCAAATAGTCATTTCCCAAACGTACCCCAGTTGCTTGTGCAGCCGTCACTTCTTTAATTCCATTAGCAGTCAGTGTTTAGGTTCGTCGCCTGAAAACGCCTTGCGTGGCCTTAAGACGGGGAATTTCTACCACATGCCAGTGCCTCACCTGTCCCAGCAGGTGAAGGTTCCGCGCTGTGTGGAGATACCGAGGGCCTTGACAGGCCGAGCCGACGTCGAAGAGTCTGTGGATACACAAGCAGACAGTGCCACTGTTAGGTGACCTTCGAAGACACAGACAAGCCTGACTACATTTTCCCATGCCACGTTCTGTACGCATTAGCACGCCTCTAATTCATAGCACACCGCCGTGTTTCAAGCCTATGGGCACATACAATGCCTACTAGTTGTACACACTCTGTAAAAAAAATTATGCAGAGCTTAGGAATCTGACACAGACAATGCAGTGATGATAGGCTTCCCAATTGTAACAAACATGCCAGCTGTCCTAAGTGCCCCTTTAAGATCAGGAATTGTGGGATGCCCAGGTGAGATCACAGCCGCTGCAGCCAGCCTTCTTCCTTCAGGGTAGTGATTAGGCACCCATGACATCCAATTCCTTCTCAGTGAATGTGGCTTTTCGAGAGGCAGGAGCTGCAGATTCAGGCGCCTCACAGTGAGACTCGCTATATGCGATAAATCACACTAGCTACGATGAAACCAACCACTCCGCAGACCATCTTACTAGACCTTGCCGCGGTCAAATAAAAGACAGTGTGTACTGCCGTGAGTTAGGTTGTCACAGCTTTGATTCAAAGATGATTTCCCACTGGAAAAGACCAATTCGTATTAATGTCTCGCGAAATGTCTGCTAAGGATGTACCAACCATGTTTTGCAGACATTGTACCAACCAAACATGTACCATTTATGATACGGCTGTGTGCAGTGTACTGGACACAAGACTGCCTTGAATACCCAGAACCTGTAGGGCCTCCACACAAAGTGTCTTTCTTTCAGAACGAGAGCACAGCTTGGTGGGAGTTGGCATGCTTTGTAGCTAACTCGTCACTGGAGGTCCTCAACTTTCTCTCCCCAGCACCTTAGACCTGCCCTGTAAGAATCTCAACTGGCTGCCCCAGAAGGGATCCTCTAGGATGTCAATCCGGGTCTCACTCTGGCAGGCGCAACTTGTCTTTTCATGTTTACTGTAGCAAGTTGCATGCAGTACATATAGGAAAACATCTTGTTGGCTGTGCTTGCACCGTGACCTCGCTGTTGCGTCTCAAAAGTTTTGGTGTTTAAAGCGCCAAAGCCCCACCTGGGCTATGAGGCGCGCCATAGTAGAGAGCTCCGGAATAACTTTAAAGAGATCCTGCATCACTCTTCGTGCAGTGCAAGTAAACCTGCGCGACGTTTAGATTAGACTTCCAGGAACACCTGAGCCAAATATTACACGTGCACGTGAAGCGGTAAGCGCGCAAATCGCCGTGAAAGACGCGGAAAAACCAACCGCTCTCTCTTCAATTCTCCTCATTATGCACCCCTGGCATGGCCTCTGCGACGTCAATCGGGCCATGGCTGTCCTGGCTGTCCTATTGGCTGTCGCTGGTCAACTTCGCGGCTAAATTCTGGCATTTCCTGTGACGATCAGCCGTCGTCGGCGCTGTGTATGAACCTCTTCTATGTCTGAACCTGTCCACATGCTTTTGGTGTTTCTTTTGTTTGAGTGCGCGCGGAGTTTGAGTGACGAACTAAATATTCCACTTTCAACGAGCCCACTCGATAACAAACGTTTATTGCTCCAAAAACGCCCTACCAGCCTGAGCGCTTGCTTGCGAGCAGGCCACCATGCCTGCTTTTTTGTGGCACCAGACCGGAAATAGACCCGTCCACATTGCGGGGAAAAGGACGAAACTCCCCGGCCTGTGACATATCGAAGGCCGCCGAACAGAACGCCGCGCGCCGCCCCCCTCTCCGGGAGAGAGCACGCAGCCTTTGTCGCGTTGTCCGTGGTTGAGTTGAGAGGGAACATTTATGCGCGATTTTTCATCGCGCGTAGTTTCGGTGATAGTGAACGGATTTTCATAATTCTTGTGGGAGGAGATTGCTGGGACAATAGACTTCACCCCAAAATACATCCCGAGTAGTCGACGGTAAGTGTTGCAGGGTCCCTTTAAGAACTTCTGGGGATCTTTAACGTGCAGCAAAATCTCAACACATGGACGTTTTTCACTTTTACCCTCTACCTGAAAAGCAGCCATTGCGGCGGGGATCAGGCCTGAGTCCTTGGGCTCAGCAGCAAAACTCCTTGGCCACTGAAATACCATGGCGGGTGCTGTCGTGTGTCTTGCCGATGGTAATTTCACTCTGTACAGAACAGCATCGATGCTGCTCAGAAAGCGTAGATGTCTCCAAGCGTTGCCTCCCAGTGCAGTAGGCTCAGGCTGAGGCTTCTCAGAGTGTAGCTTAGAAACAAACTGCCGTCCTGCCTTTTCTTTCCTTGCGTTGCTTCTTGCTGCTTTTTATGGCCCCTTCAGTTCATTCCTCTCTTCCCATTTCTAAATGCTTCACCGGCATTAACGACAACACTGAATGACCTCTCCCTTTAGCGAAAAGTTCAGGTAAGACGTTCCTCTAGCAAGATGCCGGGGTGTATCCAGGGGATTATTACGGACATATTTATAAGCCATCTTATCATTTTCACGCTGAAAGGACGTGCCAATCCTTTTACGCACAAGTCTACACCTGTTAGGGGTTAAAACTGTGGGATTGCTTTTTGTTTTCCATTAGCACTTAAAGCCTTACCGGCCGGCACTAATCAAAGGCTAATGCCCACGTTCCTTCACATGTGCATGTTCACACCCCTAATGAGCAGGGTCATCATCCCGCTACTGCCTACACTGTCCCGATGAAAGTGCAGTGGGAGGAAATGATGCCATGATGATGATTTCTGGTTTAATTGCGCAAGGCCGACAAAGGCAATGAGCGCCAGGGAATGACACACTACAAGGATACCATTCTTGCCCGCAAATACCCAAATATTGCTTCAAAAGTTGTCTAGCCGTACTGCTCAGACAGATTAAAAGACCCAAGATTCAAAGACCCACCAATTTCTTGTCTTTTTTTTTTTCTTTTCACAGGCATACACACCCCATTTTTCAGGAAGGAAGGGGGAGGGGGGGTGCACACAACCTAGAAACAGGAGACAGCAAGAAAGCAGACGACTGAATCAAGAGAAGACAAACTATGTCCATCATGAGTGCAAGACAGATCACTGACTGAGCATGGATCTAGGGAGTAGGTACTTTTCCCATAACATTAGGGCAACAGCAAGAGGCAAAAATTAGAAACGAAACTGTGCGAACAGCAGTGGCAACAGGGGTGCACCTTTGAGGGCATCCTGCAGGGTGCTCTTGACCACGTTCCAGAGGTGCTCGGGGTCCACTTCGAACTCGCCCGCAGACGAGCACTCCGTTTGGAGCTGAACAAGGAGAACACCAGAAGACGTTAATCATTATTCACTTCCCATGCTCTAGAAGTAACAAAATGATCACAGGATTTCTCACTTGTCATAACACAAATGCCAAACCAAACGTCCGTGCTAGAGAACATAACCTCGATGCCACCAAATGTAACCCCGGTGCCATCCAGCAAAATCCCAAAGCTACTCAGTACACTTCGGACATTGTGGGTCTTGAATAAAAAGCATTTGACACGATTTTCCTCATCCTGTATGATATGAGCTTGTCATGATATTATGATCTACTATAACTTCATCTCTCAGATCGGGCAAAACATGCATCTTCGTGAGGAGTCAAACATAAAAATGCTCATAGAACTGCATTGAAGAGTGGAAGTACGCAATAAAAAGTCGACCAGAAATGGCCTATCTTTTTTATATTTGCTGCTCCTTTTTAGTGCCAGCACATCAATAGGCCAAAGCAAGCACCCTGTTGTTTTCTTGTGACACATGCACTTAATGATGCACAAGCATCCTCCATGACGGCATTCAGCGTTTTGGTGTAGCCAACGAAAGGTACCCGCAACGGAAATAATCATGGGCGCACAGCCTGTCAGGCAATCATCAATTCACAATTCCGCAGCGTTGTAGGCTTGCCGGCGCGATACTCCAAAGCGCCAATCATTACCATCTGCTTTTATGCTTCCAAACATCGTCAGTATGAAAATCGAGGGCAAACATTGACTACATCGATTATAAAGACAGCTCATGACCGAGTCCACCAATCTTGGCCTGTTACCCCGAAATAGTAGGACCCAGTTGCTGCTGTTTGCGTCAGCGGACATCACTTCCATCTGTACTCCCTGTGAAATCCACCACGCATTACCTCCAGTCTGGTTGCTGTGACTCAACTTCTGCTCATTGCCTTTAAAGAAGTAGGATGAACCCTTTGATGCCCAAAACTTTGATGCCCCAATTTATTGCTTGAAATTGCAAAAACATTTTTATGATCTAAAATGACTTCCAACATCACAAATATGAAGTCAGAAAAAAATTTGGTTCATTAGGATGGACACAATGACCCACTGGGCACTAGAAACACTGGGCATTTTCTGGTCCCATATATCAGTTGAACAAGAAGATACCGTGATCAGCATGATTTATGGTTCAAGTGAACACAATAACAAAGTTGTATCGCTATCATTGCATTAACAACAAAATTGCACAATTTTGCTTACCTGTCGCTAGCTCATTGAGCCCCCAGCTCGATACGAAGTTGACATGCATAAACAATACTTTCTTGAACACGGACGTACGTGCTACCCTCTTTTTTAATTTTTGAAAGTCCGGGAACCTTCGTCTGTCAACAGATGGTGTTAAATGTCAAAAAAAAAAAAAAAACACAAAGTGCGAGATAAAAAAAATATTGTTTGAGTTTGTTGCACTTGAGCAACATTGGGCATCAAAGGGTTAATAAAATGTCACGTTAGATTTTGCGCCACAGTTTCTTTCTGTCTGATTTCTACCTGCTTTTTTTTTACTGATTAACAAGTAAAATCAGCCGCCTTTCAACTCTCCACTGCTCGACAGTAAACTGGAAAGCCACCTGCTGGCCTGCTTGGTCGACCAATCTTGTCATCGCTTAGTAGCAAATTGCGCACATCTTTTGACGATTCACAATATGTCACCGATGTGGTGGTTCACTCAAGCTTACAAACCTCTGCAAAGCAATCTAAAGTTGTTCCACACCTTGTTTCATAACGAAATGACAAATTTCACAAGGATGACTACGTACAACACAAAATGACAAAAGTACGACAGAAAAGCAATGATCACCAACAAAAATAAAGCACAATTTCCAGTAATGTCCAAAAATTATCGATGATCCTCATAAATGTAGAAATTGCCTTATAGATCTCTTTGGATTTTAATTTAAAGAGCAGCCCATATATTTTACAAGACCAGCCTTGCACCCGAAAATACGAACAATTATGTTTCGTGAGTAAATCTGACATTATCCTTTCAAAGTTTCATGTTACGATCATACCTACTGTAGAAAGAACAGCCATTGTGGTCTGATGGAGCGAAATTTTCACAAGGATTGCGGGTAAAAGATAGTTGATATTTAACGTATCTCAACACGGGAATGACACATTTTTGCAGTTGAACCAAGTTAGGCGACATTCAGCGAAGAGAAATCTAGCCATAACACACACAGATTCACTCAATGAATCAATTTTTGCATGTGCACTTTATAGTGCCACGCTCATATCTATAGTGTTTCTTGTGCTGTGGGAATTTCATTTCATTTTTTATTTCCTTAGGACCCCCCCGGGAGATATTACACAGGGGGCGGATATACAGAAGAAACACTTGAAGGCATTAGTTTTACGAACGAAGGTGACTACTGACATTTGCTATGAAGTTTGATGGGCAGGTGGTCGAAACAATGGAGCAGGTAACGTCGTTCCAATCTTTGGCTGCACGGGGAAAAAAAAGAAGCAGAAAGGGTAGCAGTTCTGGTACGATAACGGGACACTTGAAGTAGATGGCCGGTGCAGTATGAAATGTATGTCGGGGGCGAGGATGTAAGGGCCACACTGAGTGAAGAATGAAAAATTTTGTGAAAGAAGGGAAGGGCGGCGATACGGCGGCAAAAGAGAATGGTGATAACCCAGATTGTGCTTTCAAGGAAGAAACGCTCATGTTGTACGAGCACGGGGAATGAATGAATACATTCTCGTTGAATGCAAGGTGCTTTAACGTGAACACTTTTTCCTGCCAGGTAACACAGTGATTGAAAACGCCATATATCCTAAATTTTCTATACACGTTAATCCCCCCTCCTCTCCTTTCCTTTTCAACTTTGCCCCCATCCTCCCTCACACGTATGCCGCGACCCCAGCATGTAGTTTCCCCAAACACCCGTAAACATGCTAGGAACCCAACTGTGCTTCATTAAGAGTTCTACTGCGTGTCTCAAAACAGTGCCGGATCCAGAGTGACCTTCTGTATGGGAAAGGGGGGGTTGCGGAGAGAGAGAGAGAGAGAGAGAGAGAGAGAGAGAGAGAGAGAGAGAGAAGAGAGAGAGAGGTTGACATGGTCCAAAGAAGGCAGAGGAGATGGGTGGCATGTACTGTTAGGCTTGGAATTGAAAGCTGGGTAGGCATTCAGGAAATAACTCCCCTCCCCCACCTTGGGTCTGCCACTGCATTGAAACCTACTAAAACCAAAGATGTTCCTTTAGTAGACCTTGGGCTTCCACCAGAGTTATCCACCTTTGACCAGACTTATCCACTTTCAGCTCAAGTTATCTACTCCCCCTCCCACTCCCCATCTTGGTGAGTTTTTATGTCAACATTTATGGGAGAAACAAAGCAGCGTTGAAGGGTACAGATAAGAGGCGTCTCGCACCCGAGAATTCGTGTCAAGAGTGTGCAGAAAATAGCAGCTGTCTTCACGGCATGCGGCACTTGGCTGCGCTTTTACGAGCTGGCGTAAGAAATGGGAGAAAAAAAAAATAATATCGAGACTACACGACCACTCGTGTCGTATGTACCGTATTTTCGCGCGTATAGCCCGCACCAAATATACGAAAATTTTCAGTGGCAAAGCAGGGGTGCGGATAATACACAGGGTTTTTTTCCTTTAAGTGCAACTTCACGGCAATGCGCGTTGTGCCGTGAAGCTCCTATGCAGTAACACTGACTAATCTCTTCAGGGCAGCGATTGCGCAAAACATACAAGGACAAGGAAGAAAAGGCAAGGACGAGCACACTCTAACAACTAACTGTATTTTATTAGTGAAATGGGAACTTTCGCCTTGCAGTCAGTGTATTCTACTTGCTAAATATACGCTTTTTATGCCTACATAGTATGTGATGTGTTGCTTGAGCAGTAGCTTTGGTGCAGCCTTTCCTGTATCAAATGTACAGGGCAATACGCGAGGATTTTTTTGTTCGTTTTCGGCGGGCTGAAAGTAGGGGTGCGGATTATATGCAGGGTGGGTTATACGCTCGAGAATACGGTATATCCTTTCTCCTTTACCATTTTCCATGCCGCTTTTCCAACATGGTTTCTTTCCTTCCTGCACACAGACGAAGGAAGACCTCGCTTCATGAACGGTGCCGCTCCGAATTACCAACGACCCAGAGCTTGAACGATTAGTCTTATTTCCGCGAATCTCTTTAAAAACGAAAAACAGAGTTTGGCACTGGTTTGGTGCAGGTTACTTCGAATGCAGAAGGATTAGCCCGACCTGCTTTTTGGTGAAGTTTAATGGGGACATTACACCACTGATCACATAATTCTATTTAATAACTGCAAAGATAGACCTACTACGCGACTGCTGCAGAAAAAAATAAAGCAACAGCAAAAAGAACTAATGCAAAATGGCTTCAATAGTTATTTAAAATACTATAGTTGATATGTTCTTCGAGAAGCATTAGTTATTGGAAACTAAAACTTGATGTTTTCAAGTTCAGGTAAGTGATGTTCCGTGCAGAAATTTTCCCTTTTCTGGCTGTAATTTTGGCCAAAAGGGAAAAGGAGCATCTTTCATGGATGCAGAGAATTTTAGGAGTCGTGGAGCAAAAAGGAAAATTAATGCCAGTAAACCGGACCTCTCATCATTTATTACTTTATTTTCTTTTAAACAGTTTCCTTAACACTTTCGTCGGATTTAGGTTCAAATATTCGCAGTCACGTTCGGGCAAGCCACCAACATCCAGACCATTTCCAATCCAGTTTATAAACCAGGAGTGAGCATAGAGGAAAGAATACTCCATGACAAAGAGCTAGTAAAGTGTGAAGCGGCAGCAGTTGAAGGGCTGAAGCCTATTCGCATGTATTCGTGCGCAATACAAAGAAGCATTTCAAGTACACCTTAGTCAGCGTGCTGGCAACAAGAGATGGCACCAGCAGTCTCGGCACTAGCTAAAATTACCTCAATTACCCAACAATGTCTTTTTCTTTTTTATACGGGCAGTTCTAACTTAGAACTTTAACATGCAAAGTAAGCATGCTGTGTGGTACACAATGTGAAACGCAGAGTCAAATGCTGCTGAGAGGCAGATGTAGTGGACTTTAGTTCACGCTGGAACTCTGATTCTTTGAAGGGCATCTGCATCTGGAAAGCTACCTAAAGTAGACATAAGTGCCGCTGGCTAAGGTCCAAAATTGAACAGGAAAGCATGTAAAGATTTTCCTGTTTGAAGCTTGCAATAAAATCGGCATCACTGTAATGGGGACAGAGCAGTCTTTCTGATGAACTAAACTTGCATTATGTCTGTCCCTTTAAACAAGGACACACTGCAGAGTGTGCATAAAAGCTGCAAGGAACAACTATGAGTGAAAGGCGCAGTAGCGGGAAAAAATCACGCGGTTAGGAGTCTGGGAATCGGCAGCAAACGGAGGAAGTGAAAGAGGGAGAGGGTAAGCTCTCCAAGAAGAGCCGCAAGCGGGTTCGAGGACTTGGGGGAAATTATCTCGGCAGGAGATATGAACGGGCACTCGGATCACAATGCAACTACTGTGATAGATCCGTGCGAAGAACACCAACCCGTAAGAGCAAACACAAAAGGCGAGTGTCAACAAATAACATGGCAGGAAGGTGACGGACAGTACGGCGTAGACTACAGCCTAGTCCCGGAGCCCGTACGTGAGAGGCTGAGAGAAACGAAGGCAGATGAAAACGTAATCGACAGCACTGGAAGTGAGCGCAAAGCCAAAACCACTTTATCAGAAGTAAATTTGAGCACTCAATGTCACAATGCCTCCGCTGACATGGCAGAAGAGAAAACGAAGAAGTATCAAGGCTGAAAATGGGATGACGATAAAATGACGGTCTTTATAGAATAAACAAAGATAGATGAAGCCAAGCAAAGAAACTGAGGGAACTGGAAGAGGAAAACTGGGGGGCTCAGGAAGGTAGAAAATAAAAGTGGCTACTGACCCCAACACAGAGAAGCAAT
Source organism: Haemaphysalis longicornis (assembly GCA_013339765.2). Classification (NCBI taxonomy): domain Eukaryota; kingdom Metazoa; phylum Arthropoda; class Arachnida; order Ixodida; family Ixodidae; genus Haemaphysalis; species Haemaphysalis longicornis. The sequence continues at coordinate 197,018,129 of CM023450.1, read as the reverse complement.
GAGAACTGGTACAGGAATGGGTGAAATGAAGAAAAAAATGGGACAGCTAGCAGGGAAAAAAAAAAAAAAGGAAAAATAATGCATGCAATATAATTGCGGGGGGAAATACTACGTATCAATGAATGACAGGTTATGAAAGAGGTGGAAAAGAGCACCGAGAAAAATTTTGTAATTGAACAAAACTTGTAGGACCAAAGAACCATGCCAATAAAAAAAGAAAGCTTACTTAATGAAGGCGAACATTTACAAGGACAGCAAGCTTTGCTGAGCATTGATCAAGTGATCAGTAAAAATGTTATAGCAAGTAATATCTCCAGTGATGGCTGTAATAATAATAATAATAATAATAATAATAATAATAATAATAATATAATAATAACATAATATCTTTAGTGATGACTGTAGTGCAACAACGAGATAAATAAATTTGGAAAATCTTGACCCCGGAAAAGAAGAGCTCAGGAAAAGGTTTCCTCCGAAATTGCAGTTGGCCTGGGAAGGAAATCAATGCAGCTGGTAAACCTGCTTAGGCAAACAAGTAAGGTAACACTGACCGCAGCACTGGATAATGTGATACAAGCCAAGAGAATGCCTCAGGATGGGTTCCAGAGTAAGAGGAATTTATCGTGCAAAGATAAAAAGGACAAAGCCAGTATCAAATTCATTTGGGTCAGCCCATGAGACATCACCGTTCTAAGGTCGACATCTTTCCAAGATAGCTGCCGGTTCTCCCACAGGCGGAAATAATTTTTATTTAATTTCTTAATAAGCAGGCAAGCGCCCAAACTGTTCTTGGTGCCATACAAAATAGACGTCAAAATTCGACTTTCGTTTAAAGTATAAGAGCGAAAGGAGAAGTGGTTTACGCAGTAAAATTTTTTAAACACCCTCATTTACTGCTGCAATGCCCTGCATTTGCCGGGTGTGCAAGGCATTTGAGAATGCTGTTCCTTATTGCAATCGACACCAGCAGCCTCATCATATATATCTAGGCATACCGCTGCTTGTTCGTCAACCCCTTATCATTAATACTGCGCAGTTTGTTCAAAGATTGACATGTACTATTATGAGCAATATGAAAGGGAACACAGGAACGCGTAGAAAACACCCTCAGACCCAGATATGAGTGATACGCAGCGGCCGCCGTCGGAAACAAAGTGGAAAGAAGGACGCTGTTCTAATAACTGTTCCCATTCCCGCGGTTCGTCTTATCGGCTGTCTGACGATACCATATTATCGGTCAAATGACGTAAGCTGCGGCTTTGTAGAAATTCCACCGTGGTGGGGGTGTCAACAGTTAGTGGAAGAGCGTCCTCCTTTCCCCCTTCGTTTTTCACAGCACCGTCCGCGTATCGCTCCGAGTCTGTTTCGAGGCTGTTTGCCACGCGTTCCTGTGTTCCCTTTCATATTGCTCATAATAGTACACGTTGAAGCAGGAAGTTAAACGCCATGCCGTCCTTATCACCCTGCCCGCGCACCACAGCGAGTCGGAAATTGCCACCTATCTGAATGTAGCAAAGTCTTTCGTTTACGAGGTGTGGACAAAGCTGATGTGTTATGGTTTTTTTTTTTTTTTTGTAGGGTTTAACGCGCCGACGCAATGGAGGCGATGAGGCGCGCCGTAGTGGAGGGCTCCGGATTAATTTTGACCACCTGAGGATCTTTAACGTGCGCCGAAATCTCATACACACGGGCGTTTTTACATGTTATGGCGGTAACGTGGCATCTGTGGCGAAACGGAAAAAGCACAGTCTGCGGTCAGACATCGTCAGAACCCCTCAATTTCTCCGGCGGTGGTGTTATCCGTTGTTTGCAATGAGGTTGACATCATGCGGCCACACATTTTTGCAGTACCCCGCGTTAATGTGACCGGTTATGTGGATGTGCTTACCACCGTTGTGGAGCCATGGATAGAGAGTGTTTCTAAAGGAAGAAGACCATATGTCTTTCAGAAAGATTCGGTTCCTGTCCACACCGCCCGCATCACCCAACAGTGGCATGGCTGACAACTTCTGTGACCCTGTCACTCCCAACTTGTGGCCTTAAAGTCTCCAGATTTAAATCCGCTCGACTACTATGCCTGGGGAGTCATTGAGAGAGAGGCCAACAATAGGAACAATAGGCCGCATAATACAAAAGACTTGTTGAAGGCCGCCATTTCTCACTCAATGGCCAACATCTCTAAAGAGCACCTGACCCGTGCGTGCAGCTGTTTGCGAAGTCTAATCTAATCGCTCATTGCTGCCGATGGCGGATTCATTGAGTAGTTAAGGAAATAAACCATAAGAGAAGTACTTCGCAAAATTTGGTGAAAATATGTCTGGTTTTGCGGGAGATATTCTGTGGCGCCTGACACCAACGTTCTGTTCTCAAATACCTCACGCACCCGGTATGCGGGGATGAATGCAGAGTGAAAGAAAAAGCCCAAAAAGACTTCTTTAGTAAAAAGCACCATCATAAAACAACGAAAACAATCAATAAACAAAGAAAAGTCGTCGATATATGATTTATTCATGAATTCACCCCACAATTCTACCCATGCATGTATGCTTTGGTGACAGAAGAATAGTCAGCACTGTGTCTCAAGTGCTCGCAATATAAATGTGCAAATATTCAAAACTTTGCGCATAGTGTGCACTATTCAATCTGATTCGCAGCACTGTTTTAGTATTTGAGTATTCAAAATTTATGAATAATGGAGCGATAAAAGCTGGTTCTGCCACATACACGCGAACATTCAAGAAGTTTCACTGCATGGCTGGCTTTCGTAGGTTTGCTTTTTCACACGACACCAAAGCACTGCAAAAAAGCCAAACACATATAAGCCTTGCGTGAATTAACTCTGGTGTGTTAGCTGAGCTGATGTATTTACTCTGGTGTGTTTAAGCCAACCTACTTGTTTATATAGAGGCATGAATGGAGAATAAAGAGTCAGTACTTGCTGGCAAGGCTTGCAGCAAGGTACTGGTCATACCAGTCACTAGCATGCCAGCCTCTGTTCAATGACTAGAGGGACTGCAGCCAGTCAGATGTACTTCCGGTATTCACAGCATGTTGAGGAACCTGCATTTCCTCAAGGTAATGTAGGCTGAATTTTTGATCCACTGCTCCGCAGCCTCACGTTAATCTTTTACCATTTAATTTTGTGCTCATTTTCTTACCAAATAACTTGACAGTTGGATGTGTTATGCCATGACTCCGTATACAATTTTATTATACAATTCTATGTAGCTCTGTTTTAGAAGCCCTGTATACACTAGTGCAAAGATATTTCTTTTCGAAAACATTTGATTTGCCATCAGTTCTTGCCATTCGTATTCGACAACAATCAGTTCGATCCGCAGTCAGTTTTCCGGATTCGTATTTTATTCCCAGCCTTAAACTCCAGTTTTCGGTGTTATTCGTGCTTTGCAACTACTGGCCTGACGAGCACAAAGCAATTTTCCCAATCACAAGAAATTCTACAAAAAAAAAACAAACAGTATACTTGCCTAAACTACACTCTCTTCTTGTAACCACGTCGAAGTTTTCTGAGCATCTCCACAATATCCTTGGTTGTGAGCGAGCGCTGCAAACACTTGCCTTTGCACAGCATCCTGAACATGCGAAGTGAAGTGCAGCACTACCAAGTAGCCTCGAAGAATAACAGAGGGGCAGTAGTTGTGCAATGGACCTTTTTCTAGTAGTGCTTTGCGCATGCGCTAGTCTCGCTCCCAGCGACCGATCCGCCATTACTGGTGGGCAAAATGTAAACAAAATGATGCCATATTGGATCAGCCAGCTAAGTGCTGCTCCGTTATCTGAGCCCTGAAAGCGGCCGACAGGTAGGCACTACGGCTGCCATTGAAAAAATTTTCCGCCACAAATGCCACGCCTGGGACGGCGGCTTCAACTGCGCAGGGCAGGCGGAAAAAAAAAGGGGTGAGTGTTCTTCTATAATCCCCCAAGTGTGTTTCAGGTGGCCGCTGCAAGAGGGCTATGCTACTGGAAAAAGGTCCATTAAAAAGTATGGGCCTCAGCACGCAACCTTGCGGGCACCCAAGTAGACAAACGTGCACCCAACCTTGGTTGAGGCTGTGGCGCAGGCTCTGCCATGGCGGTCATACAGGTGGCACCGCACAGACGTCGAGCCCACGTCCAGGGCGGCCACGTAAGAGTCGCAGCCATCGCCGGGCCTGTGGCGAGGGGGAGACACCCCGAGAAGTGGTTTGTGCGCACTTTGAGTCGAACGGCTGCACATAGAGTTGGAATATAAAAGAAAAAATGATGCATATGCACCGCGATTCCCTTCACTTGACTGCTGTCTTCTAGCACGAGTGCTCCTATGCCAACATTAAAGCCACCCTCCAAACTTTGAATTAGACTAACCACCTTTGTGCACTTTTTTATTTCTTTCCCACGGATATGAAATCAGAAACTTCAACCAAAAGTAAGACAATCAAAGAACTTGACATTTTGGGGCCAGCTGGGTTCCTTTTTCAGGGGTGACTGGTGCCCCGCTGCAGCGGCATCTTATGGTATTCAGCGCGGACAGTCACTCACAAGGCGCTTACACCCTGAAGCGCAGTCTATTTATTTAATTAGTTATTGTAACCTCAGGGTAAAAATGCATTGTAGAGGGTGGGGGCAAATAAAAATCAAGAAAGAAACTATACAAGAACAAAAATACTTCGAAAAGAACATTAGTGAAGAACATCAAGTTCGTATGGGCTATGTTGACTAGATTACAACTCAGTGCACAGTTAACACATAAACAAGAAAAAGCCTTGGCAGTCAAATAGAATCAAGGCAAACACTTCCCAAGTAACGAGAAACAAACCGCTGGCTAGACTTTCCACCAAACAGCGGGTAAAAAGAAAAAAAAAAAGAAAGGAAAAGGTACAACAGTGCCTGCACACAATTGGGAGAGCTCTGAGTGAACAATTTAGGTTTCGTGATGTTCTCCGGACATGCCACGACTCAAATAGGAGCCTTTTTCTCCAGTTAGTCTCGATTTTTGAGGATAACCATTCTGCCGGAGTCAATTTTGTTGCCGGATGTCTCACGGTGCTCTGCAACAGTGCTGCACTCTTTGTTTTGTCTGGTTGCCGTTCTTATGCGCTGATTTGTTCCGGCAGATTATTCATCTTGCCAATGAATGAGGAGAACCACTTGGCACACAGCATCTTGTAATCACACCGGGTGACCTCTCCTAGCACTAAATATTTTTAGTGCAAGAACAGAGATGGCGTAGCATACATGAAGGCTTGTGCATGACGCGCACCACTTTTTTTTAATATCCAGGTCAAGAGTCATCTTTGAAAGTCACGTGAGACCAACTCGAGAAAAAAGGCTGCTACTCGAGCCGTGGCACATTCGGAAAACAGGTCAAAGCATAAATCAGTCCTTCTGCACCCTCCTGACTGTACACGCATGGACTGCCATTCATGATAAGGCACTTTGCAAGTGACTGCCCACGATAAAGACTATAAGATGCCACTGTAACATGGACTCAACCAAGCTGGTTCCAAAATGCCGGGTTCGTCGCCGGTACTTTTGGTTGGGATTTCTTTTATTTCTCAGTACGCCACAGAGCACTCTCATAGCATCATGATGACTTCCTTAGAACTAAGTGGGTAACGGGGGGAATGGGGATCGGCCCGTCTGTAACAACACATCACTCATAAAACGCGGGGACAGCCAGGTGGGGAACACACAAGAGTTACGTATGAATGGCAGGTGGGCAGTTATCGTAGACGTATGCTGTCCCTCCCCAACACAGGTGGCGTCTGTCATCCTGCCAGTGTCATCGTTGACGCGACCCCATTTCTCCTTCCACGAATGAGGGAACGTGTCACTTGCTCCTCACTAGTCTCAAATTAACCTGTCATTGCATCATATGTCGTTGATTCTCCCAGAGGAGAGTTAAAGTTTCATTTTTTTTTTATACCCCATGTGTGAAACGTTGCAGCTACCTTGGAAAAACACTGTTCGTGCGCTACCCACATTTTTGCGGCTCATGATGCACACCGTGTGAAAAAATTGGGCCCTTTTCGCGCCGTTTGTTTCGAACATTTGCGCGCGTCCGGAACGCGCCCCGGATCAAGGCATTTCATTGACCGGTTTTTCCCGCGATGCGCTTTACGATTACCACTTTACTGGTTTTCCCCCCGAACTATCACGTCTGCGCGCCAAAACTCGTTTCTTGTTTTGTTAGTCTTTTCCAATCTCCTTACTTGGTTTATTCTACAACTTGCTTTATTACATGCTTGGCGGAATTCCGCTTGGGGAATTCCGTCGATTTGTTGCGCGGCGACAATTATTGGTCCCGACCATTCGACATAAACAACAGTCGCGCGACAAAGCGACGGAATTCCCATCGCTTTCGCTCGCAAGTGTGAACGGGCTTTTACAGGTTGCTTCGACACTTCCTGATCTAAAAAAAAAAAAATCCCCCTTTCACTGATCCTTCGAAAACCATGCGAGCGCGCGCCCTGTACGAACGCTTTCATAGCACTCCTCGACCTCGAAGATCGCTGCTGCACGTACGGTGTCAGACGATATCGCGTGCGGAGGCCGCAGTGTATCCTCACACGCCGCACTGGTAGGCAGAACTCCGCCCGTGACACTTACAGTTGGGCCATGCCGAGTGAAAGGCAGCGTTGGGTGTTTGGACGATGACGAAGTGATGCCGTCTGCTTGAACGATGCCCGTAGAAGCGGCTAGCCGGCTACCAGAGAGCTTGATGACGCTAATAACCTTCTTACGAATTTTGCGCCTCCGGACATCGGCTGATCTCGCTGACGAAAAAGAACGTCACCACGAAATCACAAAATCACAGATAAAAACAAACGTGCGTGTGACCAATGTAGCCAGAGTGACCAGAGTTGCGCTTTTTATTCCCTCAATACTTTCACATTTTATAAAAAAACTAAGATCACAGTACCAATATTAAAATTAAGTAATTTAGAAAAATTTGTTAATATTATGACGCACGCTTTTGGGTATTTCACTGAATTTCAACGAAGTTGTTGTATTGCGTTAGAAGTCAACGCGCGTCAAGACACGTGCAAGTCAAAGTTCTCTGTGCGGCAGCATGCTTTCTGGCCAGGTGTTGCGCGTTCAACGCAGTACCAAATTTCTAGTGCGAACGCTCGACATCTACCGCATTCGTGTGTGAAAAAGTTATTTTGCCCTTTTCTACAAGCGCAAAGTGTGAAAAGGGTATAGTGATTTTTTTCCGGTGAAACAATATTTTATGAGAAATTTCAGCATTTGACATCGAAGTGTCATGGAAACGGGTGTTGACACGATGTCTGACGCGCGTGGCGATCACCAAGACGCGGCTGTTCCGAAAGACGACACCCCTTCAGAAAGTACAAGTTCTTCGAAAGATGCAGCGCCTGAACCTACCCGGGTGGAAGCTGGAATGGCAAGGATAAAAGCTGAGTACGTTCGGTACACTGACACTTCTACTTCGCGAACTTGAGTTATTCAAGGCGATCGTCTTTCTTGGTCTACTTAAATTAAAAAAAACATTTTGGTCTGTTTGTGCGTTGATTCAAACACCCGACCAGAAGATGAAAAAATTATTGAACGAGAAGTTTTATAGGCAAAGCATTTCCAAACCACTAAATCTAGTACCGCACTTTCAACATTTTTGAGGGAAAAAAACGCGCATTTTGGGTAAGACAGCAATGCATACTTAACTAGTATTAGCAGTGTTCCATTAATTAAAAAGAGGTGTGTGCCTGAGTATTGCGATAGAGAGTAAGAAAAACCCGTCACGAAAATGTTTGCAGTGTCTATTCTGCCGGCTGCCGGTAGAAATGGCGCAGGGAATTTCTCCCGGTAGTGTCTATTATCCCGGCAACCGTGAGAATTACCGTCAGGAATTTCACGGCAGTCGCGTCCGTCGCCTCTGATTGGCTAAGCACGCCCCCATAAGTTTTTATGGGACAAATAGTTCGTAAAAACTCGCTCCTACGGATGCTCCTGTGGCGCTGTTTGTAGCACTTGCTTTTAAACCAGAAGTCTCGGGTTCGAGACCAGCAAGGCCGAGTTTTCTTTTTTTTTTTTTTTACTTTTGAAGTTTTTGCTCATGGCAATATTGTTAATGCTTTTTTTATCGTGGTTATTTATATATCAGTAATATATCAGAAGATTGCCGCACAGGACTTCTAGAATACCATATTTACTCGCATAATGATCGCAGCCCTGAAGTTCGTCATCAAAATGCGATTTTTTTTATTTCCCGCGCAATGATTGCATTCTGAACTTGCCTCAGCCATATGCCGTATGTGTGCCAAGTCCAGTGGACGATGGTCATGCTTACCTATGTTTCCTCTTTCAAAGCGGGCATGGCTACGTTATTGCCGCAGACTTGCCAATATTAGCGATATCGGCAAGCATGAGTTTACTATTAGGGCGCAAGAAACTCTCACTAAATGCACACAATGCACTCACAAGACAAAAAAAAAATGCCCTCAGCTTGCTGCGTCGGCAGCTGTGTACCGCACTGGGACAGCAGCAGCCACTTATTGGTCGACCTGTTCTCACTTCGCAGCAAACTTGTCCCAGCGCGTTCCTTAATTCATGAAAACAATACATTTTACATCACTTCGCAACGCGGCTGGTGGTGGTCCGTGGAGTTTTATTATGTTTTCCTTTATTACGTTTATTATGTTTGTGAGACCTGTCGTAAAAATTCTGACCTCCAACTTGCTTGCGTTTTCTGCACTGAAACTTTTTTTCGATAAAAATTTACTTCGCGTAATGAACGCACCCCTGAATTTGTATCATATTTTTGGGGAAAAAAAAGCGTGATCATTACGCGAGTAAATACGGTAGGTTGGATTCAGTTAGATATAGATTGTATTATGTGTCGTTGGGCTGGGTTATGTTGGGATTGCTAAAGTTGGGCTTGATTTGGGTTGTTTGGGATATGTTAGGTTATATTGGGAGGTAATATTATGCAGTGAATTTTAGGCCAGCCACTTTTTATAGAAACTGCCGTGAAAATTTCCCGGAGGTAATTCTCACGGTTGCCGTGAGATTAGATGCAGCCATTTCTCCCGGCAGTCGTCTGTCATAGCGATATTTCCCTTGATAATAGACGTTTTGTTGTTCTCATGGCACATCTTCAGCAGTGACAGAAGCTAGTAACGCTGCCTAACGCAGGGCAACCTAACCTATCGTAAAAACGCAACATAGCTGAACCATACCGAGCCCAACTGCACCGTACACAACCTATCTTAAAACTCAATCCAGTCAGGTCCTTTGCATCTATCTCGTGATAACTACGAATAACCCGGCCGGCCAAAAAAATATCACTTAACAAAATCCCAATGAACAAGAAACTTGTAAATTCTGAAAACCAAAAAAAGAAAAAAGATGTTACCTCACAGGGGTACCACAGTGTCACAGACGCAGCCGGTGGGACTGATCTTTGTGGGGTATTTGTTTCTCAATGATGCTCCAGGTGGCATGCTTAGCCAATCACAGGCGACTGCACCGGGAGAAATTCCTTGTGGCCTTTCTACTGGCTGCCGGTAGAATAGACACTGCCAAGATGTTTGCACCAGAAAATACAAAAAGGGCTCGAGCTTGGACCTTGACGCGGCATTTCAAGTTTAGCATTAACAAAACGTTCCAATGGATGGTGTGAGAGCTGTGCAAACGTGAAAAAATTGTGTTGACTTGTGCAAGCCTCCACCTTGTTTGTCGTGGGTGGAGCGAGGTGGAAGGTTGGCGGGGGAGTGAAGTGAGGTGTTTTCGTTGGAGGAGTGGCAAAAGACTATCATCCTTCGACAACATTTGCAAATATGCAGCCATTTTTTTCTCCAACAAGTTCTGACTGTTCTGGTGGCGCTAATCGTGGAGATTCCGTCCATGATTAGCGCCACCAGAACAGTCAGAACTTGTTGAAAAAAAAATTGTGGCTCGTGTTGAGAAACGGAGTGAGTACCCTGGCAGTCTGCTGTACGACTCTGAATTAGTTGTCGCCTGCTGCAGCGATTAATGTGCGGTTTGCTGTAACCCTGCGCGATTTATGTAGCAATGAAAGTGTTACATGATGAGTACAGTAGTTGTGTGTCCGGTTCACTACAAATGAGTTGCCGAAAATGCCAGGCAATGCATAAATCAAACCCTGCCTGACACAAAACTGACGTAGCTCACGTGTAAGGTCTAGGAGGACAGCCTGCGTGAGAATCTTCCCCCCTTTAAACAACCACCACAAAAATACTGGCGGCATAATAAGTGAAGCATGACTTTTTCATTGTCACAGGCAGTGGTGAATGCTCCTGATGAAATGATTGTTGCTTTTCTGCTCCAGATTTGTGAAGTCAAACGAGCCGCGGCACGTCGAAGCGGCCTTTGTGGCGCCTTCCGACCGTCCGGAGAATGCACCGAGCAACGGGGACGTGGGACCGCCCCGCAAGAAGCTCCGTGGCCAGAACCACAGCCGACCACATCACAAGCCGCAGCCAAAGTCAGCTAAAATCTGCTTCCAGCACATGGTCAACAGCTGTCCCCATGGGGACCGCTGCCGCTACTCCCACGACCTACAGGTGTGGAAGCCCTTATCTGTCTGTAAAGACTGTGAGACATTGGCCGTTCTTTCGAGCTTTATGGGGCAGTGGTGGGGACACGTGTTGTTAGCATTTTGTCAGTGCTGCAGCGAAGAATTTGGTGAGACATTGCCTGCTCATGGGGCATTGTTAGCAGAAAATGATATAACTGAGCAAGTCGAAAAGAATTAACAGGATTCTCTGATTTATGGTCTCGGTTGCACCCTGGACTCCCCGAGAATCAATCTGGCATTTCTTTTTTACATATACTATTCCTATGGCATTGGGAATCCTCAGACTACGTGTGGACCATCCACTGTAAGTCCGATACTGAGATCAAAGAGCCCCATTTTTGACACAATGAAAGCACCGTTTCACGCACGTGTCCAGAGATCTTATCAGAGCTTTTCGGTCAACCAACTGGTCTATGGGGAAGGAAGGAAGGAAAGAAGGAAGCAAACAAACTTTATTTTCCTAAGTACCCTTAGTCCAGGGCGCCGTCTTGGGAAGCTGTGGCCATGGCTTCCTCCGCTCTGGACATCAGCAGGAGCTGCGTCGCAGCGCTGGGGTCAGCCAGACTTGGGACTTGGAGCACAAGTTCATGGCTTCGGCACTAGCCCTTTTTGTATTTCGTGGTTAACACATTGTTTTCAACGCATTTTTTTTTTTCGTTTCCTCTTGCAAAAATTTAGCCTGCGTCTATTTTTAATGAAAAGAACACTGCAAGTACATATATTGAAATTCTACCTCAAGTGTGCCTAATATGTTCTTTTTGCTGAACAATGTTGGAAAATGTGGAGAATGGGTGGCCGCTTTTCTGATGGTGGCGAAAAGCAAAAACGCCCGTGTGTTCGAGATTTTGGCGCATGTTAAAGGTCACCATGTGGTCAAAATTAATCTGGAGCCCTCCATTACGGCACGCCTCATCGCCTGTGAAGCGTCGCCGCATTAAACCCCACAATCATCATCATCGAATGTGGAAAATGTTTCTAGAATTCGTATATTGAAAATGTTTCGCCTATATAAATGCCTCATTCAAGAATTGTTTTAACTTTGACTGGGCCCAATCAAGGGACAGACAGACCAAATTTTTTGGCGTTTGAGTAGCGCAAGGAGGACTGTCCTCCTTAAAGGCGCCCTGCAGCACTTACCATCGACTACTAGGAATGTTTTCGGGGCAAAGTCTATTGTTCCAGCAATCTCCTCCCGCAAGAATTATGAAAATCCGTTCAATATCACCGAAACTGCGCGCGATGAGAAATCAAACATAATCGTTCCCTCCTTGGCTGTGGAAAACGCGACGAAAGCTGCGTGCTCTCTCTCGGAGAGGGGGGCGTCTCGCGGCACTCTCTTCCACAGCCTTCGATATATCACAGGCCGAGGAGTTTTCGCCTTTTCTCCGGAATGTGGAGGCGTCTATTTCCGGTCTGGAGTGACAAAAAAGCAGGCGTGGCTGCCTGCTCGCACGCGCGCGCTTGAGCTGGTGGGGCGTTTTTAAAGGAGCACTGACACGAAAATTTTATGTTACACTTTTATTGCTTTTATCGATGCTTAATGGTCTGGCGAACCTGAAACAGCACTTCAAATACTTCAGCACACGATAGTTAATTACATTAAACGGCCTGAAAATCGCTTGTTTCAAATTCCCGCACTTTCATCTCGAACGGCGCATATGACAGAATCTTGGCCTGACCTCACCGCTTTGTGCGAACGGCACCGGCGCCCGCTTGAGAGGGTGTTGCGCCCGCTCGCCGCTCGTGGGGCTGCATGCGTGAAGTGACGTGACGAGTTTTTGACGAGCGCTGCCGTGTCACTTCTTTTGGCTTTCACTGGATGATGTCACGCTGATGTCCATTTGCTGAGTACCACTCTGCGCGCTGCTCCGTCGGCGCGATAAATGAGATCCAATTGAACTATGCTTTTCGCGTCGGAGGCTGCTTATATTTCAGCCAGGGTATTCTGTTGAGTGAAGGAAGCGAACTGTGCAATAATATTAACGCCGAAAATTGGTGTCAGTGCACCTTTAAGCAATAAACATTTGTTGTCTGTTGTCGAGTGGTCTGGTTGAAAGGGAAGTGTTGAGCTCATCACTCAAACTCCGTGTGCACTCAAAGCACAAAAGAAACGGCAAAACTGTGCCTACAAGTTCAGGCACAGAAGAGGTTCGTACACAGTGCCGGTGACGGCGGGTCGTCACAGAAATGAGAGAAATTGGCCGCGAAGTTGACCAGTGACAGCCAATCAGACAGCCATGGCTTCAATGACGTCGTTTAGGCCATGCCATGAGTGCATAATGAGGAGAACTGAAAAGAGCGCGGTTGGTTTTTCCGCGTCTTTCACAGCAATTTGCGCACTCATTGCTTCATGTGGGACGTGTAATATTTGGCTCAGGTATTTCTGGTAATGTAAGCTAAGTGTCGTGCAGGTTTACTTGCACTGCTCAAAGAGTGTTGCAGGGTCCCTTTAAGAGTCGGCAATGGTTGTGCAGGCGTTCGTGGCAGCCAAACCCCCCGACCTGGGCGACCGGTGCCCCCTGGTGGAGGCACACGGGGGCTGCCGCTACGGGGTGGCCTGCCGCTTCGCCAAGGCACACCCAGAGGGCGCACCCGCCCCCCAGCGCACCACCCCGGGGGAGAGCAATGCCCTGGAGAAAGAAGTGCAGCAGGCACTGAGGAAGCGCCACTTTGACTTCGGCCCTGCCGAGAAGGTAAGGTGCGGGGGGCTCCCGCTTTTTAGAGGCTGTGTGCACTACACGCTTCCTTTGTCCTCTGATACTTCTTTCCACACACCGCCTGCCCTGTGGTTTAAGGGGAAAGCCTTAAAGGGGCCATGAAGACAAATTACACTTAGTTAAATTTGAAAGAACTAGCCTTTGGTAACTCACTCAGCTACGTTCCAGCCACAAAAGACGTTCTCTTAACTGAAAAATCGGAAGAAATATTAAAAAGCTCAGATTTTGCTCTGCAGCGACGTAATATGGGCAGGAGTGGCATAATAGGGGCCTGTACTAAAAACATAGTTTGTTAACTGTGCACTAGCATTTAAGGGGTATGACCGAATGGAACTGTAAACACCACTACAATTTTCCAGTCATGTTTCGTTACGGTGGCTTGGGTCCGTGGCCATCAGTCGCATAAGCAAGACACTGTGACGTCATTGAGAAATTGCCAAAAACTTGCTGAGGAGTAACCACTGCTTCATCTGTTTTCCTCAGTACAGTAAACGCGCATCATTTCAAACTTCAAGGGGATGACACCTCAATTTGAATTATTGAAAGTTCGATCTAACGAAAGTGAAGTACAAAAGCTGTACAATTATGTGATCATGGGGCAGGAGAGCATGTCAGCAACTGAATACTCTAAAAGGACGTGACTGAAGCGTGCCTTTTATCCTACACGCTGAAAGCCAGCACTTTCTACTCTAACGAGCGGGTGTAGTGGAAAGCCTCCTTTTCGCAAACTCCAAAACTTAAAATAGAAGAGGCAGGTGGCATCCCATCCAGTCATTACTTACGAGCAATGGCCCCACTGGCACTTCATCTGCCACCTCCTCAAGTATCACAGGCAGCGACAGCTAGGTTCTATGCTTGTGACCTCAGAAATGTTGCAATCTGTCAGCATGCCCCACACCCGGAACTCGTCTCCACATTGACGTAGTCTGCAAAGAAACTCCTTCCAAAACGTCCACCATGGAGGTTTTAGATTGCTTTTACCCGACTTAACTTCTCTCTCCGTTTTTCTCTCTTTTCTGGAGGCGACACAGCCTCGTGTGTAGGCAGCGGGGCCGTTTCTCCGGACGTGGGCCAGGCCCCAAGCTGCTGGCATGGTGGCGCGTTGTTCAAATTATGTGGGGCCAAGGCCTCTCACATTCGAATTAACGGGCTTTTCAGTACTTAGGCTTCTGTGGAAACTTGGCCAGACCAAATCGTATGGTTCGAATTATTCATAAATCCTTATTCTTGAAGTTCAAATTAATGAGCTTTCATGTACCTCAATTATTTGCCGGAAGTTTGCTATACAACTGCAATCGTTGTTATCAGGAAAGAGCAATTTTTGAATGAATCAAACTTGTGTTTTGTCTTCATGGCTATTTTAAGTCGGTGAATAGAAAAGGTGTGCTATTTGCTTTTTTTTTTTTTTTTTTTTTTTGTTCCCGCACTCCTTGTGGGTTTTTGTCCGTCCATTCATTAGCGGCCCACGTGAAATGGCAACATAGTGCAGATGCCAAATGGGTGTCCAGTGGAAGTGTGCAATAGCAAAATTTCAGCTCCACTCACACAGGCTGAAGTAGCACCTAAAAGTTATACCGTATTTATTCGATTATAAGGCGGTCACGATTATAAGACAAGGGTGCAGTTTGGAGGGTCAAAAAAATCGCCATATATATATACATACTGAGCTTTGAACATAAGACAGGGTATGACTTTGAGACTACGAATTTTGGTAAAAAAAACCTTGCCTTATATTCGAATAAATGCAGAAATATTGATGCGGTTATCAAATGACAGAATTTTTATTTCAAATGTAGAGAAACTTTCTGAAAAGAAAAAGTGACGGGATGCTCAAATGCGTGCCTTCCGTAGTTACGCTTTTCATGGCTAATTTATTGAGCTTTTATTTTAAGCCGTATAGATAAATGGAAGGGTAAAAAAGCTACCCCTTTTTTCTTTTTTTGGCTTTGTGCATGGACAAACGAGTTGTGAGTTACAAGTAGCACCATTTTGCCAGTTATGGACGCACCTTGTTTTGTTGCTGCTGGCTGCGGGCTACTTAGCACCATGTACCAACTACCGCCAGAGTAAAGTGTGCAATGTACATGTAGAACTATATTAAATTGAAGAAATAAAATGAAGATAATGCAGCAACTGGACTGAACTACTCGATTTAAAGTGGACCGCTGAAAAAGAGCCTGTACTTTGTCCTAGCAGGCAGCAGCAACAAAGGAGGACTCTCGTGGAAAGACCACCCAAATCCCTTCTGTATAATTTTTACCAGCTGCTTTTTATGTGTTTGAAGAGGGGTGGTCGGTAGAGTGCTTAACAACAACACTAGTTGCCTTGTGGCTTTCATGTGGATGCAGGTGCTCAAGGAAATCACAGACGGAGCGTGCAATGGCCAGGCAGCCTGTGCTGATGTCGTGGGGCCAGAGGAGCCCAAAAAGGCAAGTCTTCGTTCGGGGAGCTGTAGGGTTGGGGCCTGAGAGCATCGCCTCCTGTATTTTACGATGCCAAACGCATCGCGTACTTCCCAATGGGAGTGAGCGGTACGCCTGCAGTACCCACATGTCGTAAGGTGGGGCCCCAATCTGAACCGGGATCACCTGACCGTAACTGAATTCGAGAGCGGCTTGTGCCTGGTTGCCAAGGCAACTAACGTTTGAGATTGCCAAGGTCATGGCGCTCGCACCAGCATTAGAAAACTCAGAGCTGTGGCGGAGCATGTTTTGCCAACGTTGCCGCTTTCCACTACGCGTCTCCCAAGATGAACCGGTCACGTGACTAAAGCACTGGGAAGGCTACCGATTGGGGGAGAGTGGATGGTGTAGAAGGAGAGGGCTTGGTTGGCCAGTCTGGGCTGATGCGTTTGGCATTGCAAAAGTACAGGAGGCGACGGTGAGAGGCAGTGTGTTTGGTTAAGACCTTGCAGCATGGGGCATCTCCAAAAGAACCTCTCTAGGTGTCTTCACAAGCTTCCGGCAGGTGCGGACTACTGCAGCGACGTATCGATTGGAAGCCGCCTTGTTCCAGCGTGAATCCCATGTCTTCCTTACTGCGTCACCTTGAGTGTGTTGCAATTCGAAATCCTGAATGTGAGCCAGGCGGAGTGCATTTATGAAGCTAAACGCGCAAGCGGGAATTCCGTAAAGCTTGAATGGTTCATTTTCCAAGTTTGTTTTACTGCTCCATAACCAAATTCATTTCCTTGTTTGTATGTTTATTTGTGTCAACTTACTGATGTTTGATGAAACCAAATTGAAAAAAAATTCGTCTCTTCTCGTAGCCTCTTGGCTAAACCAGATTCGTACGTGAAGTTGTTGTTGGCTACTACTTTGCATACCTAGCAACATCCTTGGCTCTGTTGAGAACCACGTTTAGCACAATCGGAACTTGAGCGGTGTGGACACATCTTGAAGTCGCCGCACCAAGTGATGCAACTGGCCTGTCTTCTTTGGCAGGTGGCTTTCCGGGGAAAGCTGTACTTGGCTCCACTCACCACGGTAAGTTCTGCAGTTATCACTGGCATTTGCTTTGGAGCTGCCTGGCAGGCCGCGTGGCATTCACGATGCTGTGGGCCTCACTTCATCCTGCATGTCTGATCTGGGTTTGTCAGGAAGAAACACTTTTGGTGGCCAAAGTAGGGGGCTATGCGATAAATTACTGCCGAATACTGCGGAGTGGAGTTCAAGCATTGGGGCACATGTTTGATGCGTCAGTGATAGCTTTTTTAGCCAGGTTGTGTGAACATTCAAACCTTTCCAATGTCGAACTATTCTCAGTGAAGCTGTTTAGCGAATCATCATTTTTCGTGTCCGCAGTTAAAAATGCCAAGAAATTGCCGAGCGCACGCACATGGCTGCAGGCCTCACGGCGACCGCATGGCCGCTAGCAAAACCAAGAAAATGCCGAGCACTCATGTGTGCGTTCCTCCCTGCGATGACCCAGCGTCCCCGGCACATGCTTGCCAAGCCAAGCATAGCACTTAGGGAGATGGGCTGAGATTGGCAAAAAAAAAAAAAAAAAGAACCCCTCCAGCATTGGCCATAATCGTGCAAACACTTGTTCGGAATGAGAAAGACATGTCATAGCGTACGCCTCTCCAATGTTATGTCCAATGATTATCATTTCCAAAAAATGAAGAGAAAGACATGTCATAGCGTACGCCTCTCCAATGTTATGTCCAATGATTATCATTTCCAAAAAATGAAGGAAGCTTACACTTATAGCAAGAATGATGGAGTAAAGGTCGTTGCGGCAGCGAAGAAAATGGAAATTGGCTGCAATCGTTGACTTAAACCTTCGTGATGGTCGTTAAGGTTGCATATAGCTTCGCTACCGTCAAGTCTTACACGTTAGTGTGAGCTTCCTTCATTTGTTTTATTTGGCTTCGAACCGCATAGCGCTGCTTTCAAATGTTTTCAGCCTATTCCAGAATTGCACAGTGCAAATAGATAGTTGTTGCAATGAACTCGTGTACATGAAATTGTCTTGTCGAAAACACGAAATTCCCCACTGAAAATGCATGCAACATACACCCTTTGCAACAAGTTTAAAATGAGGTAGGCATTGGATTTATTGCATATTAAGTGCTTACAGCTGCTCACACATGCCATTTTCCCTGGGTAGGGCCAAATTTGCCAGGTTTTGTGATTTTTAGCAAAACTGGCAACGTTCGGCGCTTAGGCAACCGAAATTTTATCGTGGCAACTTGGCTACTGTCTGGCTGCTTTGGGCATGGGGATATCTGCAAGCCCTTCTGAGGTCATACATTCAAGAAAAGTTGCCTTTTTCTCGACTTTGGCCGGATGCCACAACACTAAGAGACCTTTCTGGAAGCCTTTCTGGTCACCTTGCAGCCTATCAGGTGAAACTGAAAGCCAATCGAAACAGGCTATTGACAACATGACAGTGATCAGGTAGAGTCATGAGTAGGGCCCAAAAAATCAGTGTTGCCGAAAGCTCTCCTACTAAAAATGGCAGAAGAGTTTAATGAAAATATCTTCATCTGAACTTCCAGTGTTAATTGTTTTTGCTGCTTTTTTCATTTACATGAATGTCTGCTTTGTTATTTTTGGTTTAGTGTTAATTCACTAATTGCTTCAATTTCTGGTCATCGGATGAACCAGTCATTTGAGAAATTATCAATCTATTCATCTGTGATATTTGCTTGATCATTGCAGACACTAATTTGTTTCTATTAATTTACAAAAAATCAAAAATTATCTCTTTAGATGTCTCCATAGAAAATATTCCACAACAGTGCCTTTCCCTTGCTATGGCAGCCATTGATTTCTACTAGGAATAGCACACAAATAACATTTTCTGTCCAGTTTGTTGGTCCTGATAATTTCATGCTCTTTTCTGTCCCCAAAGTCACGAAAAGCAACTGCCATTACTTTGCCAAAAAATGTCAGTTTTTCTATCTTCTGTTCAAACTATCAGTTGAAAAGTGGTATTCTTCGTGGCTACTTTTGACAATTTTCTGGCAACTTTTTTTGGGATCGACCTGGTGAACCTGGGTAGGGCTACCTAGCAGGATCACTTACAGTGCAGATAGCTGGAGGGCAATGCATCTACCCCTTTGGCTTTGGGCACCTGCCGCGGGGGCTCAGTGGCTAAGGCATTGTGCTGCTGAGTACGAGGACGCAGGTTCGATTTCTGGGCGTTGCGGCCACTTTTCTGATGGAGGCGAAAAGCAAAAACACTCGTGTGTACGAGATTTTGGTACACGTTAAAGATCCCCAAGTGGTCATGATAATTAATCCGGAGCCCTCCACTACGGCGCGCCTCATCGCCTGCATTGCGTCGGCGCATTAAACCCTACAATCAATCAATCCTTTGGCTTTGGGCCAGTGCCACCCTCGCGCTTCTGTTTTCCTGCCCTGGCAGTGTTGTTGCGCAGAGGTAAACACCTTCCAGACAAGGAAGCCTATCTGTGCACTGCTTCCTGGCTCCTGTTTTTTCTCGTCAAATGATGGCTGGTGTTGGGCTTTTATTTACATCTGATATCGAAGACATCAGTAAGAGTGACCAATTTGTCTAGTTTCGTACTTCTATGACTCATGCCAGTAAGAAACTGCGGCACTGGTGAAGCTAGTTTCCCAACTGTGTGTGTTTTGTCATTATCATCATGCATCTGCACAAATTCATGTTTCAATGCTCTCTGTGCATGCAGAGATACACAGGCGTTCAACATAAAATTTGTGCGCATCAGTGCTGAGACCGGTATGCCTCAGGAGCACGTAGTTTACAAAGAGGGCATGCATTTCACCGCTCCATAAGAAGAGACTTGTTGGTTGAAGGATTTGTAAGCCAAGCCCTTGTTTCGTGTCTGCCGATGCCCCACACTCCAGGTGTCCTTTGAACTTGAGTGAACATTCATGGAAATATCCATGAGGGTTTTTTTCTCTTTTTTTTCTTGTTTTTGTTCATCTTTTTTTTTTTTTTTTTCCCTCACAGGAATCGTGATACTGTAATACAGTTTGTCAGAATAGGTACACCTTGATTACACGAATACTGAGACTAGTGTAGTTGAGGTCACCAAGTCAAAGTTGCCTCAATGCATAAAAATATATTACAGTATCATCAGGACTTGAATCAAGCTGTTTTATTTCTTTAATAAAAAAATTGATAAAGGAAGGCTATTCAAGTGTGCAGATTTTTATGTTTGCGTTATTATGTTTGTGTTATGCAACTTTCCAGGAGTGTTTGGACAAGCTCCCCTTTCTTTTGTTCCCTCCCCATCACTCTTTTTTTTTTTTTTTTTTTGCTGAAGCTCAATCAAGACACTGTAAAGCTAAGCTTTGCTATTGGTGATAACAGAATAATCACTTCAATTCAACTTAAAAATTATTTGAAAGAAAGAAATCACTATTCACATGCAGGACAAAGTATTGTCTTATCACCTTCTACAGAGCTGTATGTGGCTTTGAACAGCAAGAGTCAGTTTCCGTCAAAGATAGCAGAACACTAAATATAGTAAAGCTTTATGTAAGTTCAAAGCATCTGTGTTACTCAGTTGGAATGCAAAGCTCAGGTTTCTTACGGAACTTCATTTATAGTCAAAATATTCTGATGAGGCTACAAATCTGTGGTGTTTTATGTAGTTTATGTTTGTTTCCAAAACAACAACATTTGTTTAACACTATGTATGTCGTTATCAATGTGTGGAAAGGTGGGTAAAGCACCAATATTAGGGGGGGAAAAGTGGGTAGAGATTTTCTTCACAAAAAAGAAAAAGGAACACTTGTGTAATCATGCAGGTAAATAACAATAGTAAAAAACACAGGCTTGTTTTTCCTCCTCCTCCTCCTCCTCCTCCTCCTCTGCTGTTCAGATTGCTTGTTCGACAGTTGCAGGCAAAGGAGACTCACATTGTGTAAACGACTTGTTCAGCACAAGTATAGACAATACAAAGTGTATTACTCGGGTAGAACTTAAAGGGGCCATGCAGACAAAACAGAAGTTTGGTTCATTTGAAAGATTGCCTCGTTAGAATAATGCTGACACCACTTTTAAAGTAAACTTCGCCCAAATAAGCCATATAATTAAAAAAATTCAAAGGCCGTGAGTCTTACTAGCCCATTTTCCGCACTACAACCTATGACGTAATATGCATAGCTGTGCAATTGGCTGAAGCCAGCAAAAGCAAACACAAGTTAGGCAGAGCTTACAAGCTTGTGCAGGGCTTATGAGCTTGCCGAACGAGCTATCTTGCTTAAATATAATGCATATTCTTTTTGTAGCAGTAAGAATGGTGGAGGAAACAATAAAGTTGCAAAAGTACACACAAACATAGAAATACCGATGCATACTGCTGTTGGTACTGCACGTGCTATGTTTGTTATAGCTGCACAGCAGTGCGCCGCTTTGGGTTGTTCTCAGACTATAGTGGCCGATTGGTGTAAGTAAGGTGTCTTGCGTGACTCTGTTTGTCGAGCATACCCCATGCTTCACGAAACAATTACTACCTACTGTAACAAAAACAAGCCAGGTGCAAATACGGTCAGAAACAAAGCGAGTGCGGACAGTGCTCCTGAGTGGTATGGTGGCGCCATCTACAAGGACTGACCGTAACCAAGGTGTTCCGAAGTCTGCTGCACAATAAATGGATTACTAACGTTTCCTTGAAGACCCGCCCTTTTTGCGTCATCGCAGACGTCACGAAACACACAATTTGGTGGGGGAATTGAAATTTTAGCTTAAATTGTTTAATTTCTCAGTGAATGAAGCATATCTTGCTGCCGGACAAGCGCGGTGGCATTGTAAAACACCAAATGTTTCGACGAAACCGAACTTGTAATTTGCCTAAATGGCCCCTTTAAGAATGACAACGAAAGTATCCCCTTCTCCTCATCAGTGCCCGCTGGCTGTTCCTCTGTGTGGCACAAAGAGTGCATCACTGCGAGTAGTTTGAAAGTTACGCGAGTAGTTTCCGTGGATTTTTGGACTTACTCTGCTTATAAAGTATACTGAAGCAATGGCAAACAAACTGCGTTAAAGTAGCAGACGATGTCACGCATCAAGCGCAATCTCCTTTCGAAACATGAGCGAGCGTGGAAATCTGGGCCCATCGCTTTGGTGGAGTGATACACCGTATGAGCTATTGCCGTTGTTCAGTTGTACCTGATTACGCTTTTCCGTTTCCCATTTTACTCGTCCAGGCAAATTTGGTGTACCGTATTTACTCGCATAATCCTCGCACTTTTTTTTTTCGGAAAAGTCAATGCTAAGTTAGGGGTGCGAGAATTATGCGGGGGGGAAAAAAATCCGGTGCACAGTGTTGCCAATCTGCCTCCTGCCAATCCCGCTAAATGTAGCGGTCGTTTTTTGTGCATGTAAGCTCAGTGTTGCCAACAGCAGCTATTTCTTTTTATTTTATTATTTGCAACGTAAACAGTCTCCCGTCGATGAGCGATCATTTAATTGCCGCCTTTGCTTTCTGGCGCGCGCCCTATCTCGTCGTCATGTGCGTGCCGTACCCCAGTAACGCACGTTGAAGTCGGTGACGCCGAAGTGCCTGCCTGCGGCGCGGTTGCCGTGTTCGATCGCGTACTCTATCGCTTTCAATTTGAAAGCGGCACCAAGCACAAAACAAAAAGATCAAAAAGTTCTCAAAATGGCAGCGAGCTATCCACCGTTGACGCGAGTGACTCACTGACTGCTGCTGCTCAACGACGGGACCACGACGTCGATACGACTGCGGGCTGCGCGAACGCCGTCTAGTTGCGCGCACGCGAAACCGGCTCAAGAACAGTGTGAGCAGCGTGTTAGGGCGCCTGTTAGGGAGTAGCCATGCAGGTTATTAGGGCGCCTGGATGGCCTTGGATACACAGCGCTCTCCGCCGAACGGAGAGGCGGCGGGGGAGGGCGCGCGTGGGGAGCGCGTGCACCATGCGGGTTTCGCGAGCAGGCAACTTTCGCCGCCTGCAAAGTTGGGGGTGCGAGGATTATGCAAGGAACCAAAAAATCCAAGTTTTGGTGGCCCACATTAGGGGTGCGAGGATTACGCGAGTAAATACGGTATTTTTGATGGTATTTGTGCCTGGCAGACGCCAGTGTCTTCCACCCCCGCACCGAGTGATTGATGCCGTGCGTGTGCAGGTGGGCAACCTGCCGTTCCGGCGCCTGTGCAAGGAGTTTGGGGCGGACGTGACGTGCGGGGAGATGGCCATGGCCTCCAACCTGCTGCAGGGGCAGCCCTCCGAGTGGGCCCTGCTCAAGAGGCACGCCTCCGAGGACCTCTTCGGGGTGCAGGTGAGGCGCCTACACTGCCGTGCTGAGAAACCCTTCGTGAAGGAAGCCGCTGGCACCGGGGAGGTTGTCGGCCGAGAACCTTGCTGAGGGGTAGTTCTGCAGAACACCTCTTACAGATGCAGCCGTCGCAAGCACTCGGCCATGTTTAAAAGGGGTATCGCCTGATCACATTCCTAGGGGACTTACTGACTCGTCACCCCCTGGCTCAGGAACCATTGTGCACCAATGCCAAAAGTTTTACAGATCCCTGAAAATGTTCCGAACAGCCTAGTTCACGTCTTTTAAAGAGCATCATGAAATGAAAAAAGAAAACTGACTGAAAACTGAATTGTTAGACAGCAAGTGCCATCTAGTGCAAGCTAGCTAAACGGAAATGTGTTTCTTTTTCATTTCTCTATTTCTGTATAAAAGTTATATACTTCTAAAATAAGCAAACTAGGCTGTAAGGAACATTTTTATGGATGTGTAAAGTTTTCGTATTGGTGCACCATAGTTTTTTGAGCACATGGGTCCTGAATTGGTACTACAGTTAAACCTCGATATAACGAAGTCCTACTTGCGGGCGGCAATTTCGTTAAATCGAGAATTTCGTAAAATCGAGGTTTCGATTTTACAGTTCATTTAACCAGTTATTGATGTTTCAAAGCCTTGCCCATCGTCCAGAGACAACTGCTATGTAGTTACCTCTCCACTTAAAGCGAAATTTGTACTAAAACGGGCCGCGAAAATTGTGTGAATTGAGAGTTTCAACACTTAGGCTATGTAATTCGGATTGCCGACGGTAGTTCATGCGTCGTCGTAAAACCGGTGCTTTCTTCGCAACGCCTCATTAAATGTGATAGCAGACTAGGTTTCCACTTTTTATTTTTTTCATTTCGGTCAATACTAAACGCCGCTGTTAGTCAACTGAACCCGCGTCTATGCCCCGTGAACTTCACCCCGGCGAGGTGCTGGTTCAAGTTACGCTTCTTTTCGTCCGTTCATTGCTTAGGCGCGGCGTTGAGGGGTGCGGCGGGCCAACAGTGGAAGGGTGCCATGAAACTTTCTAAAGACTTTTTTCATGTACAAAAGCTCTGCAGTATGGGCGCGGGATGCAACCACGACACTAGAGATAGCCATGATTCTGAGTCGAGCGGAGTACACGCGGTCGGACTGTGTGTAGCAGCGCTTACGTGCTCCCGCCAAAGCAGAAAGCTTACAGTAAGTATCTTCCGGCAAAATTCGATTAAGCAATTACTTTTATGCCCGCTGAGCGCTAAAAAAAACCGATTTCTCCGCACCGCAGCTGTCTAATGAACACGGGTGAAACAAAGACGACCACGTTCAAAGAGAGCAATTTATTGCCACCAGCACTTGCTGTTTAAGCCGTAGGGAAGAAGTCTGTAAGCAGTGCTTAGCGTTTCCTGACCTCGTATGCTGACAGCGCTAACAAGGCTTGCTCTTACACATTCGCGTGCGCCTGCGTGCCTCCGTAGAACGTCGATGGCATCTACCGTATATACTCGTGTAAGGGCCGCACTTTTTTTTTCGAAATTTTTGCTAGGTGCGGCCCTTACACGAATCAGGCCGATGACAGCTCACTCAAAGTCTGCACTGTTTCCTCAACAGTAGCGGAGTACAAGAGAGTCACAAATGACATGCCACGAATGTTTTTATTACAATTCCATCTCGCTATCGCTCTCCTCGTTCTCGGAAGAGCTCACCTCGGCGTCGGCATCCTCCCAGAGACGGTCATCTTCAGTACCGTTCATGCAGTTCAACTAAGCAGCCACATTAGACACCCGGATATGGGTACCCTCGCATGGAAACGAAACTGGAAGGCGAACAGCTGGCAGTGTAAGGCCGGTTTGAAGCGCTGTCCTCGGCGGAACAGATATCTGGCGACTGGGTGTGACCTTTTGACTTGCATCTGAAGTTCTTATCACAGAAATCGGGTTAGGGTGTCGAGAAATCAGGAGCGCCGCGCTTTGTTCGAGGATCAGTCGGGGACGCTTCAGGCGCGCGCCATGGCAGGTAGCCTTGAAGTTGGGTAACTGCGTAGTAGCGCTAAATATGAATTTCGCGATGCAGAAATGAAACCGAAACTGTTGTAAACTGTTTGCGAATGGTCCTGGGGTAAGTAGAACTACCACAGTACTTAGAACAACGTGCGCAAAGGCAATAAAACTGCCTAAAATCATAAAGTAACTTTGCAACCAGGCACTGCTTGACATTTTCAGCCGATTTCTGGGATTATTACTGTCAGAGCGCGAACTTGACGATTGAAAATTGTTTGCTAGTTCCCCATTCACGCCCTGATAGCAAAAAACAAGCGCTTGTGCAGAGTAATTACGAGTTGCACGCATTCTTCGTTGGTAGCCGTGACACGCGATGACCACGCCCCTTTTCCACACCCAGGTGATTCAAAAGCGTGTCAAAAATCACGTTTCCGTTGCAAAAATGAAAACAAAACTGATTTTGAAAGGCCATTTTCTGATCTAACTCCGCACAGCTTTACTTGTTCGAGAAATGCCTGGAACGCTATGAAAAGGCGCTCCCAAAAGTATCGATCAAATTGATCAATTTTGATAGGCGCGGTAGCGAAAGAGTTAACCTTCAAAGCACATAAGCAGACGTAAGTGTCCCAAGAAATTATTAATCTCTGCTATGTCACTCCGGTGGTACGCATATTATTAATGAGGACAAGTTTATTCTGAAATACAATGTAGGCCTAGCTCCAAGGAAACATACGCACGTACTTACATCATGACACAAGGAATAGCCGTCACCATGAACACCCTTTCACTAGCCATGCTATGACCCAAAGTGTGTTTGTGTGGGGGGAATTGTTTTAACAGTGAAGCTGCTTAGCAAATCGTAATTTTTTGTGTTTGCAGTTCAAAGTACAAAAACAATTGCTGAGCGCACACACACGAGCACGGGCCTCACAGTGACCGCCGGGCAGTTAGCAAAACTAAGAAAATGCTTAGGGCTCGTGTGTGTGTGCCTCGCAACGACCGCCCAGGATCCCCTGCGCACGTTTGTCAAGCCAAGCTTACCGGTACACTTGGGGAGATCAGCCAAGATTGCAGCGACTGCCCGGCAGATAAAAAGAAACAAGAAAATGCTGAGCGCTTTTGTGTGTGCGTGCATCGCATCAACTGTCCCACGCCGCTGGCACACGTTTGTCAAGCTAAGCATACCCAATTAGGGAGATTGGCCAAGATTGGCCGCTGAAAAAAAAAAACTCCAGCATTCGCCATAATCATGGCAACACTTACTCAGAATGAGATAGACACGTCATAGCGTACGCACCTCCAAGGTGATGTCCAATGATTATCACTTCCAGATAAATGAAAGAAGCTCACACTTACAGCAACAGTGATGCAGTAAAGGTCTTTGCGACAGCGAAGAAGAACCAAATCGGCTCCAATCGTGGCCTTCAACCGTCTTGACGGTGGTGGAGGTTGCGTACAGCTTCGCTACCTTCAAGTATTGCGTGTTCGTATGAGCTTCCTTCATTTTCTGTACCCTGAAAACCAGTGCTTTTCTTTGATGGCAGCCATAGTGGCTCCTTGATAGAAGCTTTTCAGGCCTGTGTGTGATCTCTTGTGCCTGCCCATCATGCCGCAGCTGTGTGGAGCCCACCCGGATGTGATGACCCGGTGCGCCCAGCTGCTAAGGGACAAGTGCAGCGTGGACTTTGTCGACATCAACATGGGCTGTCCCATCGACTTTGTCTACAAGAAGGTGCGCCCTCTCTCTCTCCTTCCCTCTCTAAATGTGCATGCGTGTACACGCTAGTAGAAACTTTGTATGTAAGTGCTGGCAGGAACATACACAGGGGAAGAATTCAAGTGAGGTCTCTTCTCGAAAGAAAACAACTTTTCTTGTTTGGGAAGAGCGATGAACATAACGAGAACATTCCTTTTACCTGCAAACATGATTTTGGGGACACCTACGAGAATGAGTGTCTTCTTAGAAGTTAGACTTGGGGCTGAATGGCGAGTCTCATTTGAGAAGGTGTAGCAGTGCTGCCAGGTTAGCGCACAGTATAGAAACAATTTTTTTTTCCTTAATTAAACTAAGGTACTCCTTGCTTATAACTGCCCTGGTAATAACGAAACATTGCCCAGGGCCAGAAATTTTTTTGCTTTCACTTTGATATACTTGTAATGACCTTTAACGAAAATGACTTGAAAGAACCTTTCTGGATATCAATGGAAAGTTAATGAAATTGCTAAACTGGCGAGCCGGGTTAAAGGCTGTAAAGGGACTGCGCATGTATTGTGAATCATCGTTATGGTGATGCTGGCAAGTTGCGACTGCCAACCCAAACTACAACAAGGCAGTCAGGCCTAGAATTGCTGTGGGCTGCAGAGCATTCGGCGAACACTCTGAACTAGTGAATAATAAGCTACCTCTGTCACTCAGAAAAGAGGTATAGTACAGCCGATGAGTACTCCCGGTGACAGCTTATGGCACAGAAATTTGGGGACTTGTTCATCAGCTTGGGCGAAAACTTAGGTTCGCTCAACAAGCCATGGAACGGAAAATAATCGAGTAACACCTTAAGATAGGAAATGAACGTCTTGGACTTGGGAGAAAACTTGGGGGAAAAATATCTACGCAGAAATTAAGAGAAAGTAATGGAGTGTGGTGGGACATGTGATGTCGAGAACTGACTACCAAGATAACCAAGTGAATACCAAGATGCGGGACAAGAAGTCGGAAAAGGTCCGTAGCTCGATGGAGGGATGATATAAGGAAACTTGGTGGCAAAGAATGAATTCGTACAGCACATGATAGGAGAATTTGGGTGTCAGTGGTAGAGGCCTTCACCCTGCTGCAGACATAAATAGTACGGTGATGGTGGTGATGATGATGATGATGATGCACATCAGTATTGCTGCAAGTCCTTTTGTATGTCCCGCTGGCAATTTTGTTTGACAGAGAAAGGGTGTAGCCTTACGGTCAACACCTTTGACAGGATCCTGTTTGAGTTCTTGATCTAATTCAGTGCTTCGTGGAAGGGGAGCGCACGAGATAAATGTGTGGAGAGCAAGTGCTGCGGTCTTTGATTCGCTGATGCTCGTGTGTGCACGTCACTTCCTTGACTGCTTCTTTGATATTTGTGTTTTTCTTCTAGTTTATTGCGAGGCATAAGTTTGCTCTAATCAGCTTTGTTCCTTAGAAAACCCCG
This sequence comes from Haemaphysalis longicornis, assembly GCA_013339765.2. Lineage (NCBI taxonomy): Eukaryota > Metazoa > Arthropoda > Arachnida > Ixodida > Ixodidae > Haemaphysalis > Haemaphysalis longicornis. The sequence goes on along the minus strand of CM023450.1, from coordinate 196,989,925 downwards.
AGTCATCTTTGGTTCCATGACAATATAGCGTGGCGTTTGAAATTGCGTTGAACTTTCGCTCATTTGAAACTTCATACATAGCACGCATAAGCATTACCAGTTCACTTGACAGACGTGAGCACTTTCAAAGTGGTCAAAAACTTTTTCTTCTGGTTCATACAGTCGAACCTTGTTATAGCGAACACTGATATAGTGAATTATCGGATATGGGCCTCGTGCGCTTGTATGGTGGCGCCACTGATGTGCTGTGTTCAGCGCCATCTTGCGGGCAACGGAGGCATAATTTCTGAAGTCCGTGAGCAAACGACGTCCGGAGGATAGTATTCCGCGCATTACGATTATTAGAAGAGAAAGAAGAAATGACCGCTATTCTGTTGCCATGCGATACGAACAGCCAAACAGTACTTTATTAAATAGAATATGGTTCGCAAAGGTGACAGGAAAGCGATGCATCACACAAAAAACAGTTTTATACAAGCACGGGATTGTCTCCGCGCAGCGCGCGGTCACGCTGTCATTTCGCAACGGCTTCCACTGAACACCAGCAGCGCCGCCCAAATAAAAAATAAAAATAAAAAGACGGAAGCCCGCGATGATACCAAGAGAACGAGAGGAGTGCAGGAGTGTGCGTCTGTGTGTGCATCACCTCCCGGAAGCGATAATGTATGTGTGAGGGAGGGTGTGATCGCTCCGCCAGTGGAAAATTTTTTGTGGGGCCGTCGGCCCCCGAAGAGCATGAAATTACGGCATAACGTCCCAACGACGCCAGCAACGCTTTGGAGTTGGTCGCTGTGGTCGCTTTGGTGCATGGACTTGATTTATTGAGCCTTAGATCAGAACGGCTGTGTTAGAACTGCTGGCATAACCAAGCAGTTGGCGGACAGCTTATTGTGAGGAGAAGACCGACTACGCGACTTCATGGTGCTTGAAGAAGCAAATTTCTCCCGTGTATACGCTCCACTGTGCCTTGTACATGTCAGGAAGTGATTTGATGTGTTGTGTGTACGAAATCGCGACGAAAGGTTTGTGTGTATATTGCGACACCAAGGATAAGCGGCTTCAAGAGCCCGAAGATTCAGGTTTGTAGAGGCAGGTATTTGAAAATGCCACCTGCTTGAGTAAACTCTACCTCAAACTGCTGAAACTACGATGAGTTCGTTGGATGGGCTCATAAAAATATCACAATGCTTTTCGAAGTGCTTTCATAGGTTTGTAAATGCGTACTTAATATACGAATAATTTTGGACGTAGATGCGCGAGACGAGGCTTTCATGAAAGCCTCTGGACGTTTATTTACCTTGTTTATCGCTCGACATAGACAACGGGCACAGATATGGTAGATCGCACAACAGGAGCTTTAATTGTGCACGAATGATTCCTCTCGCATTCGGAGTGCCCTTGATAAAATAAGACCATTTTGAATAATGGAGATTGTTTCAAAGCTTGAACAGAGTTGTACGTGATATTTTGCGTGACTACGCTGGCATGACTGCATGCCAGCGTGAATAGTTGTGCTGGTGCAAGTTATTTTTGTAAGCAAAAATATTTTGCGCAACAAGCCCCACTTGAACTCGTTTTTCATACGCAAACTACAATTTGTACATGTTTGAGATATTTGAGAGTCCTTTCAATAAAAGTGTAGATGCGAGTCTCCGAATTGTGGCTGGTTGTGTCCATCTGTTACGGTTGTGTCGCAGTGTAGCGTGAATATTTACGTTTCTGTTTTCATTTTAAAGCTTCATATTTTTCTGGTATGACTACATACAATTCAAGCATGCATATCCGTGGGTTGTTCCATGTATTTTCTGATGCGTGCACAGATGCGTGCACACCAAAGGCTATTTGAGGCACTACGAAAATATGCACTGGATACACGGCATTTTTTTTTTTTTTTTGCAGCGGTCTTGTGCCAAGTAGCGTGCACATACGCAAATGCATTTATGGATCTGTCCTTTTTATTTCTTTTCGGGTACTATGTGCTTCGTGAACGTCGGCGTCGCAGGCAGCTGATCCTTGTAATGTCGTCTGCTTTTATTGGAGAAGGGGCGCTTTCTAAATTATTTCGGCTTGTATTCCCACACAACTCGTCAGCGTAATATTTCTATTATTATAACAATTGTGAATTTAAAAAAAACGTGGTAATTGTTGTATACTTATTTTACGGTTGTTGTTTAAATTAAGCCGCGTAGCGAACTACTGTATATGTTTATTTTGTTCTTCAGAAAAAATTCCGCCGCCGCTCCCAGGTAGCGCCACATGTTTATTTGAAACTGCAGTGCACGAGGCCCATAGCGAACTAAGTTTGTTTGGTCACGCTTCATTTCAATGACACCTATTCTTTTTATAACGGAACCGAACCTCGAGAGCCACGCGATATCGGCTATAACGAAGAAATGTTTGGTTCCCGCGAGGCTCAAAACTCGACAGCCAGCATACTAAAAGCAAAATTTTAAAGCAGTGAAACAAAACAACCGTTTTTAATAGCTTAATTAAGGAACTTTATTGCATGGACACTGTGAAAAACTTCATTCCACTCAGACTGTGCAAAGCCACCAGACAAAGGCCACACTCTCCTTCAAGTAAATGAGAAGGCCAGCCTGTTGCGTTGACTGAACTTTGTGCAGTTGTAATTTCATGTTCTCACGTTCCGGTCTGTTTAGTTTGAAATGCCACAAAGAAACAGATGAGGACTACCTCGTTTAGAGCGGGTTCGAAGCCTAGAACAAGGCATTTTTTTTATCTAGGATTGTTGCGTGAGCCAGATTGCCGATTTATTAGAGCCAATTTTCATTTCTACGGTTATAATGAATATCGGATACAACGAACTAATTTACTGCCCTGACAGTACTTCCTTATGACGAGGTTTGACTGTAGTCAGAATCGGTGCAACCCTCCATTTGTAGGCAAGGTGCTTGCATGGTATTTTGCAAATTCAATATTATACTTTTAATTTGTTGCATGCCTCAGCGTGCTCGGCATGCAGAGCTCTGTAGCCACACCTGTATCTGGTAGGTGCAGAAAGATGATAATGTTTTTGGAATTGCAGTTGGTACTGTAAATGCTGTGCTCAAACTCCTGTTTGAGCACTTGGAGGAGGCATTGCAGAGCAAGACACACCGTCCTAGTGTGGGAACAAACTGATGTATTCCTGTGGTGGGGTTTGAAGTGCAACTTTGAGGAGGACGGTGTAGTGGCCCTTGTGTAGGTACATTTCACGATATTTTGTTCCGAGACAGATACAAGCCAGCCACTTTCTGACATGATGCAGAGTGCTGAATAAGCGTGCTGACATGTCACACTCTGCCTCTAAACCAACCTAAAAAATAGCGAAGCAGTGAACACCCTTATTTATGAAAAGAATGTGTAAAATTTAGCCAAGAGAACATTTTACTTTAAAGAAAAATCTTGGGTCTTGAAAAAATTTTGGCACTTTCGAGGCTCATTCGCGCCAAAATCTGCGATTCTACCTCTAGGCTACCAAGGCCAAACAGCAGAGCTTTTTTTTTTCCTCCGGCAGTTGCTCAAAGCAGTAGCAGGACTGTTCGAAATGAACCAATGGATAGCCCTCGTTGTGTGTGCGGGAAGTGCCGGTCTTGTACCCACAGGGGAACGGAACTTTGCATACAGTGCTCCAGTCTGTTGATGGTGGCCCATTGATGGTGGTCATTGCAGGGTGCCGGTTCGGGGCTGATGGGGCGTGCCAAGAAGCTGTCGGAGATTGTGTACGGCATGGTCGGGGTGCTCGAGTCGCTGCCCGTGACGGTCAAGATGCGTGCGGGCATGCATGAGGGCCGCCCCATCGCTCACCAGGTCATCGCCCAGCTCAAGGGGCTGCCCCGTCAGCCTTCCCTCATCACGGTAAGGCAAGAGACAGGCATCTTGCCATCTTCTTCTTGCGACGAGTGTACGTACTCACTTCCAATGGAACTTTGCAAAGTGTGCGCAGTTCCTCCGCACTAAAATACAATTGGAAACCTTTTTCTTTAATGTTGCAAACGTTAGCCTGACTATGCCGTGAATTCATCACTATGAGGTTATGGGTGGACACTGGTCTTAAAACTTCTTTTAATTTTCAAGTAAGCTCTGTGAAACTTGCCAGTCTTGCTGCTTTTTCCCAACTGATTTCAAATATGCCATTATTTTTTCAGTTGTTCAATTAGTTCTGAAGGTAATTAGAGATAATTAGCCATTTTTGGAGGAACCATAGACAAAACAGTGTTGGTCATAAAACTGTCATCTTTATATTTTCCAATACTGTGAACACTGGTGAATGCAATAATCGAGGCAGTTTTTTGATGCATCGCTCGGAACTAACTTTGATTTAACTTTGGTGTCTGAAATGGGCACTCAAAACGGTTCCTTGCCACTGGTGCCACCAAAGCTTAATGAGCAGTAAGATTAGTTGTATGCGATGCATCAAAAAACTGTTTAAAACTGCAAAAAAACTGTATCAAAGACGAAACAGTTTGTGGCTCGAATTCCGGCGCCGCCGTATCAATCAAAGTTTTTCTGCCGATGTCATTTCCGTGACGAATATGACGTCAGTTATATCTGGGTGGACCCTGGCATAAAACACTTTCGTGTTGATAAAAAATTCCGCGCATGAACTTTTGGGCAGGAAATGTAATGTCGCATATCAAATTAAAGGTAGCTACGGATATGCACTTTGCCAGTTATGTATTTCCTGACACAAAGTAATGGCTTTAATCACCTAATTTTCTGAATACAAAATGCTAGTCAGGAAAGTTTTTTCAGTGGGCTTATATATCAAAGAGAAAAAAAACACCGAAGGAAATTTTTAGATGTGGTAGCTGTTTATGCATTGGCAAGAAAACAGTCACGCAAAAAATTTGGTGTCTTTTACAGCGAAGCTGTTAGCCTCATGTTGGTTGGAAAAGTTCGTGTCGTAAACAAAAAGCCCAGGGAGGACCCAGCAGTTCTCGCCCTAGATGCCGAGCGCATGCGTCAAGCTGATCAGGCGTGCAGCGTAGAGCTCAGTATTCATGTAAAGAAAAAAACCACAAAACAAGCATCGAAACTGCTTGATGGATGATAAGGGGCCGGTGAACAATGGGAACCAGCCCCCCCCCCACCAATATATATATATTCTGGTAAAGATTAGGTTTGCAGCTGCTCTCGAAAGGGGAAGGGGCTGACATCATTTCAAGGCTAGCGCATGTGTCAGGCTATGCAGGACACAGTAGTTCTCGCCCAAGACATTGAGCACATGTGTCAGGACCCAGCATTTGTGGCCAGAGAAGCCAAGTGCAAGCGAGTCAACGAGGAGCATTTCATACCCTCACCCATCAGCATGTGTAGTGATTTACAACAGCTGTGCTGGGCGTCCTTTTTCGCGGGGTGGTGGGATGGCATCCGCTTTTTTGCATATCGTGGTGGTGTGAGGGTGTAATTTTTATAAGTTCGACAAATAACGTTTCTGACATCAATAAAAAACTGAACAGGCCACAAAGTTAAGCAAAAGCAAGCAGAAGGTAAAAACTAAGCTACCCGATTTGCTGCTGCCACAGAGCAAGAGCAAAAGGGGAGGGGAAACAGTGCTTCCTAGGACGGCCAGGTAACATCACAAGCACTTGGCGAGTGGCATCTGTCGTGGGAGAAGAAACTGCACGGCTGACGCGATCTGCATTTCATTGCGCATCCCTGGAATGAATTGTGGCCACTATCAATTCGTCCGTCAGATGATGCTACCCTCTCCTTTGCCATCACTGTTGTAAAGCTTTGTAGTTCACTTTGCTTTTCATTGTGACATTATCTTATCGCTCTCCCTCGCCAGCCGCAATGAGGCGTTTCTTCTCCTGTATATATTCTCGTTCTGTGGCTGCCGCTGATATTCTGGGCAGGTTTCTATCATCTCAATGCGCCGGACTATGCTCTTACCTTGCCACTATTTTATTCTTCCTATCTATAACCCCTCACTACTAGTCTTACCAGACAGGCTAGAGATAAAGAGTTGGTTAGTGGGGTAAGTTGGGCAACTTTCTATGCGCATAAGTGAGGCATGTTTTGTAGCGCAACAAAAGCGTCTAGCATGTTTGTTCAATTTGCATGGCGTTTTGCCAGAGGAGCTGTTTGCATACACGGAGCCACCAGATCTTCTTTTGCCTAGCGATGTGAAGCTTTGCTTTGAAGTCAAGCAAAGCGTTGGTGCTGTTTGCTGCTGTGAGATGGAGGAAGTTTCCCGCCCTTTTAAGGCTTTGAAGCTAGCACAATTTTGGGAGTGGGCGATTTTCGGGGTGAATATTTTGCCCTTAAAGGGGGTGGGCGATGTTTAGTGAAAGGGCATCCTCTCTCGGAACTTTCAATCAGTCTTGGGCCGTAACTAGTTACTAGTAACGTGTTACCAGTGACTAGTTACTCTTTTCTGTTACTTGTAATCATTACTGGTTACCGTATTTATTCAATTACAAGGCAGTAACGATTATTAGGCAAGTGTGCAGTTTGGCGAGTCAAAAAAGAAAAGAAGTATATTGCGGAGCTTCGAATATAAGGCGGGGTATAACTTTGAGACTACAATTTCGGAAAAAAAAAAAACTCACCTTATATTCGATTAAATACGGCTTTTTCAAGTTAGAGGAACTTGGGAACTTGTAACTGTAACACTCTTGAGTTTTCTACTCAGTAACTGTTACAGAAAATACCGGTACAATTACTTCCTTTTTTTTTTTAAGAAAAGAATCAACAGTTACACTGCTGGTTCTTTTCCGGCATACAGAGTGCGGTTTCCACTTTGCCATATCCTCTCAATCTTTTGCCTTTCCACAACACGGCTCCTCCCATGTTTAGGAGAGGAGGTCGCTCAGAGGGCTCTCTCCCCTACGGAAGACCGAAGTCGGAGGTCAGTCGGGGATTTTTTAAAACTTTTCCACTGTCTTGAGTCAAGTGAAAGAAAAGTAATAAAACCAGAAACTGGCAGTTAGACCACCACAGCTGATCTACCCCATGTAAAGAAACACCATCGCAGAGGACACTACCGATAGCAGGCACCAACAGTAGTTGATGCAACACAATGAGACACACACAACAGTTGTTGGTGTTGGGCTTGAGTGTGCCCCCTTTTAGGTTCCCTTCGTCCAATGTGTTACCACGTGCAATTTTTACTACCTGCATGCTTCCGTACGTTTCTATTAAATAAACTCTATTGGTTTGTGATCCACTAATTCGAAAAGTAACGCAAAAGCAACGGCATTACTTTTTCACAGCAATTGTAACTGTAACCAGTTATTTTTTGGAACTCTGTAACTGTTACTCTAACAAAGTTACTTTTTTGGCTTAGGTACGTGGAACTGTAACACTGTTACTTTTTATTGGTAACGTGCCCATGACTGAGCTTTTGATATACTATTGTCAAGAGTGGGTTAGGAAGGAAACTAGAGGTGTCCTGTGGGGATTCTCTGCTCAAGGAAGCCCTCCTCCTCCCATGACAGGTGCACCCCCGTTCTCGAGAGCAGCGGTACACCAAGTCGGCTGACTGGGCCTACCTGGAGCAATGCGCACAGGCAGCTGCACCCATCCCGGTCTTTGGTGAGTGCCTCGCTGAATCTGAGGTTTTGATGAAGGCTCATCTGGTCAGGAGGATCTCCTTGAAGAAGCTAGCGAAATGCACCGACCAATGAATGAAACTAAAAATAAGCGATGTTTCAGCTCCCACACACAAGCCTTGTTCAGAAAAATCTGAACGAGTCTCCCGTGTGAGATCCAAAACTCTCTTTTATTTTTTGTTTTGTTCAATGGTCAGTGCCTTTTTTTTTTTTTTTAAAGTTTCTTCAGGGGTTCCGCTCTGGCAGGGACTGAGGATGTATACGCATTGCATGCCGTGTTGTTGGGTTGTCATTGTTTCTTTTTTATTGTTGTTTTTTTACACCTCGATGCCATCTATGCCAGGCCTGTATTTCGTTATTGTTTTAAATGTTCAAAGGGTATGGATAATGATTGGCACCTGCAGATAGCAATGTCCGCTAACTTCTTGCATGAAGACTAGTTCAGCTTTAAAAAGATCATTTTCTCGGTGTCTTCGAAGCAACCACAGTGCAAATTATGTGAACAAGTGCAAAAAAATAACCGGCCTAGGCTACGAACACTGCAGTGAGAACTCAACCGGCCTTAAAGGAGCCATGAAGAGAAAACACAAGTTTGGTTCATTCGAAAGATTGCCTCGTTAGAACCATAACGACACCACTTATAACGCAAACTTCGCTCAAATAAGCTACATAATTAGGAAAAACGGGAATGGTCATGCGACCCACCAGCTCATTTCCCGCAACAGAACCTATGCCGTCACATGGGCTAAGCTCTGCGATTGGCGGAGGCCGGCAAAAGCAAACGCATGTTAGGCAGGGCTTACAGTTTGCATAGCGAGCTAAATGCCCGTGAAACATACTGCACATTCTTTTTATGACAAAGAACGGTGGAGTAAACGGTTGAAGTTCCGAACGAACACGCAAGCGTGTGCGCCAATGCGTACGAAACAACCGCCTGGCCGAGCTCGACATCTCGCCGTCGCGCAGACGAACTTTCGGGTTCGAGGCGCTCTGACCTTGGAGGAAAAATGCCGTAAACACCGCGCATTGACGCTCGTATCTTTCTGGTCGAAGCAGAGAGCTCGCGCGAACGGCTTTCCATACACGACACCGGCCAACTGGCATAAGCGATACTGCTACTGAAGTTGAACTATTATTAACCGTAATAAAAATACGGCACATACGTACCAGTCTGTATTCGTCCGTGGCGACGGCGCTGACGAGGCAGCGGTGCCGACGGCAGGGCGTTCGTCTGTTGTGGCTATCGCGGAATGGTCGCTTTCCCGTCCACCGCGTATCCCACAACTCTTGCCGCTCGTGCACTTAGAAGCGTTGAGCGTTCAAGTGGTGTGAGGTTGTTAAATGCAAGCCGGAGCTCCTCGGCGAGAGTTTTGTTCTCCGGATCAGGCGATTCCATGACTAGGGCTGCGGGTCACTAGGTTTTACTAGCATTTTTAAAATGGCCGCCGTCTCGGTCGACTCCCGCGTGTGGGTGCTATATGGAGTCGACATACTAAGTATCTGTTTCATGGACCGGCCCGTGTGACACCATTGCTCACGTCACCAAATGTGCAATTTTAGCGGGAGATTTAAAATTTTGGCTTAAATTGCCTTATTTCTCAGTGAATAAAGCATCATTTGCTTCCGGGAAAGCGCTTGGGGTACTATGAAACACCTAATCTTTCGAATAAAACAAACTTTTGTTTTCTCTTCATGGCTCCTTTAAGTGCCCCATGCTGCAGAAATGCGCCGTTGTTGTTGCCTGGTCAACAAAGCGGATTCCGCTGCAAGGATTTAAAAAATTAAAAATTCGCAGGAATTCAGAGAATTGTCTACCAAAGTGTAGCATTCTTATGCCGCTTGCCTAGACTGCGAGTTCTTTACAGCCAAATATGGAGATAAGTAGCAAAAGACGTTGGATTATTTTATTCTTTTTAAGTTCTCTTTTGTTTCTTTTCTTCAATGACATAAATTTGTACCATTGTAGCAACGAAGTGCCTTTACTTCGCTAATTTGATATGTTGTTTTTTCGAGGATGCAAGGTGTACTGCAGAGTTTGTATATTTATGCTGTTTTTATTTGTATTTTCAATGTTCTTTTGTGGTCTTTTTTTTGTTCAGTCATCAGTTTTTTGGGGAGATGTACAAGGTACATATTTATTTTTTTCTGACCATTTTTATGAAATTTTTCTCTATTTCTTTTATTTTTTTGGTTTTTCAAAATTCTGTTCGTCTAATTATCTCCATTTACGCTGTTATAATGATTAAAGATGTCACTTCTATCGAATCTGCATTTTCGTGGAAATGCAGGGTGTTAGTACACAGTCCTGGCTGTGGAGGTGAAAATATTGAAAACATTGTGGGATCCGATGTGATTTTGGCCTGGGTCCCCTCAGCAGCAGCCAGATGCTTTACCAACTGTGCTATCCCAGCATGTTGTGAGCTGTAGGACAAAAGATTTTGTCGTTGCTCCTTTCTTCAGAGCACATACCCACTTGGGGGATTGGCACTGAATCGAGAGCTTTGAGGGGCTAATGTGCCGGCCTTACAAAGTGAACATAACTGTGAATTGAAAACGTAAATGTTGAAGAACGCTGCATGACACTGCTTGACAACTTAACATGATGCCACGTGAGTAGAAAGGAAAAAAAAGAAAGCCAGTTTTATTACACCAAAAAATAAATAAAAAAAACGAAGAAACAGAAATATCATGTGGTAGTAAAAAAAGTTGTTAATAAGCATTGCCTTTGCTGTAAGAGGACAAAGTACAGTTGTAGGAGGTCAAAGCCCATTGCCACGAAAGGGCGAAGTAGTGTAATTCTCTGGAAAAGACAAATTTTGCATTATTTTTGAAAGGATCATTTTTCGTACTTACTACGGGTGTTGTTCTTTGTATCTGAGTTTGTTATAACTAGGTTCTACTGAATGTCTATGAGTATGTATGTGTATTTTTAACCCTTTGAGGGCCGAATTTTTTTGCCAAATGCGACCCCCCGGGGTCGATTTTTGTTATTGCTGATTTAAATTCTTCAGATGAATTTATTTCGAGAAAAAATTACCATAATTTATTTAGGGTGACTATAAAGTGACAGAAAAATCGTTTGTGTTGTTACATATATGTAGTTCATTCATGAGTAAGACAAGAAAAATTCTAAATAAGAACAAGAGAGTAACAAGCCGGCACCTTTTGAGTGAATCAAAATCAAATAGACATTAGTTTCGCATGCGCAAAAAGTGGGAAGCGCCCGGAGGACGATACCAAAACCAGCCGCTGCGCGCGCAGGTGCGCGCGGTCGGATGCGAGAGCGATAGACGGCGCACCGGCCATAAAATACAAAAACAAGGGGAAAGGAGCCTCATCAGTTTCTCAGTCGACCTTGGTCTGTGGCAGGCTCAAGAAGCGAGAGGCGCCCGGGTACTCGGTGGGCGGCGCGCTTTTTAAAGATACAAGCAATGCCATACATGTACGTCAGTGGCCCTGAAAGGGTTAAAACAACTTGACTTGGCTGTAAAAAAGAAGTTACATGTGCTCTAATCATTACTGGAAGTATGTTCACATCGCGTTTGAAAGGACCCTGAAAGGACATGGACAAGCGTTGAGGGGTAAACAAACAGAGTGCCCCAAATTTATTTTTTACACGAATAAACATGCATGCATACTCCGCATGTGTCTCAAACTGATCCTCAATATCGTGTCACAGATTCTTATCCAAATATGCTATTTGTTTTACCAGTGATGCTGTTTAAGCTGGTGGTTGGGCTGGCGAACGTATGCAAGAAAACCTCATTGAGCAATCACATCATCCTGCGTGCCAGTACCACCGTAGCTTTGCCTCGCTGCGCTCGAGCGGGACTCGTGCCGCCACCTGTCAGAGACATGATACAACTGGTACAAGCACGATTTTGAAAACGCGTCGCAAGGTGGCTCATTCTATGGCTTGTTGCGATGAGTGGTGCAGTTTTGATGGTACAAAGAGAAGAATAAATGCCAAAATGAAAGAAGCCAAAACGTTAATCAACTTCTTAATTAGCGTTCCACATGCCAGACCACACGAGCCAAATGGTGGCCACCGAATGAGTTCAAAAATTTGTAGTAAACGCTCGTCACACAGCAGTGCCAGCACCCTCTGCTGCTCTAGGAGCTGAACCGCAAAGCCGGTGGGCACGCATAAATTGTATATACCTTCATGACCGAGCGTTCATTGCTCTTTGGGGGGCTAACGACGACGCCACGCAGAAAACTTGCCCGAGTTTCCAAGCATAACCATGCAGAAAACTTGGCAGAGTCTGTAAGCATAACCACGTGTAAACTTAGCCGAACCAAGAATAAGCTAGGTTGGGCTGGCAGCTTCACTGTTTGCCCAGTCTTCATGTTACTAATGCGAAGCTGACTTTTAACAGCAGAGCTGTGTAAGCTCTTGGTTGCACCGTTTATAAACCAAAAAAATACCAAGAAGATGCCAAGCACATGTGAATGTGTCCCATGAGGTGCGCCTCGCATCACCTAGGCTTGCGCCACGTGACGGGCTCGCGAAAAGAAAAGAAAAATTGCCGAGCGCTTGTACCAGTCAGCGTTTGAGCAAACAGTGTCTCAGACATTATGGCTGTCGTCCGCTCCTGAAGTCACTCGCGCGGCGTTGCTAGGGACGACCACCTGCACTCATAAAACTCTGAGTCGCTGCGGATGTGGCCGCAGAACCTCCTCGGCTCTGTGCCATGCACATTGGGGATGGGGCAACCAAAGAAGATCCGGACGCTCGTCGAAGAGGTAGCTTATCAGGAAGAGCGCTGCACTGCCAGGCAAGAATGCTATCGCCCAAAAGAACAAGAAGAAGAAAAAGTATTGCAGGTCTTCAATGGCAAAGCTTTTGCGGTGGCTGACGATAAAGTATAAGAAGAATAAAGAGGGCACTGTGCAAATAAAGCACTTATATTGTCACGAAGACTAGGACGACGCAGTTGTCTTGGAAGAGAAACAAGTTTATTGGAGCGAACTTGTGCTCCCCTAACAACTCAAAAGAATACAGAGGCGGCGAAGCAGCAGTCAACAAAGTGACTTGCGTCGGCAAGCGTCGCAGAATCGAATGCCGAGGCGTCTGCTCTGCAGGCTTTTTATCTTTCGGCGCGAGTGTTTCTGGAACCGTCGATTCACATCCAGAACACTGTAGATCACAGACGATTATTCTGGGCTAGCGACGTTAGGGCAAAACAGTTTGCTTATCTGAATGTGATAGCCAGGCGGCATAAAAATAAAGAATGGAAGACGCGCTTTGCTTGGAACGCAGATAACACAGCCGGGCGTGGCCCGGCAGTAAAAACAAACAATAAATAAGCAAGCCCATACATGGTTCGCGGCAATATGCTTTACTTAGCGTCTGCTGACGAGCGCTATATATATACACAGGGTAAATGGTTCTGAGGGACTTGTACGGCCTCATCGAGTTTAGCTTAGTGAGACGAACACATCTCTGCTGTGACATGAGGCTTGCACTGCTGCGGAAGCTTCGTGGTATTTTTTTTTGTGAGATTGTTTGAGTGACGTGTGGTTTACGCATTTGTCTGTGTTTTTTTATTTCATCCGTGTCTTTTTTTACCTCTTCAAACATGAGCGTAAACCAACTTGCCCAGCTCTTTATTAGTGTTCACATCCCAAAGCGCTGAATTTGTGGCATAAAACTTGATGTTGGCACTGCTCTAGTTTGTTATTGTTTTTCCCTACAGTGTGTGTGTTCATAGAGGCAATGATGCACGCAGGTAGTGGCGACATCCTGAGCTGGGAAGATGCAAAGGCACGGCTCGCGGAGACGTCAGTCAGCGGCCTCATGATTGCCAGGTGAGGCCCCTTGCACACTGGGATCATCCCTACGATCGGCTGCCATGTTGTGAACGGGGTGCTGAACAGAAACTGAAGCCGAGAATTTCTGCAATGTCTCAAAGTATGGTGCAACCAGTGCTCTCCAAAGGAGTGTCCTCTTATTAAAGGGGCCATGGAGACAAAATGCAAGTTTGGTTCATTTCGCCGATAGCAGTGATACCAATTTTATCGCAAACTTCTAACAAATAGTCGAGATACTACGGAAAACAGATGAAGCAGGGGCAGTCCCTCAGTAGCCGCTTTCCGGTGATTTCTCTGTGGCATCACAGAATCTTGTTTGTGCGATCCGACGTAAGCCACTGCCAAGGAACACGACTGGGCACTTGAAGTGCAGGGGCCCGTAGTTCCATTTGAGGGCACATTTGAAGGCTAGCGTGCAGTTCACAGTGATAACTGCTTTTTTAGTGCTTGCCCATATTACGTCACTGTAGTATGGAACTTGAAGTGTCTCAGTATGTCTTGCACTTAATTAAAGGATGTCTTTTGTTGGTGGAATGGAGCAGAGTCAGTTACCAAAGGCCAGTTCTTTCAAATTGAACAGTGTTGTATTTTAACTACATGTCCCCTCTAAAGGCTGAGCCTGTTGCCTGTGCCCTGCAGGGGTGCCCTGATCAAGCCGTGGATCTTCACGGAGATCAAGGAGCGCCGGCACTGGGACATCTCATCCTCAGAGCGGCTGGACATCCTAAAGAAATACACCGCTTACGGCCTCGACCACTGGGGCTCCGACACCGAGGTAAGACGACACAGACTTCATATCTCTTTTCTGGTGGTAGTCTCCGCATGTTGCCCTCCTTGTGACCATACGGAGTGTTTCACTCCATATTTCACTCTGTATTCCATTAACTCCAATTTCACTCCGTACGGAGCATTTCACTCCGGAATGTGACCATACGGGATGTTCGCATGATTTAGGCTGAGGTTATAATGAGCAACAACGAATTTTACAGCGCCAAAGTAGTGCACTTTCATTCAGTGTAGTGGGAACTATCTCAGGCCATTCTTCGAACTCCATTTTTCCCTAACCAGCGGGGAAAAAAGGGAAATACTCGCAAACGAGTTTTCTTGGCGGCCCGCGCACCTTCCACTTCCGTCTGACCAGTGTTGCCTGCGTGCGGTGGGCTGTGAAAATAGCTTGGCACGGTGTGTTGCACTGCGTAGCTGTGCAGTGTTTGTCACCGTCTGATCAGCTTTTGCGGAAATTCAGCTGTTTTAGCCTATTCTGCGATGTCTTTCAAGGGGCAGGCTTTGTTTGGCTAGCACTGTGCGGTTCTGGGAACAACCACAGAAAGTGAAAAAAGGCCAGCGACAGCAAATGCGTAAGAAATGGAGTGGCAGTAAGGTAGTGCGGGCGCTGCATCGTTTTACTCAGGGACACCAAGTTGAGACATCGATAAAAAAAAAAAAAAACTTCGTATCAGCGACAAACTCTTGTGCCACACTGATGCACTTGTATGGCAGCAGACGGAGCAAAATTCATTTTTTAAAACGCATAAAGCTGTGACAAGGGCCACAAAACGGGACCCCCTTAAAAGCCAGAAGTAACTTTATTCTTAAGAGTATAACATTATAATCACTTCTGTTTCCTTGTAATCAATTTAAAATAACGTACATTGTTTGGTCATTACAGCCAGTTGGTGTTAACAATGTCCTTTCCATCCAAGCAAACACTTAAAAATTATGGCATTATATTTGCTTTTTTTTTAGGTGTCTGCTTTGCACTGCAAGACGATATGAAAGGATAAATTTCTCTATTGTACATTGCTGGTCGATCGCAGTATAAGCGGGCAGCACAATGTGAAAACGCAGTTCGAGATATGGAAACGTTTTGTTTGGAAAATAGCTCAACCCAGATGCAACACGAATAAAGGTACTATCTCATCAGTCCTGGGGTACGGATACAAAATGTCTGCTAGCACTTCTTAATAGTGTTGTTAGGTCAAGAATAGACTACGCCTGCATTGTATAAAAACAGCACTCAAAATGTTGGACCCAGTATACAACCTGGGGCTTCACTTGGCCACAGGGGCATATCGAACAAGTCCTATTCCATCCCTTTATGTCGAATCAAACCAGTGGTCTCTAGGGTACCAGCGCGCCTACACTGCTCTGATGTATGCCGCAAAGATAACTTCTTTGAAGGAACACCCTCTGAATACCATAATGAAAAATAACACAACTGATCATCTCTTTGAAAACCGACCATCCATAGCTCCACCTTTCCCGCTGGCAGTTTCACACCTCGTCAGCGAGTTCCAAGTTCCTCTCACTGATGTCTACTGTACCTCAGTTCATGATTTGGTCGCTCCGTGGGACACTTTCCCAATTCACTGTGACATGTCCTTTAGAGAAATTCAAAAGAAAAATGTACCAAACTTTGTCATCACTCAGCATTTTCTGTTCCTCCGTGACAAATACAAGGCAGCTGAATTTTACACAGATGCTTCAAAAACTACCACAACCGTATCCTGTGCTGCAAATGGCCCCCTACTTAATATATCCAAAACAATGAATAGGAACACAAGTATATTCACTGCAGAGGCGCACGGTATTCTACTGGCTTTGAACCACATTCTTCGAAACAAAGTTAAGAAGTCTGTTATATACACAGACTCTCTCAGTGTCGTCTCAAATCTTTCATCTCGGAAGATCAGTAGAAACCCTACTTTTAATTGTGTTTTAAGAGCTCTCCACTCTGCTTATGGCCTGAAACTCATTGTCACAGTCTGCTGGGTTCATGGCCACTGCGGCATTCCTGGAAATGAAGCTGCTGACCGTAGTGCTGCAGCTGCCGCCCTTCGAAGCAGCATAGACGTAAACAAGGTCCCATATCAAGATCTGAAACCTTTTGTAAAAAGAAGCTGCGGGACCACTGGGACAATGAAGCAACAATGGGACAGAGAAGCAGAGAATAAACTACATGTCGTTAAACCCAAAATAGAAAAGCCCCCTGCTGAAAAACATGACAGATTTGTGGAGGTAGCCCTATGCAGATTGAGAATTGGCCACACACACATCACACACTCATACCTTTTAACGGACGCAAACAAGCCACACTGTCATCGGTGTGGGGGGCAGCTCTCAGTTCTTCACATGCTTATTGAATGCAAGATGTGCAACACAGAGAGAAAACGTCACTTTCAAGAAATATACACTCATTGCATACCCTTGCACCCTTCATTATTTTTAGCAGATAGTCCCATGTTTTCTTACAGAAGAGTCTTTAATTACCTTGCCGATGTTGACTTCTTAAAGTACATAACATACTCCCCATGATCTCACTTGGCCTCATGTTCCGTCACAAAACAATGGCGGTATTGTGGGGTTTTTAACACCTTGCATACCAATATTTCTTACTTTTAATTATGGCCCTATACACCAACTTCCATAGTTTAATTTTGATGTAGTGGATTTTTTACAGATTCCATTTTAATATTGCCTCATAGCATCCCACCATTGTCATGGCGCTCTTTGCCCTCGTCGGCCTTGCGCCATAAAACCCTAAATCATCATCATCAGATGCAACACGAATAAAAGAAAAATTTCGTATTTTTATTCGTTGTCACGAAATTTAAAGTACTATATGTACAACACAGCCACTGCTGATCAGGTGAAGCTTTCATGGTAGAAGCATAGGGTCCATAAAGACTGGCTCCAAGCGAGAGTTCACATACGCTCTTTGGAGATAAGCCAATCATGATCACAACCTTGGAATAGTAGTTTGACTATATGTGCAGTCATGTTGTTTTTCTGGCCAGTTTATTCATAGTCATCAGCAACTATCATAAGTCTAGCTCAGAAGGGTCATTTTTGTGTTGGGATGTCGACAGAGTGGTCATCGCCTCGTCACGAGTACATTGCGAGCACGGGTCAGTGAGACCTACACACTGTGCTCTCTCCGCACTTGACGTCCAGGCTTGACTACACTGGAATCTCAATGATACAAATCTCAAGAAAAAGCAAAATGGCGGCTCCCACGTCTAAAAAGGAAAATGGTGCATAGGAAGTGGATTGCTTGCAGCTGGTATTTTCCACGCCTGTTTTTATGCCGGCAGTGTCATCCAATTCAGTGGCTGTTTCAATGACATCGTATTTCCTGTTCCTGGTTTTTCTGCCGGCTCCCCCACCGGCACTACCAGCTACAGGAGGCATTTTTCAGCATCAACATGTGGGCGAAGGAGTGCAAGAGCAAAAAACATCACGTTACCTCTGACCCTACGTCATGTGTAATTTTTTTTTTTCCTTCTTTCTTTTTTTTCTTGCATACACGCTGCATTTTTGCATATTGCCAGGTGCCGTTCAGTGTTGCACACACACTCCAGCAAGTAGATGTTCTCATGTGGTACTGATTATCCCTCTCTGTGCCAGACCTTGCTTCAAACGCATCCAGCTTTTCTTGTGTACTAGCATTTCGACAAGCACATGCGGTTTGGGTTATGATTTTCTCTTCGTGCTCATAGTTAAGGGGGGACGCGGCTTTCAACTTCGGAAAAATTACCAAAACATTGAAACCCACATATTCGGCTTCTATGTTTCCTATTCTGTGCGTCTGCAAAGTTTTTACGCTGAAAAGCGTCGCAAAGTGGCATAAAAAAATACTTTTGTCAGGCGCGGTGACAAACTATCAGTGCAAAAGGGCGAAAAAACGGCAATTTTCGGAGCGCTATATCTCCGCAACGGTGCCACTGGGCGCGGCCATTTTGATATGGTTAGATCGGCCGAGCGATCGTCTTTCCGGTTCCGCTCGTCTCTTGTATCTTCGTTCATTCACAAACGCACAAACGGCAGAAAAGAAACGACGCACAAACGAAGCTAGAAATAGATGCTGAAGCGCTATTGGTCCTCCGGTCGGGGGCGCAGAACAACGACCCTCCTGATTGGATGTCGCGGGCGCAACGCAAGATGGCGGCCGCCTGAGCTGCGTAGCGAGCGGATTGAGTTCACTTTCGCCGCTTCGCTCGGCCGAGTTTCTGTTCAATCTGTGGTATTCAACACGCATGTTATCGCGATGGGAATGCCAGAGATAACGAGCCAGATTACGGGAAGTTGTGTGGCTCGAAAGGCGGAGGTCATCGAACGCTTCGTGGTGCGCGTGACTCTACCGTCGCCAGACCTTGGAGGGTGACGCGGTGTGCGCGCTTGTGAATAGCGGTTCGTGAAGTGAACTTTTAGTCGGATTTGCTATGTTTACACGCTTAGTTATTGCTGTGTCTTGACTGTGGGCTCGCTAGCCTTGAGAAAGAAACGGTCGACGCGTCAAACGCTGCGGCGCGCACGGCAAGCGACGCGCATTGGAGCATCACATGACTGGGCAACCGGTTACGATTGAAGCCAGGTAGTAGTTGTAATTAATGCCTGCGACGTTAGATTTTAATCTTAAAAGCGACCTGACCAGCCATATCAGGTATAATCAAAGTTCGATATGGTCGCGGGTAAGCGTGCGCTGCGATGCGTGCGAGCCATATCGCCTTTCTTGTCGCAACGTTTCCTTTCCCGTGCACTTGTAATTTTCATGCAAACAGGTTTGAAGTTAGTAATATAGGAATAAAAATATCTCTCTGCGTTAAAAATGTATGTTACTGTGGCAGCATTTAACTGTGATTTTCTTAGGGAAATTATTGATACCATTGCTTAGGGCATACTGGCTGTGCTGCGAGAAATATTGGATGCCTTGAATGTCAAAAGTAGTAAAAAAATATGCTCTTGCATTGAAGTTGGGAGTTATGCAGAATACTCTACCAAGCTTCAAAGTAGCTAATTTTCATCCTTGTGGTATGCAAACTTTTGGCAATGAACACCTGCACGTATGAGTACTAAGTTGCTGTGCCAGGCAAGATAAAACATAAAAAAGCCAAAAATGTTCAAATTTAAGTAAAAAAAATGCTTAACTTGTTGCCATAGTGACAACACTGCAAAAGGAGGTTGTCCAGTGCGATACAGCCAACCAGCTAACCTACTTTGCATTGAAAGCCCATTGAAACCCATCTTCCCCTCCGTTTGGTTTGCAAAGGGGGTATGTACTCTTCACGGAGGAGCTGAAAATGATGTTTTCTGGAAAGAGAAAGGCTGTAAAAGGCACTCCAATTTCAAGGCAAGGCCTTCCAGAAGCCCCATGTTCAAAAGGACATGAAAGGCTGCAACCGTGGCGACTTTTGATAAGTGAAACCTATGTTGCAACTTCGGAAGCCGTTTTCTCAAAACAGTTTTTTTTGCCACCTATGTCGCTTGTACCAGGGATTTCTTCGTGACCACTGGGTCTATTTCGATTCCATTTCTTGCATTACATTCCTTGATGAACAGTTCAGGTCATTACACTTTTAGTTTTCCAGATTTGTTTTTTGTGACTTTTTTATTCAAATAGTCGTTCACAGTCGATATGCCTGTTGCACATTAACCTCTAAAAAAATGAAAACTAAAAAATATTGTTTTGTAAAAAAAAAAAATTCTAAAACTGTCACGACCTCGCCCATTCATTTGGGAATGCAAAGCACTTCGAACAAGTTTTCTATCGTGTTTTATAAGTCGCTCAAGCTCGGTACAAGCGGAACAGAAAGAAAATTTAATAAATAAAAAAGTTATCAAAATATTGTCTTGAAATTTTTATGGTGTTATCACAGATGCATTTCTAGTTGCTGTGCCAATTTTCATCAAAATCCACTCGGAAATAAAAAAGTTGATTTTGAAAGCCACGTCCCCCCTTAAGTGTGCCACACTTTTCTTGTGCATGCACGGGTGGGCCCACATATCTGGTAATTATTTACATTCTGGGAAGCAAATGGCTACAATAAACAGAAGACACAATGACCTTTTTTGCCGCTTGTGTGGTTCTTCCCAGTCATGTCTTGGCGAAGACTAGAACTCGTGCCCATTCAATCTCACGTGTGATTGATCCGTATCTCCTGTTTGTGCATTACCTCGGGCTACCACTCCACTTGATACCACGGCACTTGATAACCCACAGAAAGGATGGTGTCGTTAGATGGTGATTTCACCAATGGGGATGGCGACAGTGTTGAACAAGCCACCAGCATTTGCTACGGATCCCAAACTTACGGAAGCAATGGCACCGTAGCACGATGACGACTTCACGGCTTCTTTCTTTGCATCGTACGAGCCATTTGTCAGTGAGTGGCTTTCCACGTGTGTGATCGGTCCTCATGCCTTACCAAACTTGAAGCGAAGATACAAGCCTACAGCCAGGCCCACTTTGCGCAGCTTTGACGGAGAGATGCACGCACCAGTGAGGTTGCGAAAAAAAAAAAAAAAAAAAAGAGTTGGGAAGATTGCAAACAACATGTCAGAGGCGTTAAAGTACCAGAATGTCACATGCTGCAGCATCCACAAGTGCAAGAAGTTCACCGTTCATCGCACAAGCGTCTGCACGAGTGTCTTCGTAAGTGGATTATTACAACGTGATCATATCATCCTGAAATTCGTATCACCCAGAATCGTATCATTGAGATTCCACTGTAACTACCATACAGTGTCTGGACACCTTTTCAGGCACTTCCCTTAACAGCGGAGATTGCCACCTGACCTGCCAACCAAAGCCACTTCAATGCTGGACCTCCAATCGAATAAGAAATTGTTTATGGGGCACCTTGAGGTAGAAAGAAACAAAGCAGTCGCACTGAGAGACCTGTCCAACCTTGCAGCCAGAAAAGAGCAGGAGTTTTCCAGAAATGACCTAAAAGCTACTGTCAACTTGCTCCAAAATAAGTACGCACCTACAATTTGACGGAGCTTGAGAACAGTAAGCTCAAAGTGACCCTCTTCCAAGATGATGCCATGAAAAGGTCTTTCGAGGACTATCCTGAAATAATCTTTATTGACGCAACACAGTGATGGAAGTGCTGCTCCAATTGCTCGAAACTGCTCCAAGACGAAACTTCTGCTCCATGCTGCTCCAAACGGTCGTTTTAAGGGATTTTTGCTCCAAACGCGCGCCGAAGGGGCATTTCGAAAGCGTGTGGTAGCACTTCTAACACTTTGGTGCAAAACTGAAACTGAAAGTAAACTTGTGTCTAGTGTCACCTTTATTCAAACATCCAAGTCAAACCCGTTTGTAAACTGAGTTTGCTGCGATGTGTCTGCGTATCTGTAGACATGGCTTTCTTTATCTGTGATCGTCCATGGCTTTTTTTATGGCTTCACTGCCGCCCTGGGGCATTACCATGTTTGTCACAAAGAACATATGAACGGTTCTTTGTGGCGTGTACTAGTGTTGTTAACATTGTAGAGTTAGTGTTATTCGGCTTTATATTTTTCAAGACGTTTTTCTGCAATCATTTTCTTACATGCTGCATCGGTCCAACTCCAAAATTGTTGTGGTGTACCTGAACTACATATACAGACAAACCCGGAAGTTAAAATGTTTATTTTTTTTAAATCTTGATGTAAGGATGACTGTGGTTTTGTGGCTTTTGGTGTAATTGTGTTTACCCTGTGTTAGTTTTTGGCTGCAACTGGAAAGGAAGGTTTAAAACCAGGACAGTTTAGTGATGTACCTCGAGTATTTTTATCCGAAAGTAGAAGGCAACAAATATCTTTCTGATTTTTTAAATGATGCGCCTACTGCATTTGTTCGTTGGTTTTTACATGCAGTACGCTGCGTAATAAATATTGGAAACTTTAACGGTTTTCTTGTGAATTATATCCACCCTTATAACTTCATTGAAGAGCGTATTTTGGAATCTGCTCCAAAGCGGCTTATGGCTGCTCAAAATCTGGAATTTTGCCTGCTCCAACAGCTGCTCCGAGAAGTAAAATGCCGCTTCCATCACTGCGCAACATAAAAGTTGCTAGAAACAAGGATGTCGTGCGTCCTTACGCTTATGGAAGAGCATTGCAAAAAAATGGTGAACAGAAAAATTGTAATTGTGAAATAATGGTGAAAGCAAAATCATTGCAGTGGGTTTGTTTGCAACTGAAGATGGTGACACTGTACGATGGTTTTTTTAATGTGTTTAAAGAACTCAACTCAAAGAACTCAAGAGCTGGAACTCTGTGAAGATGACAATAGCCATGGCCAACAAAGACCTCAAGGAAAGGAGGATTTTTACGGAGCTTCTTCCACAGTCTTCCTTGCGCATCTGTGCTTTTCATACGCTGCAGACATTCCGATGAGATGGTAACATCTGCCAGTGGCTGTACCTGTGGCTTCAGAAGGGCAACGCTTCTGCCCTGCTGCCATGGGCTCACTGCACGCAGTCAGCTCAGGTTGACCAAATTCGACCGTGAACAACGATGGACTGCAGAACACTACAACAAGGGCCAGGGGTGCTGCTTTCTGTAGAACAAAAGGAGCCAGAACAGCTTCATGTTGACAGGCAGGACAGTAGCCTGTCAAGCCTTCAAAAGTTCCAAAAGGCTTCTGCGGTGGCAGGAAGAATTTCTGGCGTCGTGTCTGAAGTCTCCATGGCTGAGTTTCTGAAACGGATGGGAATTCGCAAGACACTTCTACACCACTAGATGGTTGGCAACAACATAAGTCTCGAAGCTAACGCAAATGAAATTAGCGCTCAAGATGACCAGGGTGTTAATGCCAGCTCCGTCTCTCGCGAGCCATGCCCCATGCCTCCAGAACTTTGTGAAACATCAGGCAACACTGATGCGTTCCCCTGCACTTTGGCAGCGACTGAAGTTACCCGTTACCTTCCTCAAATCAAGTTTTCAGAGGTCACTGCAGAAGTGCAGAGAGAAAATGATGCAAGTCTCTGCACTGTGGTGCCGACTGAAGTTACCAACAAGACACCTCTCACGTGAGAGACAGCTCAAGTCCCTGATGTATCAAGCTGTGGTGGTGCTTCGAATCAACCAGCCAAGGAACACAGTAGAGAGCAGCATGCTTCTTTCTACACTACTATAAAGGACGTCAAGTTGGCACCTTCAGTGCGAAAAGGTGGACAGCCAAAAGGAAACACGCTAACAGTGATTGGACTTCCCAGGAAAAAAAAAAGCTACACTACAAGTATTTATGCCTCGGAATTTCGGGCTGTATTCACCCGTTCAAACATTAATAGCTTTGTCTTAATTTGTAACTGAATGAAATGTAGAAAGAGGGTTAGATGGCTTATACCACACCTAATAAGTTACTATGTAGTGGCTTTGTTGCTGAAAAATGCAACATTTATTTGTTTTATTTCCTGGCATCCTTGAAGCACCACAAGCACCGACAGGTGCAGACACATGCAGAGCGACAAGACAGACAGATGGAGTTGGAACTCGAGAGGAAAAAACAATGAAGTGACTAAGTTGGATCAGTGTTAAGGCACAGCTTTCTCTGGTGCTTACACTAACTGTTGCTGATTTTAACGTTGAATTTTGATGTAATTCTATCCTTGGTGCAGTGCGACACCAAGTCTAGTGCCACTGCTGTGCCAGCAAGCACAGCATCACCCCCCATTTTTACATCATGTTTCCCACTATCCTCCTCTCCCCCAGCACGTTGTATCGTGCCGAACCATCACCATCCATCACCATCACCAGCCTATCTACGCTCATTGCAGGGCAAAGGCCTCTCCTATTAATCTCCAATTACCCCGGTCCTGTGCTAAGTGCGACCAATTTATCCCCGCAAACTTCTTGATCTCACCTGCCCATCTAATTTTCTGCCGCCTTCTGCCATGCTTGCCTTCTCTAGGGATCCACTCTGTTTGTTACCCTTAATGACCAACGGTTATCTTGCCTTCGCATTACATGCCCTGCCCACGTCCATTTCTTCTTCTTAATTTCTACTCCTTTCTACTCCTAATTTCTACTCTACTCTACTCTTAATCTCCTTAACACGCGTTTGTTCCGTGACCCACTCCGCTGTCTTCTTGTCCCTTAATGTTACACCTATCATTTTCCGCTCCATTGCCCGCTGAGTCGTCCTCAATTTAAGTTGAACCCTCTTAGTGAGCCTCCAAGTTTCTGCCCGTAGGTGAGTACCGGTAAGATGCAGCTGTCATACACTTTCTTCTTCAGGACAATGGTAGGCTGCTATTCATTATCTGAGAATGCCTGCCATATGCACCCCACCCCATTCTGATCCTTCTAATTATCTCTGGCTCATGGTTGGGATCTGGGGTCACTACTTGGCCTAAGTAGATATATTCGCTTACCGCTTCTACTGCCTCGCCACCTATCTCAAATCGCTCTGCTGTCCCGAGGTTATTGATCATTACTTTAGTTTTCTCCATATTAATTTTCGTGCCGAACAGGCGAGGTCAAATTCGATGACAGAGCAGGAGAAGTGCCACTTTATCACGCACTCCAGCCTAGTTATGATGTTTGCACAATTAAGAACGACACCTTGAGTCTGTTTGGTTGACTGATACGTTGCTGTCAGAATTGTTTGCTTTGCACGTGCCACCTCAGTAAGCAAGCTTACTCATCGCTGCAACAGCCTGCTTTACACAGCAACTTTCCCCTTCCTATGGATGGGTTGCCTAAAAAGGACGGAGGAAAAGGCAGGTGGTGTCTTTACTCCTGTGCTATTGGACTACATACACAGCTTGCCAAGGGCAATGTTTGCTCAAATACATTGGTGCCTGTCTCAAGGAGACGTCACTTGAGCTGCCATGGTTGCTGCCTTTCCACTGTTCCCATATCATTTCAAGGGATCTGAGAAGATGGGTTCAGTGGGGTCCAAAGTTACCAACGAGTTTAGTTACTAAATTTCAACAACTCTGTTGAAATATAGTAACTGTATTCTTCATGTTCTTGTAGCTGCCCTCTTGAAAAAATGGTGCAAAGCGACTGTCATGGCTCTGCCAACCTCAGCTCATCTGCAAGTAGCCTGCTGCGAAGTCTTTCATCAGCTCAATTCTGAACTTTGGGAGGTTGCCGATTAGAATATTACAAGTTAATAAATTGTACCATGCATGAATTTACCTAACTCAAGAGAAAAATCTTAAAAAAACAGAAGGAAAAGTACAAAGTACTAACGAGTTTGATTCTTAGCCAAAGGGGCTGTGTTTCTTATGGGTTAAATGCAAAAATTCCTTTCTTTGTGAGTACTCGACTGGTGCTAAATATTTTCATGTATCGTAAATGTGTAGCTTTCTGTTATGGCACACCTCATTATAAAGTCCAGACCTACCTTTAGTGTTTCAAACGCCAAATCGTGCTGCTCTTTGAAAGCGCGGTATTTTCCCTTTCAGGGCGTCGAGCGAACGCGCCGTTTCCTGCTCGAGTGGCTTTCCTTTCTGCATCGGTGAGTAGACCGCCTCTGGGCTCACTCTCAGTTGCGCCCATTTGGGTCACACAGCCCCAATTAGCTGGCAAAACGACTTGCATCAAGTGGACGAAGCAGAATCTCACCATGCAGCAATCCGCATTGGAATTGCCACGTGACCCACTTTGCAACGTGGTGAAAACAGTGCAGCTAGAGACCAAACGCAAAGAAAGAAAGGTGTCTTTCTTCCTTTGTGTCTTGTCTCTAGCTGTGCTGTTTTCACCACGTTTCGTTGCCCCAACCAACAAGCCCACATTCAAGCACTGACAAGCCCCCACTTGCATGTGATAAAGGAAGAAAAGGAATGGAGAAGTCAAGTGCCTACGTTACTGCACTTAAAAACTAACTTGTCTTTCCGACAGACTCCGCACAACAGACTGGATTTTCGGCAGACGTCTCCTTCTATCTCTTGATGGGCAGGAGCTCCCATCACACTGCACAGAGCAGTGTTGGCTTAGTTGCTACCTAGGGCCTTAGACAGTGTACTTGTCAAGATGTCAGTTTGAGATGTCAATCTGTTGTCACCTCGGTCACCTTCATGCCAGAAGATACATGGCGCGAATTTCAAGCAGTCAAATACAGTTGCCGCATTGCAAGTCATCTGGAAATTCTGTTGTAATTTTAATTTCAGAACAGTAATCATTCGTTATAGCCCATGTAGAAGCAGATTTTACTTGATTAAATATTGATGTTGAATGTGTCGGTTTCTATGGGGACTTCCCTGGAAATTTAGAAGTTGCTCATCATATCTATTATTTCGCTATGGTCTGTAACACCAGTTCATTTACCAAAGCGGGTGTGTCACAGATGGCACTGAAAGCCACACTGCAAACAGACGCCTCACTCAAAGTTTTGGGGGTCCTGTAATATTATACCCATGCCATACGTACACGAAAAATGACATTAAGTGCTCAATGCCTTAAGTTTTAATGTCATTAATTTGCTGCTACACGCAAAAACCTAATGCCATTCGCTCTAAGGAGTTCCTCGCAACTCATTTGCCTTCACGAACGCCCTAAATCTGCCTACTCTGGAACGCGATGAGCACCAAATGAAACCAACGAAACTCTCAGCACCAGACTGTTGACGTGGAAATGTAGCTGAACTTCGAAATAAGACGATTTTTTGTGCACTCTTTTGGTGGCGAAGTTTGCAAGAAGTTTGGAAGTTCACTCAAACAGCGGCAAAAGGCAAAACATCGTGTTACTCGTCGTTTTGAATTTTTCAGATTTGGCTACCGCTGGCAGGCGACGGCAGCTGCTGAAGCCACTTTTAGAAATGGCTCACACCGTTTTTTAGAAAACACTTTCTCGTAACGTTTTCTTTCACAAAAAACATTTTTAACCCTTGTAAGGCATTTTTCTCTATGTTAAAAACTTCTAAAATGTCACTTTTCTTTTTTTGGTCATTATTACCATCATGCCTAACACATTTAATGCCTTTGCGTTTTTGCATGTAGCACAGCCCGCCCAAATAATGTCGTTCGGTATCTTAAGGCCTTAAATAATTAATGCAATTTTTCGTGTATGTGTGGCACGGGTATTAACTTTAGTACCTCCCTCAGCTCCATTCCAGCCACAACAGATGTCTTTAACCGCAAAAACGCAGGAACTAAAGAAAACCATTCAAATTTCGTACCTTATTCACCTGTTGTGGGTAGGAGTGACATCATATAGGCCAGCACTCAAAACGTAGTTACCTTTGTGTTTACTGCACGTTAGCATTTCAAGTAATATGATCAAATGAAACCAGATGCCCCACCACAATCTGCCCACTCGATGGAGGCGAAAAGCAAAAACGCCCGTGTGTGTGAGATTTCGGCACACGATAAAAATCCCCAGGTGGTCAAAATTAATCCGGAGCCCTCCACTACGGCGTGCCTCATCGCCTGCGTTGCGTCGGCACGTTAACCCCACAATCAATCAATCAACAATCTGCTCACTCGTATTTCTTGGTAGTGACTTCGGTCAGTTGCCGCTAGTCGCACTAACGAGATTCCGCTACATCATAGAGCAATCGGCAGAAAGTGGCAGGGGAGTCAGCACTGCTTTATGCGTTTCCCTTAATATCTTCATTATCCATTCAAAGTTTGTGATAAAATTGGCGCCATCGTTATTGGGACAAAGCCGTCTGCCTAATGAAGCAAACTTGCCTTTTGTGTCTTCACGGCCTGTTTAACTTGTTGAGAGCTGTTGCCACGTGGTGGCCTTTGTGGGTGGTGAGCGGTGCGGCCAGTGCCACCCACATAACCTCAACTTGCCACGGTCGCAGGTACATCCCGGTCGGCCTGCTGGAGGTTCTTCCGCAAAAGATCAACGAACGGCCCCCTCCGTACCGGGGACGCGACGACCTGGAGACCCTCTTTGCCAGCCCCTCGTGTGCAGACTGGATCAAGATCAGGTGGGATCTCGAAAGGGGCACTTCGACGCACAGGGAACCTTAGGGCTAACACATCAACGTGACGGTTTTGTTAGACAGACGTTGCTTTCATTGAAAGTGCCTGCAATTTAGATGGAGTGTTGTTGTGCGGCTGCAAGGGAAAGATATACAGCTTTCATTGAAACTTCGCAGTTGCAGAAACATTTATCCAGGTCCTAGGTTCGAATCCTGGACCACGAGAAATTTTTCCTCAACTGCGAAGTTTCTAAGAAAGCTGTTACCCAGTCGCGTTTTCCTTGCATTCTAGGTGGTTGTCAAATTTTCCCCTTTTCAAAAACTCGCTACAGCTCGAGGCTTTCCCAGATACTGGTCAATTAATTCCTTTTAACATAGGTTTATTTTAAAAAGACGTTTTACCGTTCAATTGCTTAAAGGCCAGCTGCACTGAAAATTTTGACCTCTTGAAAACCCTGTTACCATATAGCCTGCTTTTTTATAAAAAGGCTGCAAGATACAAAATATGACAGCTGAAACACACCTGTGCACGCCACAAGCGACCAGACAAAATCGGTGATTTCAAAACGGAAATTGTGAAAAGCACGACCATTGCTAAGCTTATCGTGAGCGAGCTGGTGAGCGGGCAGCCGGCTGGCTGGAGCAAACCTTTTTTGCAAACAACTTTGCGAACATAAAAGCCATAGATCAAGCACACCTGGCGCAGCTCGACCGGTTTTTCTGGTTCACCAGAAGTCCGAGCACCCGGCTGGCCGGGATGTTACCGGAACGCTTCTACTTTATTTGTAAGGCATATGATAGGGCTACCAGTTATGTCCCAGTTGCTTTCGTGGTTCATACTGTACAGTAAAAACAGATTTGGCTGAAGTGAAATTATACTGCAACTGAGCCTTTGAATCATTACTTTGGCTTAAGGCTTGGTGTTACAACCTAGGTATTTCATTTGAGAGGGGCTCGTTTTGACACTCCAAGGGGCTCACTGCTGCCCAAGACTGAGCAAAAGAAAGGAACGTTGTTGACTTCTCGTGTTGACGCCGTGCTTGTTCTCCGCAGTGAAATGCTCCTGGGACCCCTTCCGGAAGGTTTCAGCTTCCTGCCCAAGCACAAAGCCAACGCCTATGCCGTCTAGTGAAGACAGAAAACATCTGGCCGCATCTTTGGGGCTGCCTCACATCGCACGACTCAAGAAAACGTCATCTTGCACACCGCATTGTTCTATGAAATAAAAAAATTGGCGCATAACTGCTCACTTTTTTGTCAAAAGATGACTCTTCTGCTGCCCCTGCTATGTAAATACCTCTCTTCCCCTCCGTCACCCACCGGTCACACTCTTACCACAATGTACATGGGGGATGTTTGCTCAAGTCGATTCAATTTTCGCACATTTTGCTGCTCACGCACTATCTATAGGAACCTTTCTTTACACATCTTAAAAACAGGTGCAGAAAAGACGTTGGCCAAGAAAATAAAAAAGACGACGCGCTTGCTTTTTTTTTTTTTTCCCTTGGTCAACATCTTTTCTATACATTTTCAGGGTGAATCAACACCAATTCGCCCAACTTTCCAGCCTGTTAAACTTTCTTTACTGTTGGACTTGCAATGCCCCCACAAGGTCTGGGCTAAGGCTCGAGTTCTTTTTGTATTTCTGGTTCAAAATATGTTTCAACGCACTTTTAAATTTCCTATCGTAAATATCAAGCTCATTACTATTTTCAAATAAAACAACACTGCCTAGTACAAGTTACATGTTGAATTGATGTTTTGCCTCTAATATGCCTAATGTTCTTTTTTTTCCTCAACAATGTCGATAAGTATGAGTGTGGCACCAGAATTAGTGGTTTTTTCTGAAAAGGTTTGCCTGTATAAACTTCTCATTTCAGAATACTTTTATCTTTTGGCCAGGCAGCTAAATCGGACAGACAGCCAGACCAAGATTTTTGTGTTTAAGTATCCTTAGACAGACTCCAGTGTTTAAAAAGGAAATGGCTTGCCTTGTCAAATGTCTCAAAAGAGTGTTTGACGACTGAGCTTTGCTTCGCTGCATTGTTTGAGGGTTTTGTGGACGCAGTCAAGCGAGTACAGTTGTCAGCAGGGGATAATTACAGCGCAAAAGGGTTCACTTACATTGCTTTGTTTTGGCAAAAGGTTTTTTCAGACAAAATACAAATTTGCTTTATTTGAAAGATTTGGCATTTTATAGTGCCCCCCACACTTTCCCGGCAACACGTGACGCTTTATTCGCTGAGAAAGTAATCAATGCAAGTTAAAATTTTGACTCTCCTGCCAAATCGTGTGTTTCATGACATCTGTCATGACGTCACATGAATGGGTCTTCAAGCAAACTTCTAGTGCGCTGTTCAGTCTGCAGCGGACTGTGAAGCCTTGCTTACCGTCAGTCCTCCTAGATGGCACCACCATACTGCCCCGCACCGCTGTCCACCTTTGCTTTGTTTTGACCGTAATTGCATCTGGTTTGTTTTTCTTATGGTAGGTAGTAATTGTTTCGTAAAACATGGTGTTCGCTCGACAAACAGGGTCATGTAAGACAATGTCGCTTACGCCAATCGGCCAGTGTCGTCCGAGACAACCCAAAGCACCGGACTGCTGTGCAGCTATAACGAGTATAGTGCACACAGTACCAACAGCAGTACTCGCTGGTGCTTTTACGTTTACTTTCGCAACTTCCATTGTTTCACTCCACCATTCTTACTACCATAAAATGAAAATGCATTACATTTAAGCAAAAATAGCTTGTTCTGCAACCTTACAAGCCCTGCCTTACTTGCATTTGCTCTTGCCGGCCTCAACCAATCGCACAGCTGTGCATATGACGTCATATGTGCGAGTGCAGGAAACGAGCTAGTGAGTTGCATGGCTGTTCCCTTTTTTTTTCCCCTACTTATGTGGCTTATTTGAGCGAAGTTTACATTAAAAGTAGTGTCAGTGATTTTATTAAGGCAATTTTTCGAATGAAACAAACTTGTGTTTGTCTGCATGGCCTGTAACGTTAATGGTGCCACACTTGTTTTAACCAACACCGCTCTCAATGAAATGGGAAGGTTTTTTTGCTTGTCTTGATTTCAGCCACCTGTGGTGCCGTTCACAACAGCTGTCCTGAACATGTGCACCTTAGCTAGTGCTTCAGCAACGCAAGTGACAAAACCTTTGTGGCGTTCCCTTAAATATTCAAGCATCTTTGGCCACTTATGCAGTGCCTCTGTTGAGCGAGGCAGGCATATCACATCTGGCATTTGGAACACACACTCCACCATGATCAAACCTTGCATCAAAAGCACGATGAGGAAGGAGGTCTGTCATTGACATTCAACCAACAAACCAAGCACAAAATCCCTAAGTGTGGAGGCAACATCAGAGCCTGCACAACCTCCTGGCAAAGAAAGAACAGTGCAAAACTTTCCGGGCACAGCACATTTTTATTCACTGCCACAAGGATTGCACACGGCGGCGGCGGCGGCAAGGTCGAGGGCCCCAGCAGAGGAGCAGCCTACATCAAGTTTCCGTACTCTACGACACGCACACATTGACTCGTCTAGCTGCGCAAAACAGCACCGCTAAGAGGGACATCGAAAGCGACGCACACCTACGCACCAGACCCCGAAAGGCCCCGTTACTCAAAAGCGAAAGGGGAACCTAGGGGGACGAAGGCATTCTGCGACGGGGAGAGTGATTGTCATCGCATTTTGAAACCTAGCAAGGCCGCCAGTCTGGACGCAAGCAAGCCACACAGAGAACAAAACGAGTGACCTTTAAGTATGCCGTCCCATGTGTTAGGCCTAAAGCGGCCGGCCCATCGCGCGACATCACTTGTCGAGGGTGCCGCACAGCTTATTTTCAACTTCCCTGAAACCTTGCTCGTTGGAACGAAAGCCACGGAGGCTTCGGCCTCTCGTGAGAAAAAATGCACCGCCGCTCCGCCGCACACGTTGAAACATCACAGCGACACGATACTTTCTTACAAAAAAATAACCTCTTTGTAAAGGGACCACAAAAGTATATTAACAACGGTAAAAAAAGAAAAGCTTCTGCACAAAAAAACATGCAACAATGAGTTCTCACCCAGGCCTTGAAAGAGCTGATAACAATGTTCATGCAACAATGACGATCGCGAGTGGAATTTTGTGATACCTGGAATGTTGACACGGTACACGACCAATGCAGGAGCGGCAGCAACATCTTGGAGAGAAGCACCTCGGGCAATTCAACTTTCACCAGCTGCCCTGACCACAGCATCCCTTATTTTTGTTTATTTTATTTTTTTTTTCCAGTTCACAATCCACGACTTAAAAATGCATCGACCTTTCGGCACACACGAATAGCACACAACAACAGCTGCCGCTGCCAGCTTGCATATATCACAAGAAAAACCACTGGGACAGTTGCAGCCAAATACTGCTGCAACAATTTTTCTTTTTACATAAATGGCAAGATGATTTAACCGGGAGAAACGACCAAAATAAAAAAAAAGGGTTACGAGGAAGAGAGCATGACACCAATTGACGTACGTCGCAAACGTGAAATACTGCAAAGCACCCTCTTACGATCCCCGAACGATGAGACACTCGAGAATGTCGTTGCGAGAGACGTGTTTAGGGGTAGCTGCAAGGGTCTTCCAAGGAACTGGGTGGATCACCGACAACGGGAGGTGTGGGGGTGGCAGAGCCGGGGTTTGGTGGGGGTTGGGGGCAATAAATAGGCCTCTCAGTTGTTGTCGTAGCCTTCCGTCTCTGGCAGCACGTAGGAGATGTCGTCCCAAGGGTGGCGGTACAAGCCCTGCTTGAGCCTCTTCTGGTCCAGGTAGTGGCCTGCACACATCACGCAACCACACTCAAAGTTAACAACTGCTCGTTCGTAATTATACGGAAAGCTTCTAAACGCCCCTACTATACTCGGTTACAACTCAAGAATGGCACCACCTCATGTAGTGTATCACTCCGCCAAAGCGCCGGACCCATGCCGTCAGTGCGCGCGCGTTTTGAAAGGGGTTTGCTATGAATGCGTGATATCATCTGCCTTGTCTCACACAGTTTGTTTGTCGTCACTGGAGTCGTTTATAGGCATATGAAGTCCAAAAAATCACGGGAACGGCTCATGCCATGTTCAAAATATTCCCAGTAACGCCCTACTTGCGCCGCACGGAGAAACATCCGGCTACGGTGATAAGGCACAGCGGCCTTCCGGTGCCGTTCTTAAGTTGTCACCGAGTATAGCGAGAACTGCATTCTGTATAGCAAAGAAAAACTCGGGCACTCTTTGTGCAAGACGGGTGTTTGGTTGTTGTTTTAGTCACTCATCGGTTCACTCCACTCATCAACGGCTCATTTGGGAGTGAAATAAGATTATTAAAGGGGTCCCGAAACGGTTAAAGGGGCCCCGAAACAAGTTTTACTGTAAATATGGCTCTTTTTAAGGATGTGCAAAAATTCTACATCAAATAATGAGTCCTCAAATAAGTATTCATGAACCCCCCAATGTTATGATTCACTAGAAATTAAAAATTGGGAGATTTACAGAACCTCAGATCTGTTTACTCCTCGCCACAGATTCACGAGGCTAAACTGCTAGATCGAGGCAAACCTGACTAGCACTACAGGCATCTTCATAAAAACTACTACATGTGGGCAGGGCTTCTGTTTACCTCAAGGGTAGGCGTAATACTCGAGTGACTGCCTCACATGAACCAACATGACCCTGTCGTAAGCATTTACCCACAAGCAAAGGCACTGCCATATTTAATTTCTTGGGAATGCTTCACTCGTTAACCTGCTCTACGAAAAAGGGGGAGAGGAAAGGTGGCAAGGGGGAAAGCTATTCACAAATTCCCGCTGGGGTGGAGATTTCTGGGACAACTTCGGCTGTGGGTCTGTGGACAAGGTTTGCGCAGGAAATTAAAATATACAGTCGAACCCCGCAATAACGAAACCACCAGGAAAAGCCAAAGAATTTGCTTTTGCGGGAATTCCGTTGCTGCGAGAATGAAACAAATGAAGGGAACATCGCCTGCAATTTTAGTTTTAATTTTATTTTCTCACTTCAGGTGCACACTGCCCGAATGTCCACCTCCTGGCCTGCCAAAACTGCCCAAGGGTAATTGGGCCCCTTAGAGCTGTACGATTAATTTGTGCTTCTTTTCCCGATTACCAAATCCTTATCGATGCAAACTAAACTAGAATTGGAGTTGGGGTAAACTACACACCGATGAAGCCGATGGTGCGGCCGAGGACGAAGAGGCCGTTGAGGGCGCCCATCTCGATGTACTCCTGGGCCTCCTCGGGCGTGAAGCAGCCGCTGCTGCGCAGGAGGTCCACCACGGCCACCCCGATCAGGCCGTCCACGTTCAAGATCAGGTTCGGCTTCTTGCTCGTGGTGATCTTCTCCACCTCCAGCGCATAGTCCAGCACGGGCGTCGCCGGGAAGTGCCGCTTCACGTACTCCTTCAGGATCTTCACCCGCATGTCCGGGTTGTTGATCTGCACGTGCCCCGCACCCGGGCCCTTAGTAAATGCAAAACCACCAAATGGCCCACTGAGCAGCAAAACGGCCAATGCCTGCGGCACCGAAACGGCTCCCAAACCATGCATAGGTCATTCTATGGTGGCCATAAAAGACAGCACGTCGCACATACCGCGCAGCAAAACACAAAAACATTGCTCACAGTTAAAAACTCAAAGACGCTCTCAGGGCCAAACAGACAGACGTTAATAAGGCATCGCCTGCAGTGCTTCTGACAACCAATGAAGACTGAAGCTCCAGCAACAAGGCTACATAAGTGCAAGGCTAGTATGGTGGTTGCCTAGTGTGGCCGTTTAGTGTGGCCAAGCGCGGCTAGTGTGACTGCACTTGCTGATACATGACTGCACCCTTACAATGGATGCATAACCTAGAGACCTTGATTTATTGATTGTGAGGTTTAACGCGCCGACGCTTCACAGGCGATGAGGCACGTCGTAGTGGAAGGCTCCGGATTAATTTTAACCACCTGGGGATCTTCAAGGTGTGCCGAAATCTCGCACACGCATAACCTAGAGACCTCCACCTTGACGTGTTCCTAAGCATCAGGGGGATTAGAACGGACACGCACCGACTTGACCCTGTGTCCGATGCCCATGATAAGCACGCCCTTCTTGCGCATGCTGTTGACGAACTCCATGGGGATCTGGCGGGTGTCGTAGGCCTCGCTGAACTGGCGGGCGGCGGCGTCCAGGGCTCCGCCAAAGCGGTCGCCGATGGTGAGCAGGCCCGAGACGAGGGAGGAGATGAGGTCCTTGCCCGCGCGGGCGCACACGATGGTGTTGTGGGCACCCGAGACGGCCGGCCCATGGTCGGCCGTCACCATGAGCACCATCTCGAGGAACTTGCAGGCATACTGGGGCAGCCGGCGCTGGAACCACAGCAGGCTCAGCACGCCCCCGATGCCCAGCTCCTTCTCGATCACCGTCGTGATGGGGATGCCCGCGTACAGCAGCTCCTGGCCCCGCTCGTCGCAGATGCTCGTCATGAACGACGCCGGCTTGCGGATCAGGCCCAGCTCCTGCCAAGGGGGGGGGGGAGATGCACATTACCACTCCCATCGCTCAGGCACACTTCCCGAATGCATTGCGCAGCTAAACACGATCAAACCAGACACAGGGTGCAGCAATGTCATAGAGAACGCGGGAAAAAACTGCTTTCGCATTCAGCGGCTGATTCATTCACTCAAATTTGACGTGAAGATAGTGTTACGTGACGAAACGGTTTATTTACAAGGGATGGATGGGATGGAATAGCAACCGGTGCATCAATGGAACACCAGTGCAGTGACGGTCAGCCAGAGCGGATGCAACATCATCCTCTTCTGCTCAGTTGAGCCCATATGGCAGACAGTCGAAATGTAGCTGGTTTACCGGTGAGTCGTAACAATAGCGTTTTAGGGCCCATTTAGAATGAGTGGTTACAGCAGCTGTTTGGCTATTTCAGAAGGAGTAAAAATCGGCTTAAATCTATAAGAGCCAGGTTCCACAGCACTGGTCTGGGGACCGGTGGTGCCCTCTATCGGCACCGAGATGGATGAGACTGTCACTAATAAGCAGGTGGTGTTATTTCTGAGTGCTAAAGATGACGCGCACTCATCGCCTCACATTACACACTTTCGTGTGGCCCCAGCAAGTTGGCGGGCACCGATTACAACAGCACAAGAGGGGGGCAGGAGGCCCTCAAAAAGCCATTGGGGAGAACACTCACCCTGGCCCAGTTGTAGTCCATGGGCACCGTGGGGGGCGGGACTTCGGGCATGGGCACAATCACTCCAGCGCCCACCAGGCCGTCATATACGCTCCTGCAAAGCCACACAAGCGCATACAGAGATTGAGAAACAAGGCAAAAGGGAAAGTAAAAAGTAATTTGCAAAAGGTTCTCATAAGAACAGCAGAATGTAGCTCTCTTAAAACAAACTCCTGGGCATCATGTGTAAGTGGCAGCTATGTTTACACAATTTGCTACATAATGGAGCTTCATTAGCTGTTCATATTGTGCAAACAGTGCACAATGTGCGTCAGGATGACACTTAGAAAAAGGGGAAACAGAATGTCTGCTGAATGACAGAAATGTTAATTCACAGTAAGAACATGTAATATAAACACAAAAATTACGTTTCATACAAAGCACATTCCTTTGCACATACTGGCAAGCAAACACATGATAAAACACAAGTTGCACATGTGCGGATATACTCATGCGGCACTGACCGGAAAGTCAAGCTCTGCTGTTCACACAATATGAACCAGTACTAACTTGCCCAATTGACAGCCCTGTCTCCTGCTAGCTGTTAATTTGAACATTGAACACCTGAATGGTGAATTCATGATTCAATCATTATTTCAAGTTAAGCTTGGCAGTATACCACTGGGAAAGCAACTAAAGTTTCAGAGTGCACGTGAAATTTTCCTGGCTTCTCTTAATCAAGTGTAGCACAAGACGTCTCGAACTGCTTACTCAATTTTACGAAATTCCCTCGGTAAAATTATTTCCACTTCATTTGACTATTCAAAAACGAAAACATCTCTCCATTTCATTGTGACCTCGATGTGTCAAGCCATGTGGGGGGGAACTGTTCACACTTATGTTGCTACAGGCTTGTTTCAAGCAAGCTTCATGCATCTGGCTTTTTCAAATGACGTGTACCTCGCAGCAAAGTCAACTTTTATTTGCACCACCACTGTCTAAATGGACCATGAAGACAAAATACAAGTTTGTTTTATTCAGAAGATTTATTGTTTCATAGCATTTTCAGCGCTTGCTCAGCAGACAATGATGCTGTATTCACTGAGAAATTTAAACACTAAATTTCTATTCTTTCTCTAGCGCAGGGGTTCTCAAGCATGTTGGTCCCAGGGAACCCTGCTAAGCTCCGTTAAGTGCCAAGGAATTTAAGTGCGCTTTCACTTCTTTCGCAACAATCGAATGCAATAGAGACACCACCCATAATAAAATGTGCGGAAATTTGGAGAATTGTCAGCTAATCCCCCAGCATTCATATGCGGCTTGTGTTCGTTGCGATATTTTATAGCCAGATCTCATTGCGAGTACCAAATACGGTGGGTTGTTCTATTGTTTTAAAGTTTCCCTTTGTTTCCTTTTGCCTACAATGTGCATTCACGCCATTAGAACGATTGAACTGCCTTAACCTCAACCTAATTTTGTGCACATGCAAGGCACAGTACACGTTGGCCTATTTTCATTATTTTCTATTTGTGTTTTCCAACGTTCTCTTTTATTCTAGTCATCATTTTTCGTAGAATATGTATAAGATGCACATTTTTTATTTTGCCAGGTTATTACCGTAATTTTTTTATTTTCTGTTTCTTGTATTTTTTGGTTGATCAAAATTCTGTTGGACCACTTATCTCCATTTATGCTATTGAACGATGCATGGGATACTTCCGCCAACGGTGCATTTTTTGGGTACTCGGAAGGGAATGCTCCACGTGGAAAGCTCACTTGATGGTGTCGCCGAGGGCGTCGAAGGTCGGGGGCACGTGCGCGCCAGCCTTGGCCAGGGCCTCGTTCTTGGCGGCGGCCGTCTCCCGGCTGGAGTTGGCGCAGGCGCCCGCGTGCCCAAACTGCACCTCGGCCGAGAACATGGAGGCGCACGTGCCGATGCACCACGCCACCAGGGGCTTGTTGAGGCGGCCCGAGGACAGGGCCTCGCACACCTCGTACTCCTCCACGCCCCCGACCTGGTGGGAGACAAGGGGAGGAGGCAGGACCGCTCACTGAACCAGGTGTATGCAGATGCCACACAGGAGGAACCCCGCATCTGTTATCTCAACTGACTAATGGCAGCTGTAGCCTTGCCAGTGCTGTGATAGTACAAGTGGGGTACAGTAATCCCAGGTTATTTTATTTATTTACTTATTTTCATACCCTTAGGACCCAAGAGAGCATTCATTACATAGGGGGGGATTAGGAGGATATTCAACCAGTGCACAATACATTAAATGTTCCCAGACATCATTATATAAAGCTTAAAATGTAAAAGCACAGGAAAACTACACACAACAGAAGTAATAAGGGAAAAAAGGCAAGCATGTAAAATGTGCACAAGAGCAGGTATGTTAACAATACAATATGCCCCAGGTAAAGTGTAGGCACAAGCAACACACACACAAAACAATCAAATAAATAACATCAGCAAAAACATCGCATAACTATATTGGACAAGGTTTGCGCAGGAAATTAAAATATACAGTCGAACCCCGCAATAACGAAACCACCAGGAAAAGCCAAAGAATTTGCTTTTGCGGGAATTCCGTTGCTGCGAGAATGAAACAAATGAAGGGAACATCGCCTGCAATTTTAGTTTTAATTTTATTTTCTCACTTCAGGTGCACACTGCCCGAATGTCCACCTCCTGGCCTGCCAAAACTGCCCAAGGGTAATTGGGCCCCTTAGAGCTGTACGATTAATTTGTGCTTCTTTTCCCGATTACCAAATCCTTATCGATGCAAACTAAACTAGAATTGGAGTTGGGGTAAACTACACACCGATGAAGCCGATGGTGCGGCCGAGGACGAAGAGGCCGTTGAGGGCGCCCATCTCGATGTACTCCTGGGCCTCCTCGGGCGTGAAGCAGCCGCTGCTGCGCAGGAGGTCCACCACGGCCACCCCGATCAGGCCGTCCACGTTCAAGATCAGGTTCGGCTTCTTGCTCGTGGTGATCTTCTCCACCTCCAGCGCATAGTCCAGCACGGGCGTCGCCGGGAAGTGCCGCTTCACGTACTCCTTCAGGATCTTCACCCGCATGTCCGGGTTGTTGATCTGCACGTGCCCCGCACCCGGGCTCTTAGTAATAGCGAAACCACCAAATGGCCCACTCACTGAACTGCGAAAAATACACCAGAACAGCTCCCAAACCATGCATAGGTAATTCTAGGGTGGCCATAAAAGACAGTACGTCGCACACACCCTGCAGCAAAACACAAAAACATTGCTCACAGTTCAAAACTCAAAGACGCTCTCAGGGCCAAACAGACAGACGTTAATAAGGCATCGCCTGCAGTGCTTCTGACAACCAATGAAGACTGAAGCTCCAGCAACAAGGCTACATAAGAAAGTGCAAGGCTAGCGTGATGGCCGTCTAGTGTGGCCGCCTAGTGTGGCCAAGTGCGGCTAGTGTGACTGCACTTGCTAGTACATGACTGTACCCTTACAACAGATGCATAACTTAGAGAACTTGGTCGATTGGGGTTTAATGCGCCAACGCTTCACAGGTGATGAGGCACGTCGTAGTGGAAGGCTCCGGATTAATTTTAACCACCTGGGCATCTTCAAGATATGCCGAAATCTCGAACACGCATAACCTAGAGACCTCCACCTCTATGTGTTCCCAAGCATCAGGGGGGAAACGGACACGCACCGACTTGACCCTGTGCCCGATGCCCATGATGAGCACGCCCTTCTTGCGCATGCTGTTGACGAACTCCATGGGGATCTGGCGGGTGTCGTAGGCCTCGCTGAACTGGCGGGCGGCGGCGTCCAGGGCGCCGCCGAAGCGGTCGCCGATGGTGAGCAGGCCCGAGACGAGGGAGGAGATGAGGTCCTTGCCCGCGCGGGCGCACACGATGGTGTTGTGGGCGCCCGAGACAGCCGGCCCGTGGTCGGCCGTCACCATGAGCACCATCTCGAGGAACTTGCAGGCGTACTGGGGCAGCCGGCGCTGGAACCACAGGAGGCTCAGCACGCCCCCGATGCCCAGCTCCTTCTCGATCACCGTCGTGATCGGGATGCCCGCGTACAGCAGCTCCTGGCCCCGCTCGTCGCAGATGCTCGTCATGAACGACGCCGGCTTGCGGATCAGGCCCAGCTCCTGTTAAGAGGGGAGGGGGGGTCAGGCAGGGCACGACAACACACTTCCCGAATGCATCGCGCAGCTAAACACTGCCACACCAGACGCAAGGTGCAGACACAAGACGCGGGGAAAAAATTGCTTCTTTCGCATTCAACGGCCGATTCATTCACACTCAAACTTTGACGCGAAGATAGCGTTACGTGACTAAACAGTTTATTTACAAGGGATGGATGGGATGGAATAGCAACCGGTGCATCAATGCAACACCAGTGCAGTGACGGTCAGCCAGAGCGATGCAACATCGATGCTCGTTCTGTCTCAGTTGAGCCCATATGGCAGACAGTGGTAATGTAGCTGGTTTACGGGTTTTGAGGCGTAAAATGCGTTTTAGGGCCCATTTCGAAGAGTGGTTACGGGTGCCCTTTGGCTATTTCAGAATGGACGTAAAAATCAGGCGTAAATCTATAATGAGCCATTTCCACACACTTTCGTGGGACCGAGTGGTGCCCTCTATCAGCACCGAGATGGGATGAGACTGTCACTAATAAGCAGGTGGTGTTATTTCTGAGTGCTAAAGATGACGCGCACTCATCGCCTCACATTACACACTTTCGTGTGGCCCCAGCAAGTTGGCGGGCACTAATTACAACAGCACAAGAGGGGGCAGGAGGCCCTCAAAAAGCCATTGGGGAGAACACTCACCCTGGCCCAGTTGTAGTCCATGGGCACCGTGGGGGGCGGGACTTCGGGCATGGGCACAATCACTCCAGCGCCCACCAGGCCGTCATATACCTCCTGCAAAGCCACACAAGCGCATACAGAGATTGAGAAACAAGGCAAAAGGGAAAGTAAGAAAGTAATTGCAAAAGGTTCTCATAAGAACAGCAGAATGTAGCTCTCTTAAAACAAACTCCTGGGCATCATGTGCAAGTAGCAGCTATGTTTACACAATTTGCCACATAATGGAGCTTTGTTGGCTGTTCATATTGTGCAAACAGTGCCCAATACGTGTCAGGGTGACACACTTAGAAAAAGGGGAAACAGAATGCCTGCTGAATGACAGAAATGTTAATTCACAGTAAGAACATGTAATATAAACACAACACAAAAATTACGTTTCATACAAAGCACATTCCTTTGCACATACTGGCAAGCAAACACATGATAAAACACAAGTTGCACATGTGCGGATATACTCATGCGGCACTGACGGGAAAGTCAACCTCTGCTGTTCGCACAATATGAACCAATACTAGCTTGTCCAATTGACAGCCCTGTTTCCTGCTAGCCGTTAATTTGAACATTAAAACACCTGAATGGTGAATTCATGATTCAATCATTATTTTAAGTTAAGCTTGGCAGTATACTACTGGGAAAGCAACTAGAGTTTCAAGGGTGCACGTGAAATTTTTCTGGCTTCTCTTAATCAAGTGTAGCATGAGACATCTCGAACTGCTTACTCAATTTTACGAAATTCCCTCGGTAAAATTATTTCCACTTTACTTGACTATGCAAAAAGGAACACATCTCTTCATTTCATTGTGGCCTCGATGCGTCAAACCATGTGGGGAGGAACTGCTCACACTTATGTTGCTACGGGCCTGTTCCAAGCAAGCTTCGTGCATCTGGCTTTGTCAAATGACTTGTGCCTCGCAGCAAAGTCAACTTTTATTCACACCACCACTGTCTAAATGGACCATTAAGACAAAATACAAGTTTGTTTTATTCAGGAGATGCGGTGTTTCATAGTATTTTCAGTGCTTGCCCAGCGGACAACGATGCTGTATTCACTGAGAAATTGAAACACTAAATTTCTATTCTTTCTCTAGCGCAGGGGTTCTCAAGCATGTTGGTCCCAGGGAACCCTGCTAAGCTCCGTTAAGTGCCAAGGAATTTAAGTGCGCTTTCACTTCTTTCGCAACAATCGAATGCAATAGAGACACCACCAATTATAAAATGTGCGGAAATTTGGAGAATTGTCAACTAATCCCCCAGCATTGATATGCGGCTTGTGTTCGTTGCGATATTTTATAGCCAGATCTCATTGCGAGTACCAAGTACGGTGGGTTGTTCTATTGTTTTAAAGTTTCCCTTTGTTTCCTTGTGCCTACAATGTGCATATTCATGGTATTAGAGCGATTGACTGCCTTAACCTCAACCTTGACTGTAACTTAGTTTTTGTGCAAATGCAAGGCACAGTACACAATTGGCCCATTTTCATTACTTTTTATTCGCGTTTTTCAAACGTTCTTTATTCTAGTCTCCATTTTTTGTAGATGTACAAGATGTATATTTTTGCTTTTGTCAGATCATTACTGTAAAAATTTTATTTCCATTTTTTGTATTTTTCCATTGATCATAGTTCTGTTGGACCACTTATCTCCATTTATGCTACTGTAATGATGCAGGGGGATACTTCCCCCAACGGGGCATTTTTTGGGTACTCGGAAGGGAATGCTCCACACGGAAAGCTCACTTGATGGTGTCGCCGAGGGCGTCGAAGGTCGGGGGCACGTGCGCGCCGGCCTTGGCCAGGGCCTCGTTCTTGGCGGCGGCCGTCTCCCGGCTGGAGTTGGCGCAGGCGCCCGCGTGCCCAAACTGCACCTCGGCCGAGAACATGGAGGCGCACGTGCCGATGCACCACGCCACCAGGGGCTTGTTGAGGCGGCCCGAGGACAGGGCCTCGCACACCTCGTACTCCTCCACGCCCCCAACCTAGTGGGAGACAAGGGGGAGGAGGCAGGTCCGGTCACTGAACTCCGTGCAGCTACCAAGGCGTATGCAGATGCCACACAGCAGAAACCCCGCATCTGTTCTCTCGACTGACTAACGACAACTGTAGCCTTCCCAATGCCGTCAAAGTTCGAGAAGTGGGGTACAGTAGTCCCAGGTTATGCGCAAAAGAGAATACATGTCTCCCCCAATGCCTTTGTCCCATCAGTCCACCTTTTCGAACCACAATGCCTGCATTCATTCACCAACGGCTGAATTGGTCATAATCACGTTCTCATATCGAGAGACTGGCGCTATTCACAGCAAGCCTTTCCAAGAAATCAACAGAGCCGGTGCACCTTTGACCAGCTGGGCGACCAACTACACTTCGCACTTACTAGTAATTGAACACAACAGCCTGCACATGGCACTATATGTTTGCCTTGTAATTCGCACTCAAACTGTACTCTGCAAGCCTACTCACCATCACAATACAGACTTCTTCAAGGGAATTTATGAAAACTGTGCAACTAGTGCAAAAAGGAATAAACCTGCTAGCATTTGAGAACAGACGTGTGGGACTATCGACTTCAAGGTGTGTGATCGCCTTAAAGGGGCCATGCAGACAAAATACAAGTTTATTTTATATGAAAGATTTGGCGTTTTATAGTGCCCCCAATGCTTGTGCTTGTCCGGCAGCAAACTGCTTTATTCACCGAGAAATTGCTCAATTTAAGTTAAAATTTTTATTCTTCCACCAAACCATGTGTTTGACGACGTCTGCGATGATGTAAACGAGGACGAGTATTCAAGTGAATGCTAGTGCGCTATTTAGTCTGCAGCAGACTGGAGCCTTGTTTACCGTCAGTCCTCCAAGATGGCACCACCATACTGCACCGCGCCGCTGTCCACCTTTGCTTTGTTTTTGATCGTATTTGCACCGGGCTTTTTCTTGTTACAGTAGGTAGTAATAATTTGGTGAAACAGCTCAACAAACAGGGTCACGTAAGACAATGGCGCTTACGCCAAACGGCCAGTGTCGTGCGAGACAATCCCAAAGCGCCAGACTGCTCTGCAGCTACAACAAGCATAATGCATGTACTAGTACCAACAGCAGTACGCACTGGTACTTCTACATTTACGTGTACTTTCGTAACTTTTATTGTTTACCCCACCATTACTACTGCTCTAAAATGAAAATTT
Organism: Haemaphysalis longicornis; assembly: GCA_013339765.2. Classification (NCBI taxonomy): domain Eukaryota; kingdom Metazoa; phylum Arthropoda; class Arachnida; order Ixodida; family Ixodidae; genus Haemaphysalis; species Haemaphysalis longicornis. The sequence continues at coordinate 196,945,641 of CM023450.1, read as the reverse complement.
ATTACATTTAAGCGAAAAGAGCTCAGTCTGCTTTTGCTGGCCCCAGCCAATTGCACGGCTGTGCATATGACGTGTTCTAGTGCGGGAAACGAGCTAGTGAGTCATGTGGCCACCCCCTTTTTCTTAATTATATAACATTATTAAGCAAGGTTTACGTTAGAAGTGGTGTCAGTATGATTCGAACGAGGCAATCTTTCGAATGAACCAAACTTTCGTTTCGCCTGCATGGCCCCTTCAACCACTAAACTTTACTGGATAAACTGGGACTATATGGCATTAGAGGAACACCCTTCTCTCTACTGAAATCATATTTAAGTCATTCTCTACAATGTGCGGGTATAGGAAAACTTGTCTCACCTCTCAAAGCAATCCCCCACTCGGCGTACCACAAGGTAGTATCTTGGGCCCACTATTGTTTGTTTTATATTGATAACATTTCTAGAATTAATGCAAAACTGAACTTTTATCATATATACCCAGATGGCACAAGTATATTTTTCAGGGGAACCAACGTACAATTGTGTCAGACTGCAATAAATGAGACTCGCGGGTTTTCAAGCTACAGTGTAATCTCGATGATACGATTCTGATTTTTGATTTGATTGTGCGGGTTTAACGCACCGACGCCAACGCAGGCGATGAGGCGCGCCTAGATGGAGGGCTCCGATATTTTGACCACTTGGGGATCTTTATCGTGCGCCGAAATCTCGTACACACGGGCGGTTTTGCTTCGCCTCCATCAGAAAAGCGGGCCGTCCGCGGCACGGGAATCGAACCGTTCGACCTCGTGTACAGCGCAACGCCTTAGCCACTGAGCCACGCGGCGGGTGATGATACGATTCTGGGGATACAATTTCGGGATGATAGAATTCTAAAAGTCCCGGCGAAATTGCATTGTTAGCAAAGGGAAAATTTCGGGTGTTCCAACGGACCGCGCGGCCAGCGGATGATTGAACAGCCGGGGAGGGGCCCGACTGCCCAACGAGCAAGTGACGGTCTCTTCCCCTCTTTGTCACTCTTCTCTGAAACGGCCGGGCCGTTGTTTTCTGGCTTGCTGACACCGCCGCGAAACCCCGCACGCTCTCGCGGCTGGCCGGCTGCGGCCGCAAAGTGGCGAGGCCGCTGCGAGCGATCGCTACCCAACCGCTCTTTAAAATGCCGCTCAAGGCAGACGCAAGTTGCTTGTGCGATAAAGGAGCTGATTATGCATGCGAAAACGGTACTATAAAACATCATCCACGCGCTAGTGAAAGCGCCCATGAAACAGCTGCTCGGGGGCTAAGGGCCTAACCATCTCCGGCGGAGCTCAAGCCGGTGTCTCGAGCGCTTCGCAAGTCGTCAGGCTCCTGCCATCTGCCGCGCGCGTCGTGCGTCATTTTCTGGTTGAGGTAGGAGCTACCCGCGGCGCGAAATGTCGATACAGGCGTGAGAAACCAGTGCGCGCAAAGCCGAGTTTGCGAAAAGCGTGCAAAAACGCACATGGCGGTTCACGCTTGACTTGCGGCATGTAGCGAACTTGCGGCACCGCGAGTGAGGTTACGAGCGCGAAGCGTTACGCGCTCCTGAAGGACTGCTTTGCGACGTGGGGGTAAAAAAAATGCAGAAAGAAAATCACGAATTTTCTTCAGGCGAAAGTAAAAAAGGAATACAGAACACTCAGCGCACATTTTTGGTCTGTATTGGTTCAACGAATTTCGGATGATACGAATATTTTTCGCGGTCCCGCGAGATTCGTATCATCGAGATTTTACTGTAATAAGTCGACACGTGTCATGAAGGACTGAGCGCTTGCAACAGCAGCCCAGCTGCTCCCACATCCCAAGGAGGAACCAAGCAGCACCCACCTCTCCGAGCAGCACAAGCATCTTGACCTGTGGGTCAGCCTGGTACCGGATCAGGTGGTCCATGAATGTGGTGCCCGGGTACCGATCACCTCCAATGGCCACCCCCTCGTACACGCCGTTGGTCGCCCGGGAGATGATGTTGTTCAGCTCGTTGGACATGCCGCCCGAACGGGACACGTACGCCACGCTGCACGTCGGAGAGCGTCCACGTTGGCCAACTTGCACTCACTCAGCACGGAGGAAAAGTTTGAGACCAGGGTGGTAGCACTCACTTTCCGGGCCGGTACAGCTTGGAGGCCAGGATGTTGTCCATCATGCCACCCGTGTTGCCAATCTTGAAGCAGCCGGGCTTGATGCCTCCCACCTGCAGCCAGTTTCCCGCCAAGATTTACACCACCTTCCCCCCCTAAACACTCATTCAAAACTAAACTTTCCCACACTGTACTAAGAAAAGCACATACCGACAAATAATGCCAAACTCAGGCCTGACCTCAGGGTGTGATGTAAAATGATAGGCTTGGCCTTGTGCTAAGTGTGGCAGCTATCAATCTGATATTTTTGACTGGAATGTGAGATTGGAAAGTGAGTGACGATACAAGCTACATGTGTTAGCATCTGGAAAATCGCCCTTTTCTAGCTGGGCAGTCTATCATCACACCATCGTCTGCCAATCATCATAACCGCTCTCTGGCTGGGCTTCCCAAGGCCATGGATACACGAATAAATCCTTTGCGATTCTCTCAAGCATGTGCAGCTGTCTCAAAGAATGTACAAGCATGCTGGCACTGGCATTAGCCTGTTTGCTGCATGCACGGTGGAATTTACACTTTAGTGAGGCAGCGAGATGACACCAAGCGCGCTCAACTGTTTCTAACAGTTGTTCCAAGCGAGCATTCCTGTAGGCAGCCCAATATTTCGAAATCATAGCATAAAACGCACAATTCAGGCCCTGGGTATCGACCTCCTTCTGTGTTTCTTGAAGGTGAAAAGCAACCTGCAGGCAGAAACTCACCGTGGCTGGGCCGATGATGTTGACGCCCTTGCTGTGCGCCGCCTTGATCATCTTGCGCGTCATGTTCTCTGGGATGCCCTCTGCTATGATGGCAATGGTGCGGATCTGCATCACAGAGACGACAATGCCTATGGGTCCCAACACTGGCCACACCTACACTGGCCAATTGCATCTCTTGACACACTGACTCCCCCACCACTCATGCCTATGAAGAAGGACTAGCAGTAACCACTCACTGCAATTTCCAGCTTCCCCAAGGCCTGACCAAGTGGACCAACGGCATGCTACGCCAACTAAGACTCAACGTAGTCTAAACTAGTAGCTTTCAGCTTAAAGGGGTCCCGACATTTGTTTCAACAAACCCAACAACCCAAATGAGAGATTACATGCTCAAGGGCATCTGAGTTGAGCTGGACCACTTTTTCACAAACTGCAAAAAATGATCACGATGAAACTGCTGCTGTGAAGTTTTCCACCACTTTCCAGCACTTCATTTGAATTTTCCCACACCTGCTCACCCATCACGATGCACAGATCCTGCTACTGCCCAGCGTTTTTCGTGCACTTCCAATAGTGCACACACGAAGACTTCACATAGTTCGTTGATGCCGACTATTTCGTGAATTGCCGCTGCATGCAGCACGCGTGCATGCTATCGTGTGCATCTGCGTTTATCCTTACTTTTACTATCCTATCATCTGCCTTGTCACAAGAATTAAGGATGGACTAGAGTCTGTCTAAACACACAACACAGGTCTAAACGCAGGACTAGCATTTGTCCTGTGCTTTACTTCTTCGTGTGTTCCGTCCTCAGTACTAGTGCAATGTGCCTAGCTTGTCGCAGGACATGCACACACCTTGTGGAAAGGAACTGCACTGGCTGCTGGGATCCTGCAGCTAGTGGGTCACAGATGCACACATCTGAACACCTTACCAAATGGTACATGTGCCAAAATGTGTGGTGAAACCGACTTTGCTCTCCTGATACACAACAATTCTCCAAATAATTATTGCAATAACAAAACTCCTGCCGGAGGGCATTACTTGAACTGTGCTTTACAGGATCGAATATGCACCGCAGCAGAGGGCTTAACTTTGTTACTTCCTTCGGCTTTTGTTACAGCGTAGGGGCTCGATTTGCTTGAATGACCCGCCTAATCCAGTTCTTTATGCAAATGTGCCAAGGCGCGCTTTTTCATCGCGGTTCGCGTGGCGTTCCCTTGCATTAGCTTTCAGATCGCATTTCACGACAAAGGATGCATGTACTGTATTGTCGTGCATATAACCCGCACCAAAAATGCGAGAATTTCGGTGGCAAAGTACGGGTGCAGAAACTACGTAGGATTTTTTTTTCGGTGCAGCCGTCCCAGCTGTCTCACCCACCCACCCTCATCTTACGAGGAGAACTATATGCCTTCCATGCACGTGTGCATGTCGTCGAAGATTATCGGCACCTTCGAAAGGCGAGAGTCAAAGAAAAAAGGGCCCGAAGTAAGGAGGAGGCTCCCCTCATCCCTCTACCAACCTGCGGGTACTGCAGGGTCTCGAAGGTGCTCTCGTAGGCGGAGCGCAGGGAGGCGAAGTTGATGAGCACGCGGGCGTCTGGGTGGCGCCGCATGGCATCCGCCATGTTCTTGTACACGGGCAGCAGCACCTCCTTGTGGCCCCAGTAGAACTTCTGCTTGTGGTCACCCGTGAACGGGTACACCATGGCCACCACCGAGCCCTCCTGGCGCGAGCACACAAAGTCAAAGTCCAGCATGCTTTGCACCGCCCGCGTCTGCATGCCCCAGATTATGGCCTTGGTGCCCGGCGTGAACCAGGGCTCGCTGCCTCCACTGCTGCCGTCAATGGGGGAAGCGGGCTCCGGGTGCTGTCGCTCAGGCCACCGCATCTCCTTCTTGGGGCTAGATGGTGGAGGGGGAGTCTGCGAATCGAGGTCACAGTCAAAATAAAGGTGTTAACAAAACAAGTTTGCAGACTTCTGGCAGAGGTTGGTGTGCGATTGCTGCTGATTGCGTCCAACTTGTGCATGAAGGGCTGTCAAACTTGTTTGCAGTGCCCTTTCCTGCTCAATGGTTTTTTTTCTCTTTTTTTGTCAGTAACAGGGCAACTTCTGAACCTACTAGCTGGTTTACATGGCATGTTTCTCATTCTTGAAGTGCCCATACACCCCCTGTGACAATATGTATTTTTAACGCCACAATCGCAGCGATACTGATTTCGGGGAGTGCCTCAGGGTGTGCCCCTGGGCCCTCCACTTTTCAATGTTCACGTCGAGCCCAGCTCACCTTCATGCCACCGGGCAGGAGGAAGTTTGCAGTGGTGACGTTGGAGGGGGGCATGTCTGGCACCTCGCGGCGGCCCATGGCCATGGCCACGATGGCCGTCATGTGGGTCTCGGGGCCGAAACACGTGCACGGGCACGCCCAGGGTGCGGCCCACCTCCTTCATGACCCGCAGCCCTTCCTGGTAGTTGGGGCCCGCCCGGCGCACAAACACCGACACCCGGTGCTCCACCAGCCGCTCCCTAAACTCCTGCAGGGCCTTCACGATCCCCTTGAAGGTGGCCGCCACGTTGGTGAAGTTGGCAATGCCTCCTCCTATGATCAGGACCTTGCCTGGCAAAGGAGAGGGAAGAACTGTCATCACCACATGCAGGACGAAGATGGCCCCCCTTTACCATCCCGCATCATCTGGACACATACAGCTTATTTTATTCTTCCACCGAATTCTATTAAAACTAACTTAGAAGCAACTCTTACTTCAATGTACCTGCTACCAGCCCACACTTTTTTTTTTCTTTTACATTGACCTAGCACGTTCACCTAAACAAGTTTGCTCTCCCTAATCTATGACAACCACTGTCTATGTATTACACCTGCCATCCTTCAGCTTACAAAAGAAACGCAAACACAAGGGCAAAAAATTTTTAAAATAACAAAATCTACATTTGGCTAGGTTACTGAACAAAAAGTGCACGCAAAGACAAAGCGAAAGCAGGCCATTCCTTAATAGTCTAGCAAATCATAATTACCAACAGGGCAATTCATAAAAGTGCACCTACACTGGCGAAATGAAAAGACACTCGCAGCATTACACTTGTGGGCGCAAGCAACTGCATATGTGGGGAACAGCTGGCAGAAATGGAGATTGGGACCTGCTGGTTGAAATATCACAGCAGTAGTATTCAACTGCCCTACAGCTGTCAGTATTAACTTTACGCATTTCTCACTACCATATGGACAGCAGTGATAATGACGGCAATAATGGTGCTAGGAAGTCTGAGCCAGAGACTATTCAGTCAAAATAACAGTATTTTAGTTGGAGTGACCGCCAAAGAGCAAGGTAATCAATAATGCATTCCAAACAACCGAACTTACGACCATCACCACTAACTACGCCTTATGAACCACAAAGGGCTTGACACTTTCTCGACAGGTATGCAAGAGGGCTAAGCACTGCACTCAAAGGAACACAAGCAGAACGTACAACACGGACGTACCACGAGGCAATAAAATCGACAGGCATAATCAACTGCACAGGCCGCCTTAGTAGGGTCAGTCACACTTTTGACCCAGCAAACTCTCCAAAAGACTGCTACAACTGTACTGAGAGGTTTCCACGTGCATTCTGGTGAAATTCAATGTTCAGGGGCAAGCAATTGATGCAGAATTTTTTTTTACAAAATCGCATACGTCTTTCTTCCATGCTACAGATAAAGCACAGAAAACAGGGAACTGATCTGCACCACACAGTGCTCCAGGGTCTTTAGAAAGCAGCCAAGGAAGCAAGGGCCCTCACCGTCGGGGTGCTTCTCGGAGCGGGTCATGAGTCCGAGGATGACCTTGGCATACTCGTAGGTCTGCTGCTCCGTGGGGGCTCCGGAGTACTCGCCGTAGTTGGCCAGCTCACTCGCCCCTCCCAGGTCGCACACCGTGTCACTGCACAAGGGGGCCCAACACTTCTTTTCTCGCAAGGCACAAGAGCCGGGGTAATAGCTGAGAGCACCAAGACTCCTTTGGGCACTACTACATTCTAACGAGTTCATCGAGTCAAGCTGTTGTCAAGACAAATAACCATGCTGAGATTATGAGCTTCAAGCAAACAAATATTTCTTTCAATGCATTATGTTACTAGCTTGCGTTCCACAGAGACAGCGCCGAGACCACTCGTACCACCAGCGGAGGCACAGCAGATTCAAACTCACGCCAGAAAGAAAGCATCTTGGGAAAGGACAGTACCTGTAGATGACCGAGGCGCCTCCGCCGGCCACCATGGTCCAGATGCGGCCCTTGGCATTCAGCACCGTCAGCTTGAGGGACGCACCACTCTTGGAGTCCAGCTCCGCTATGTACGCCTCCTGCACATGCACAGAACACGAGGGGTGTCCGTGGGGCACGCAAAGGAAACAGTCTTCACACTGACCAGTTCCAAGCTGCTGAAGCATCTTTGAAAATACTACCAGTGCAGAAAAGAGCTTTGTCCGCAGCAATTTGTGGGAGCCATCCAAGCAAGGTTCGTGCTCTCTGCTAATAGGCTTTTTTTTTGTCTTTGTGAAAGCTACCTGCTGTTAAATTTTGTTCGGCACATTCAATTTCCGAGCCATGCTCCCTGTCAGCCACATGCAGAGCGCTGCCAATTGCTTCAGAACATCGCAGCTGTGTGTTTGAGCAAAGCAGTCATGATGAGAACGCCCCCCAAAACGAGGTCTATTATCATGCTTTCCAAATTGTTCCGGTGAATGCACTTTTCTTGGAGAAAAAAACTTGCTAACCAGACATTATAATTCCTTAAAATTTACTCTTAATTTAGCATTATTGACAACATATGAAATGTAGTAAACCACCAACCTGCACACTGCACAAAGAGTTTGACAAGCTCCTATTTTCCATCTCCTCCTCTGTGACTCTGTTGTTCAATAAAGCTTTGGGTGAAGTCTGTCACTTTCTTTTGGCCTATCAGCACCTGATTGATTGATTGTGGGGTTTAACGCGCCGACGCTTCCCAGGCGATGAGGCGCGCCGCAGAGGAGGGCTCCGGATTAATTTTGACCACCTGGAGATCTTTAACGTGCGCTGAAATCTCGTACACACGGGCGTTTTTGCTTTTCGCCTCCATCGCCTATCAGCACCTGTAACTATACTTTGGCCACAACCAACCAATAAAGTGTCCATTTAAAATAATAAATAAATAACTAGAACTTCGAGTACAACTTCCCAGTACAACTTCTAGGTCAAGCTTCTGAGTCAAGCTGCCCCAGTCTGCCCCTGTGTTTTCTTCGGTCCTTTTTCACTTGCAACTGTACCTCGTCCCTAACCCTAAAATGAAGTGCCCCCTGCTCACCTCGTCGGTGGCATCTCGGCCAAAGGGCGGCGGGAAGGTGACGTCCCCCCATTTCTGCTTGCAGACAAACTCTGCCGTGGCGTCCAGCTTGGCTGCCAGGTCCAGGATATACACCTGGCCACCCGTCACCACTGCAAGGAAGAGAAGAAGGAGGGGATTCGTTAGCCACAATAGGGATTGGGGGCTTCTCAAAAAAAGAATGGCTTTTAATTAGCAAGGATTGTGGAATACGATGTGAACATCCACTCACCTAGGGGGTTGATCTCGAGGTAGGTGAAGTAGAGGTCCACGTAGACATTGTACAGCGAGCAGATGAACCTCGCCACCACACTGCATGCAAAAAAGGAAAAAAGAAAGGATATTCGGCTCTAGTATACAAATACAAGTCTACGCTCGTTACAGCAGATCCAGCAACAACGGACTTTCGCTTACAACAGACCATTTCAGTTGGTTTGTCTGGTCCCCATGCATTTTAAATGGACAGTCCACTCCGCTCATAACGGACCCGGCTAGAGCAGACTATCGGCTACAACAGACTAAACATTAGGCGAAAATTGTTTCGACTGAATGTTTATAGCGGACTTCCACGGGGCCGGTACGCAATGTGCTTTTTTTTTTGTTTCTTTTGGCAAGAAAAACATCTGGCGACATTGCTGGCAGCCGGGTCTTTGGCGCCAACGTTTATAGATACTTTTGTTGCCGCCATAGAGTGGTTGGCACAGCCAAGCCAAGCCAGTGCCAGTGGCTTTTTTTTTTTGTGCGACCAGCGGCATGAGCGGCAGGGTAGCTGATTTCGCTGTCGGATAAATTAAGCGTAATTAACGCTGTTGAACATGGGTGAAAAACTGCCGACATCGCCAGAAGTACAGGCCTGTCTAAGCAGACGGTCCGCTCTACCATCAAGAACAAGGCCGCTGCCGATAAACGCGACTTCGGTGAGATTGAAAACAGGGCTATCGAATACTCGAAGTGGTGCACTCGGAGGCGAGTCTGCCCTCATCAGTCTTTTTATGTAATAAAAAACTCAGGTTAAGTGAAGTTCGGGTTTTATTATTCCCACGCATGCATCGTTCCCGTTCCGTTCGGTGAAAAAGGTAAGAAATGCCTCAAGTAGGGGGGTTGTTCCCCATCCATTGTGTGCAATCTGCCAGTAACCGTGCGCAGTCCAACTGGCCTAACTTTCGATTTTACAGCTGTCCGTCATCAGATTATTTCATTACAGCTGTTTCAATGACCAGACTAAAATCGCTAAAAATGTAAGCTGCCTTGATGGAACGTCAGGCAGCGATCCGATTTGTTGACAAACGGTTTCGGGAAAACCTGCCTCGTCATGAGGGGATTTAAAAGAGCCTAGCTAATGCTGATGGCCACGTCTGATGTTTTATAGCTGCTTAATAATTGCGCCTAGTTATATTCTTGCTTTATTTGCTCAGCTCATCACGCGTCTTTACACGCTTGACCGCATGCGCTAGGCCTTTTCCAAGTGCCGGTGCTAAGCTTTGGAAACGGTGTTTACGCGATTCTTTGCCCTCGCGGGAACACTGTGCAGAGGTGCTGCAGGCGTGTGGAAAGAACAAAGTGTATGTACTATGCATATGCAATATCGGTCAAAGTACCCACTTTAGGGCTCATACTCCCCCCCCAGATTTCACACAAGCGCAGATTCACACAATTAATCGAAATGTGAAAGAAAACTGCTGAAGTAGTGCAGACTCCCCAGGCCACTTTTCAGTGCTTTCTTTACGACGTCACAGAACCTTGTTTGGGTGATTGGCAGCCACCAACCAAAGCCAACAGCAAGAAACATGACCAGGTGACTGCAGTGGGGCCTCTAGTTCTGCTCAATTGGTTTCACTTGAATGCTAACATGCAGTTCACACAGATAACCATGTTCTCAGTTGCGGCCCATAGAGCATCACTGACACAGATGTGAACGTTTTTCCCGAGGTTTCCTGCATTTCTTTGGTTAAAAATGCATCTTTTGTAGCTGGAATGAAGCTGAGTGAGTTCCCAAAAGCTCGCTCTTTGAAACTTAACGAAGGTGTACTTTGCCTTTGTCCCTTTAAACACAGCCCGCGAGTTCCTGCTTCGGACCTTGGACTGCGGCACGCGTTAAGCGGAAGCCCCAAGAGCGTGCACCACAAGGCACCGAGGGAGCCCCGACAACCCTCCACCCTCACCTCTGCTTGTTCTTGGGCAGCTGGCTAAGCAGAGCCTTGGTCACCTCCTCCTCAGATGGCTTGTAGTCGATGGGAACCTCCAGCCGAAGTGCCTGCATCCACACACACAGCAACAGAGCACACCACTGTTATTGCGGACGCTTTCTGTGTGTGCAATGAGTGATGTTCCCCCTACTGGGGAGAAACATTCCCATTGCTAGTAGGTTGAGAAATTGCCTATTTTTAGCATCTCTCCCCGCAGGTTTCTCAACGAGCTTCACAGCGCGCAAACAGACCAGGGACAACAAGAAGAGGGACTACAAAACAAACACTGTGAATCTCATGGATTACCAACAAGCAGATACCCTCACGCTTTTAGTTTTCTCGAGAATTCCCCGCAAAGTTCCCTGCATTCTCTTTTTGCAGCTCATAGATCTTTACGTTGATTCCTGTTCAGTTTTGAGAGTTAGCCAGCACCGCCTACTTTACGTATACTTTACGTCTGCAGCACGTCTACTTTACGTAGCCTTCTGGACGCAGACGCCGTTCAGAGAATCAGAGTTACAGCATGAACTAAATTCTATTTGGTTCACACACATTTTGACTTTGCATTTTAAGTCTCATGCCAAACAGCAGGCTAAAGCGCTAACCACATGGAGCGATTTTTCCAGCGACGCGACGAGCGACGCGACTAGGATCCGCAGTTGCCGAACCGAAGTCGCTCGCCGAAGCAACCACATGACAGCGACGGCTCAAGCGACTGAGGATGGAGATTTCAATGTTGCCGCACTGCGCATAGTAACGCACTTGGCACGCTGGTTGTTCGCAAACATTTTTTTTGTTCATTTGTCATAAAAAGCATGACTAAAAAGTATTAAGCCCTTCTACCTTGCTTTTTGCACTTCATTGCATCTCTAAAACTGGTTTGGGTTAGCGATAGCGCGCGCTTTTCCTTCTGCGCCTCGTCTCTCGGCTCCAACATGAACGCCGTGAAGAATTTGCTTTCTTGACGTCGTTTTTGCCACACGGATCTCACGCAGTGTGTGCGGGAGCCTTCTTGCTTCTGCTTCAGCATGTAATCAAGCTTTGCCATGCAAAGCTTTCTTTGCCGCTGCATCGCAAACGCCGTCTGCACGAATCTCCCTCCCGTTCTCTTCCAAAACCGGAGGTTGCGTGCTTATGTAGGGGCTCTCCTATTGGCTAGTCGCTGAGGCCACTTCCGGGACGCGAGCGACTGTTTCTGGCAGCCCAGAACCGAGCGATTCGATGAGCGACTTGGTCCGAGGCGAAAAGTAGTTCGTCGCTAGTCGCGTCGCTCCCCAAGTCGCTCGCAAAATCGCTCCATGTGGTTGGCGCTTTACTTTGCATGCTAAAACTCAAAGGACTGCCCGCATGAAAAAGAACAAGATATTATTGAGTAATTCAGGTAGTTTTAGCTCTGCGCCGGGACTGCTGGCGCCATCTCTTATTGACAGCACGCAGACTAAGCAGCACCAGAAATACTTTTCTGTATTGCACAGGAATACATGCAAAAACGCTTCAGCCCTTCATCCGCCGCCGCTTCACGCTTTACTAGCTCTTTCTCATGGAGTATTCTTTACTCTATGCTCCCTCCAGATTTATGAACTAGATTAGAAGTGGCCTATGCATGTGGCTTCCACAAACATGACTGCGGACATTTGAATATAAATCCAACGAAGTGTCAAGGGAACTTTTTAAGGGACACCAAACTAATAATTTATGGGAGGTACAGTTTACAGACTTACTTTTTTCTTTCTACTCCACGACTCCTAAAATTCCGTGCATCTATTAAAGATTCCCTTTTTCATTTTCAGCAAAATTACAGCTGGAAATTCCCTGAAAAAGGGAAAATTACCCACATAGAATCACTTTGCAATGCCTCTTAAAACCGCATCTGTCACAACCGACTGTTCACCATTTTCGGATTTGTTAGAGGTGTGTGAATACCGAATTCGAATTTTGGGGGTCTAACATAACAAAACTACACCTGGGCTACAAAGTGAACCTTAGAGGAGGGCTCCGGAATAATTTCGATTACTTCAGTATCCCTGTGAATATCAAATTTATATCCAAATATCCAAATTTATATCCAATCAAAATATCAATATATTCCAATAGGAACATCCAATCTTCTAAAACACAGCTACAAAAAATAAAGATAATTTGTGCAGTCAGGACTTCGCCCGTCTGAATGTTTATGTACTAGCGCTTGATGAAACAACAGTACAAAGATAGAAAAAAAAAAAAGATTAAGACAAGACGGCAAAGATGTGGAGCAAAACACTTTGCATACACTGCCATAAAGAAGTGCGAGCTCCTAACCTGCTGTGAATATGGGAATTTTGACTGGTCTTTCCAGTCACTGAAGAGAGGCCCTTGCTAGGCATGCTGGCAGCTGGTTGATCTCATTGGTTGATAGTAGGTTTTAACGCGCTGACACAACGCAGGCCATGAGGCGCACCGTAGTGGAAGGCTCCGGATTAATTTTGACCACCTGGGGATGTTTAAAGTGCGCCGAAATCTCGTATGCACGTGCGTTTTCACTTTTCATCGCCATCAGAAAAGCGGCCGCCGAGCTGGTATGATTTCACGGCAAGCCAACAAATAATAACTTGATTCCTCGCTCATGCCACCATATTGACAGGAAACGTCCGCTTATAAATTTTACGCAACTAGCCTTCTGCTTTAGCTAACCTACACTAGGGTGAGCATGCACAATTTGCACAGGGCTTACGCAAGTGTTTGGCTTTTTGCACAGCTTCGGACGCCGTGCAGAAAAGCCAACCTGCAAAGGCAAGCCAGGCAGCAAAGCTTGAAAGTTCCCATGTCGTGTCGCAAAGCACAGTCTAACTGCTTTATTTGTAAATTTTGAATATTGAAATACTTCATACTGTAAAACTGCACTTACAAAAAATCACGCCATATCCACGGAATGAATGATGATAAGTGGGGCAAAGCTCGAGAGGGGGAGATCATCGGTAACCGTAACTCTCCCGTGAAAGTTCGCCCATTACATCATTAAGAAAGACGTAAGACTGTGTGCGTACATTGTACAAATCAACTTTTATTTTCGGAGTCAATGCTCCCAGGCCCAGACCTGGTGAAAGACCCCGCGCCATCGAGGACTACCCCGCACCTCCACCACAATTTGTCACGTAGGATGGGACACAACGGTAAAGAAAGAACTTTTATTTAGGGCGAACTTGTGCCCGAACAAGACGAGAGGAAACGAGCAAAGGTCCTTGTGTCTCGTTCGATCTCCGAGAACGACTGTCTGCGTTCGTGGCGTGATCTCTTGCGTGATCTCCCCCTCGCAGTGCACGTGCGCTCGCGCCTCCGTTGGCGAACACAGACAAGCTCGCGCTCCCGGTGCCGAGTTTGCGCTGCCGGTTGCAGCCGGTTCTTGCGCGTGCAACGCGACCCACTTTGCGAAATCTCCGAAAGCATGCGGCGGTCACGTACCACGAGACACAAGGGATGGACAGACCCATGGCTTTAGGAGCTTCGCCCCTAGAATTGAACTACATTTTCATATTTCAAATCCCGGTCACATATTTTCGGTTTCTATCAGTGAATAGGGTTACATTACAACTAGTTCAGCAAATTCCAAAAAAAATTCGTCAAACTCAATTTCGAAGACTTATTCTCTTTTTTTTTTGTCATTTAACTGGAAACACTCACCCCAGGGTACAACTGTAACACAAAACCCCAGCTAATGAATACAGCTAGCCACGCAAACCAAAGAGAGCAAAGGGAAGTCACTCCAAAGACTTTCAAACGACGAATACTGCCACAAGAAAGAGAAGACAAGGAGGAAAGAGCCATGTGCTTCGTCCCCCTAACCTCAAGCACTCCAAGCCAGCAGCTGACCACTGACCTTGGCGTCGACGTCCCCAATGTCCACGCCTCCCTGGTGGTGGAACAGGATGGTGTCCCCATTGCGGTGAGAGTAGATGCACACGTACGCCTCTTCCTCCTGGGCGATCGGACAGGCACCAAAAGCCCACCATCATCGTCACCACCCATGTTCTACCACCAATAACCCTATAAAAATGGCCGACAGCCCGAGTTCACCCACCTGAGAGTGCTTGACAAAGGGTTCGATGATGAAGTGTCGCAGGCGTCCCTTTGCCCGGCCAACCTGCAAGTGGTAGGCAGCGGCCCTGTTGGAGCTCTGACTTCTCACAATCCCTCACCTGACAACGTCCCTCCCCTTATCCACATAAGCACAGTAATCTTGAACCTGGGTATGTCAAAATTGGATATTTTGTTTTGACTGTAGGGTTTAACGTGCTAACACAATGCAGGCAATGCGGCGCGCTGTAGTGGAGGGCTCTGGATTAATTTGGACCAGCTGGGGATCTTTAACGTGCACCGAAATCTCGTACACATGGGCGTTTTTGCTTCTACACCACCAGTCAGAAATGCGGCCCCCGCAGGCCAGCAATCGAACCCGCATCCTCGATATTTTCTTTTACTGCTCATACTAAACAGGGTTAACATCACGTCAACAATGCAGTGTGCATCCGTGCATTTTATACCAAACTATTTTCAGATTCCCCGTCGAGATAGACACATCCAGATTTGACTGTATTACACAAATGCACAAGCAGTAAAAAGGCATGTCGGCTTTTGCTGTGACACAATAGTTGCAGTCCACAAAATCCCTGGTTGACACACAGCCAGTGACAGTATGCGCAGGGGGTTTGCTTTCGTGCAGTTCACAAGAATGCACGGAATGCAAGGCTGCCAGTCATACAAGAATCCTCTGACAAGATGCCCTTTACAACAAGGTTTCTGTCCCTATGGGCTTGCCTTGCATGCTTTGGAAAACTCTCATGGAAAGTGCAAGCACAGTTCATTGCTGAACATCCACACTGATACAACAGGAAGCTTTTGATACAAGTGGATGAGCGAAGGTCTACTTCCATAGTGAGGAAGTGAGAGACTGCTACAATGGAAAACAAAAAAAAAAGGAATCAGGCTTCCTTTACATGCAGATTTTATTTTCAGGGGGACCGTTTGCAAGCAGAATGTAATCAAGCTGCTTTGTGTGACATTGTGGAATGCTCAAGACTTGCCCCTCGGGCACATTTAGGTTGTGCTAGCAGCATGAGCGGGAGCAGTCATGCCCTATGGCCGCTGCATAAAACTACCCGATGACAACAAACCAAATCGCTGTGGTAACACACATTGTTGCGCAAGTTGATGCATACTTGTTCTAAAAAATTAGACCACCATAACCACAACCAACAAATGGGAGAAGCGAAATGGGACAAGCTCATGCTGCTGTGCTTCTGCGTCTATTTATCGCACTCTAATTTTTTTTAACATTGACCAAGCAGCTGGCATGACAAACCAGGAAACAGTCGCCAAAAAAAAAAAAAAAAAAAAAGAAAAGAAAGCACCAATGCGCACAGGAGTAGTCACACGTTGCTGCTGCCCTATACTTGCTAGGTGAGAGGCAACGGACTCCTGGAGGCTGCTATTGCTGCCACCACATTAAAAGCAGAGTAAAAGGAAGTTACACGCTAGCTTCAGCACTTTTCAGCCCCCTGTTTGAGCAACAAAAGCTGTTCACAAATACCGAAAGCAAGCATTTCCTTCAGCTACCAGCAATTATGTTTTTTAAGGCATCACAAATCACAACCAGGCACAAGTGGCACTAGGTTTAATTAAGCCACACTGTTTAAACAAGACCCACAGCTGTCATGAGGACAGCACAGTGCTGCTGCCATGTCCGCCCCCCCCCCCCCCCCCCCCCCCCCTTGAAGGAGGGGGTCGAGTGCAAAGAAAAAAACGCATGCCCACCTCGACCTCCTTGTTCATGCGCTGTTGAACCCAGTTCTGGACGCTGGCCAAGTCTCCGTTGACATGGATCAGGCCCAGCTTGCCACGACGCTTGATCAGCTGGTCCGGCTTCACCACCAGTTTCTGCACGTTGTGTTCCGCAAGTCACGCACGTCTCCTACCCAAGCAGGCATCAGCAACTAAGCGACTACAGACTAGTGCTTGCAAATACCTGCCAAACCGGTTATCTGGTTAAGCTGACTCAGAGCAACTCCAGATATCTGGATTTTCAACAACAGATTATCAGTATATATTCGGTTTCAATAGACCAGTTAACTGGATATTCGAATATTTGAACAGTTGGGTGTGAAATATATTCTGCAACGGAACAGCCACGGAAAAGAAATCAGCTTCGAAAGAGCGACGGCGAAACGGTGGCCCCATAAAATCGATGCCAAAAAACGTGGTCAAGTTTGCAAAAGATATCTTTCGTATATAAAACAAATTCGGATAGCCGAGTGTCCAGATACAAAACGGGTTAACACTGGTGTGCTAACCGATCACTCCAGTTACCCATCTTTCCAATTCGAGTAATCGGTGAATCGAATAACCGGACAAGCTGTTTTGTCGTAAAACCAGTTTGGCGTCCCCCTTCTCCTACAGACCAAGCCGGCACAATCATCGTGTTAAGAACATCATTGTCACCACAACAACTGCTACGGAACACAATAGGCTGGCTACGGCTACCTGGCAATTTCCTCCACAGTGTGTAGTGGTCTTTTGCCGATTCCCCTTCGAAGCATGCACGCATGGAATCCACACCGAAGCAACTCGTAGGCCATCACTGAAATTCGAACTTTATTACAGTCATGACCTTTTCGCTCTAAATTAGGACTCAATGTTAAACTCTGTCTTTTCAGTGAATTTTTCATTTTGTCACAGACATTAAGTCGAGACCCTGTTCTGAAATTAAATATTTGTCCCTTTAAGATTTTTGGGAGGAATTTTAAACATTTTCAAAATTTTAAAATTTCAAGCACACCCCTCAACCCAAGTGCTTGCGAGAACACAGCCTCTGCCGTCCCCCATGAAGCAGAGATTGAGGCCCACCTGGGTGGCCAGCCAGGGGTGGCTGTTGCGCAGGCTGTCCCAGCGGGTGTCCGGGTCCACTGTGGCAAACTCGCACGGGGCGGCCACCCCGGCATCGAGGTGCTCATTGAGCAGCCGCTTGCCCGTAGCCTCGCTGATCGCCTTGGCCGACATCGCTCAGAGTCTGCGTGCACAAATACAGGGCGCCACGTGAAACACCGAGCCTGGTGCCAGCTAGCCAATGCCAGCATGCGTCTAACAGTCTATTTTTACATTACCGTAAAGTTCCGAGCGAACACCTTCCCCCTTTAGGGGCGAGATGTTCCATTTACTAAATGGCAGTAAAGATTACCCACCCCCTAAAATCAATAGCTGTAGCACTGATGAGCGAACAAAATAAATGCAAATCATCTATGCACGAGTTGATGTGGTCACTTTGTCCTCTCCGCACTTGGGCCGAAAGTTTGCCCATCTGGTATTTTTCTTTCGGTATCTCTGCGGTTTTGGTTGGCGGTGTGGCGGCCATTTTTCGAGTTTTTCTCACCTGACCCAAAAGGCCGCCCATCCCATATTTTTAACTTGATATGTTTCTCTGTACTTTGGGTGAGTGTTCTTTTGGAACTTTACGATATATTCACATTTTTGTGATGATACAAGACCGTTTCAGTGTTCTTTGAAAAATATTTCGGGTACGCCTGTTGGTGAGTGATCATGCCTGCCTTTTTCCCTCTGTTCTTGTTCGTCTTACACCAAGAGGACAGCCTCGCTTATGCCTTTTCCTGTGTTAATGCATGCCTACTCAATCTCCGAGCTCATGTTCGGAAAGCTGCTTTTACCTTCTTTGTTCACACTCCACTTTCGTATGTTTGAACACATTTGTTTTTACCCATGTTTGATTTACTACCCTTGCTTATATATTGCCTGTTTGTATACCTTTCATTCCTCATGCACAGAGTGCAGCACCCAAGAAGGCCCAGCACTGTGGCGAGCACTTCAAATAAATTAATACATACAAGTGTGCTGCAGTGCAAGACAGCATTACATGCAGACATAGCAGAAACGGGTGTGAACAAGGGATAAAAAGCTGGGCTAGTTTGTATTGTGGCACAAAGTATTGCAATGGCATTTTTCGAGATACATCTCAGTATAGCTGTATTTCTTTACCCAGAATAACTTAAAAGATCTGCCTGGTGTTTCGGTAGCAAAATAATCTGACAGCACACCGACTATATTGCAATACCCTGCCAGACATACTAAGTATCTGGCTACATTTATTGTAAATCAGTTCGGACGTTTGCCTATTTAAGCAAGCGAGGTCTTTTCTTGTACCAGAGTTCTGTTGAAATTATAGGGTTTACTGTGTCAACGCGACACCTGGGATGTGAGGTTGGCGGTAGTGGAGGGCTGTGGATCAATGTTGACCATCTAGGGAAATTTTAACAGGCACCCAAACCTCGACATACAGGCGCTCTCAACATTTCGCCTCCATTTGAAAAGCAGCCACAGTGGCCAGGATTGAGCCCGCATTTTAAGGCGCCAGGGTTCTCTATATTCCTGCCAGGAATCCAGGCATCTCTTTGGTTTTTGAAACTGGAGTCACCTTTTGCCTTGGCACTGCTCCCTCGCTTTTTACAGCCTGCAGGTTTTCCTTCCACCATAGCAATGTTCGCTGTATACACTTACGGATATCGTCGGACACATTGCACTATGTACAAATGTGAAACACAGCAAAAGAGGGCCACGAGTGAAAAGAGAAAAAAAAAAGAGGTATGTTGCCGAAGTTGAAGTTCACAATGGTTCAAGAGTAAAGGAGACACAGCCAGCTGTCAGCAAGTTTGGGGGGGGGGGGGGATGAATACGGGTTCCGATCAACACATTGTTTCGATGTCTTGATATGAGAAATTATACCCCAAACATTTAGCGGACAAGACAGCATTTTTTTTAATTAGACAAGGAGCTTGCATGCTCTTTCAGTTTCACGTTTTTAGAAAGATAACGTTTCCTAAGAAGCTGCTATCATTGAACTGCAGCCGACGCAAATGTCTTGTGAGCAAATTACTTTGGTATACTTGCAACATGGCTTTGAATATGCAGTTTTCCTTTTTTTTTTAAGAGGAATGAATTGTGCTAGTTACTGGAGCCATCATACGTTTTATGTGGAATATACAAGCAGTTGTCTACATCACACTACACAACTCAATGTCCTCTCAGAACAGCACAAAATGAAGAAAAATTGCAAAGCTCATTCTATACCAAAAATTTTAACAAAGGAAACGAATTTTCAGCACCCTCTTTCCCTCAAGCAAATTACAGCTGCGCAACTTGGACTGGGATTCGCAATGAAGCTTTGACTGTTCACTTTTTATCACCCCGCCGTGTAAACTTGCTACTTTGAACCCTCACTTCTTACGAACTGTGTTCACAGTGACCACAACCTCCTCATGGATCTGCTACGGAGCATTCATACGGCCGCCACATACACTATTTGGGACCACGAAAAAGGTCACGGGAGAAATACGTATTCAGCATATATGCAGAAATTCTATTTTGGTCATTACAAACGAAAGACTGTGGCAGAAGCGACAGGGAAACGAAGTAGCGTCCACTTTTCCTAGCATCCCTCTGCGAAGTGTTGTTTGCAGGGCCTAGCCATCAAACTGCACACACCTTGAGAGTATTAAGTCCCCGCATCAGACTGAGAAAGAGTGCATTTGCGGTGATAACAGGTTCAGTTCAGGAAAGTCCAGGGACAGCTATCGGCTCCTCCCCATCTTTTATTCTTGCCCGCAGTCGTTACAGCTGCCGAAGTAACGCAGCTACAAGACAAAAAAAAAAAGTTCAAGATTTAATCGCGGCAACGACTCGTCCTTAAACCGAAAATATGGGTGTTCTTTCCCGAGATGTTGAAGGAGAGATGTTGAAGGAGAGATGTTGCGGGATAGTCCCTCAAACGAACGGCGTTCTGAAAACATAACAAACCGTGTTTACGCGACGCTTAGCGCAGCGGCCGAGATGCAGCGGCGAGGCCGACGGCCGGCGCTCACGACGGGAGGAAGGGCAAGGTCACCAGGCCACGAGGAAAGTCGGCCGCCGCTGCCGCTGCGGCGACGTCATCGGCGCGTCAGCCGACGCCGGCGGTGGCGCGACCGGAAAGTCCCTGCCGCCGGCCCATTCAAAGTCGGAAACCCCGACACTGGGCTTCTGCACCGGCCAGGACCGGAGACAACTGCCGTCTGCTAACAGTTTGCGCGGAAGCGAGACCCGGCTCTGTGAAACAAAATCGAGTACCTTTCCGTACGCCTCACCGGTCGTCACCCGAGATAGTCGCCTAACTGCTGAGGCAACGTCACGTGTGAAGCATTGCACTTTCCTCGTTGGTTTTGGCGCCATTCCCAAGTCTTCATTTTGTGCCTTCGCACCAAAGCGACAAGGCATGTAGACGCTTCGCAACTGCCTCCACGCCCGCTATCCGCGGGCCTTCAGATCTCGCAAGGAGAAACGGCCAGAGGCGCACAGGAAACCGGAGGAGGGCCTGCTACCGCTAACCACGGTCGCTCTCTCGCGGCCGAAGAGCGATACAGATCGCCCCCTGAGCAATAGCAGAGATAACGCACGCTGTACATACCTTCAAAGACGGGAACGCCAGCCTTCGAGGTATAATGACCACTACCTAAGGCGCATGAGTGACAAAGATCGTATCGCGTAATTTATCAAGGTTCTACCAAACGGCGGAAAAAAAAATGATGAGGGGGGCGATGAAAATTCCAGATCCAAGGAGCAGTACTTGGAACTGTGTTTAGGCTGGAAGCGATATGCTGCTGGCCATGACGTGTCGATGAACGTCCTTCTGAAGCAGACCCTTCAGAAATAGCAGCTTTTAGCCAGGCGTAAACAGGGACGCGTATTTCCACGGCGACTAAATGCGCGCCGAGGCGTTCACGGCCACCAAACGCTTTCCTTGTCTGGGCGACCTAACGGTCCACGCCGAGAGACCAGTAATAAGCGCGAGCATCGAACTTTCCGGCAGCAGCAGCACGGGTGCCCGTGCGTTTCCCGGAGAGGTCGGAGGAGCCAAAATCGGCCGCGCATCCGCCTTTACTTGCGGGATAATTGGCACAATATGAATCCATCCTTCAACGGGAACGCAGTTTTGAGAGGTTTAGAGCCCCGCACGTGCCGAACAGGCGTGTCCGCTAGGGCACTACCGATCAGCTAGTCTACTGCAGCTCTAACAGTAGCCTCGTTGGTTGGTAAGGGGCACACAGGGCGAGAAGAAATGGCGCACAGACAGGACACGCGCCTTCTCACATGTCTCTCGACTACCTTTAGAGAGCAAAAAGTCCGAGGAAATGCGAAGCTATCGGTTAGGCACTAGTTGCGCCGAAAACCCGCCCTGGGTGAGACAACGCCCAGCCAAGCAAGAAAGAAGAGGGTAGGCGCCAGTTGTGCCACTTGCGGAAAACCCGCCCTCAGTGAGACTGAGACCGTCCGGCCAGCAAGAAAGAAGGATAGCTAGGAGTAGTGTACAGCCATGAGCAATGGACAGCAGTCACAACTACACGCAGAGCACGAGTCCTTGAGCTCACACGGAATGCTGCACACAAACATCACGGAAGCACACGTGCGCGGCCTCTAAGAGCGTACAGCATGACGAAATGCGCAGCAGCAATCTAAACCCTCTCCAATTGCATTAATTACTACACTGGAGGAAAAAAAATGACCTCGTCGCAGCAAGCGCGGCTTGAGTCGCCCTGCCCTGCTCTTCAAAAGTGGCTCAACTGGGGTGCGCCGGGGAAGACCACCAGCGGTAGGCGCGCAGCGAAATTTGTAACCGCACGCACATCTACGAGTCCTCTAGCCTCTTGGAAATGCAGCAGACTTGCGTTCAGACGAACTCGAAGGGACCGTGAAAATTTGTTCGTACTATCAGAAATTCGTCTTAAGCGGAGGTTGTTTTTGCTTTGTGCACGTCACAAGGGAGCAAAAGTGTTGTTCGTCTCAACCGGAGTCTACTGTATAACGACAAATGAGACACTTCAAGGTTGCCTCGTCGAATTTTCCGCGCAGACTAGTCTTGAGAGCGGCAAACCAGAAAAAACAGCGCATTTGTGGCTCACTGCGAAGGCAGCAAACGCACGCGGGATCGCCGAACCACTCGACTGTGCTCGCAATAAAACAACTCACCTTTCCACTGGCTCAGAAGATGCGCACTTCGGTCCGTACCGGCAAGAGAAGCGCGCCAGATTCTCGCTCGCGGTACCCGGGTAGGTAGCGGGGCAAGGTCTGCCACTGACGTCAAGCTGCTAGTTACCCTCCGGGGTCCGGGCAATTATCAACGCGCCACCCCTCAGGTCACCGTTGTCTTCCTCGTCCCAAGCGGCCACTTCGTCGGCGGCCGGGCCAGCGCGCGATGAGGGCAAGTCCTGTGACGTCTCCACCACGTCACTCCGTCCACCAAGGCCCCGGCGAGCGCTCGACGGGGCAAGCACCCCGGCGGTGACGTTAGCGTTCGTTCGCGGCTTTCGCGTTTACGCCCACCGGTTTTCACTCGCGCACGCAAGTAGCGCACTTATTGGGCACGTATCGGCCTGGCGTAGAGTCACTTTCGGCAATAAATTACCGACAACGACGGCAGGAAAAACCGACAAAATCGAATCGCTGCAGTAATTACACAGCTGGTAGCCTGACGCAAATCCCGACCAACGAACGACCCGACGACTAAGCGCAGCCGGCGCGGGACGCGACTATCAAAGCGACAATGCTGCCTCGCCTCCCTTACACCCAGCCGTGTCGGCGGGATTCAGTTGCTCCCGAGAAGACGATGCAGGCAGCGCTCGCTTTGTCGGTGTAGTTGACACCACGCATAACTCCCAACGCTGCAATCCCCCCCCCCCCCCCCCCCTTCCGCTTACACCCTTTGCGTGCGCTGGCCAAGTGGCAATTCTTCGCACCTTCCTTCGGAAACACTATTCAAGACGCATCCCGGCAGGAAAATCTTGCCTTGTTACCACGATTGGACCTCAAGACCAACAAACGCACCGCCGATTACGATACTCCCGAACGCGAAATGTCCACAGCGCTAAGTGCAGTCTTCTCGGTCACGGCGCATATCGGCTGCGTCTCAGGAAGTTATCGCGCGATCAGCGAACGCACGGCGGCACGCGATACTCTGCTGTTACCTCGCAGCGCGTGGCAGCCGCCGGCAAGCATGTTGCAAGTCGTGTTTGAACCTCCCGCGCAAATGTACCGCGGTTCAAAAGAGCCACGCACGGAGTAGTAGCGTCTGTGAGTAGTAGTGCGAGGGGGAGGCAGTGAGAGATGACGGCATAGCCGCGCGTGCCGCCCTCACCCTCAATTTCGCCAAGCGCTCCGAGGAGCGTCTCGTGCAAACAATGATGATGATAAATTCTTTTATTAGGAAGGGGAGGACCGAAGGTCGCTGGAGGGGGAAGAATCGAACACTTTTTCCTGTACTGCCGCGGTTTTTCTTTCATTCGGAAACGGTATCTAGCCGCACCAATTCAACGTATTGGCCTTCCTCTGTCGATGCCGGTGCTTCTTTCGTTCGGGGCCACATCCCTGGGGTTTTGTCATAGAGGGATTATTGCGGCCATTCACGCGTACATATCTGAGACCAGACGCATGTCCTGCTAACTCGGTCAAAATTTTTTAGCCTTTTCTCCCAAAAATGACATCCTTCACTGATTCATTCTTTAGACTTATTATATAATTCGGTAACCGTTTCCCCAATTCCTACAGGCTGAGTATATAGGGCCATGAGGTGGGCGATTTAGCCCCAAAAAGCCACCCCGTTTCTTGGCCAATCCGTGGGTATGTGCCACTCGAAAAGGAACAACAACAACATACTTTCGCCCCAAGAACCGTCTCCGATCGTTCGGTTACGACTCCGTCGCCATCGCCACCGCCAAATCACAGTTGCGGCCGTCAAATGCTTGCGCACTAAAACGGGCTTTACGGACCGAAGCTCTAAGAGGCAGGCGCTGAAACACCGTCACAACTCAAGCATGTGCCCAAATCTTCTGCAAATAGGCGTTCGCATTTTTCGCCTCGGCGGAAGAAACACCCGAGTCGTCACCACAGCGCCACTGAGCCGCCGCGGCAAAGGAATGTTTGTGGAAGGCCGCTCCGCACCAGGACCTGCTAAATATACTGCATTTATACCCACGTGCAGGAAGTGCTTCTTGGCAATGCGTAGTACTGAGAACCGCAGCGGTTGCTGCACGAAGGCACGTGTGCGGGGTTTGGTGTATAGCTTCTCCACATCCAAGTACGTACACGAAATCGAGTTCGAAAGACCGAGCTGACACACTGCCGGAACAGCTTTGAGCTCGACGACCATGTGACGCTTTCCAAACAGCGCCGGTCCAGTAGTCGAGTGGTGGGCGCCACTTCGGACTCTACTGCATGCACCGCTGTGAATTGCGGCTCGTTAACAAATCGGCAGGCTAAATTCTTGATTGATTGTCGGGTTTAACGCGCCGACGCGACGCAGGCGATGAGGCGCGCCGTAGTGGAGGGCTCCGGATTAATTTAGACCACCTGGGGATCTTTATCGTGCGCCGAAATCTCGTACACACGGGCGTTTTTGCTTTTCGCCTCCATCAGAAAAGCGGCCGCCGCGGCCGGGAATCGAACCCGCGACCTCGTGCTCAGCAGCACGCCTTAGCCACTGAGCCACCGCGGCGGGTCCGGCTAAATTCTTAATCACCCGCACCAACACGCTCTTCGACACGGATGAACCGGAGGCAACCACTGTTTAAAGCTACAGCCCCAGTTTTCGGGAGTTTCCAGAAGCAACACTCATTGCAGATGCTGTTTTCGCCGCTTCTTTCGTGACCGCGATCGCCCGAAACCCCGCTTCTTCGTAGCCGAGAGCGTCGCGCTGCCATCTGCACAACACACACAGCTCTCACGGATCACCGCTCCGTGCTTGCTGACGCTTCTTCCGCATGCCTTAAACACTCGGAGACTCTCCTCTCCTCTCTCTCTCTCTTCTCTCTCTCTCATCCTCTCTATCTCTCTCTCTCCTCTTCTAGTCTCATCATCTCTCTCTCTCTCTCTCTCTCTCTCTCTCTCTCTCTTCTCTCTCTCTCTCTCTTCTGCGTTCTGTATAAACGGGCCCCGACGAACAAGAGGACAAGGCTCCGAAATCCCAAAAAACCAGTCATACGGAGGCGAGGCCCCAACCATGTAAATTACAGTCTCCTCGGGCATCTCCCACGTGTCGGTACAAGCGTTCTTCATTGACTGGCGATTGCTTTTACTTACTGCCTAACCACGCGCTGCCAATACCACAAAGGGAGGTGGGGAATGCCACTATTCGTAAGGGAGGCTGGAAAGAGTCGCTTTCCAATTGCTAAATAAATGAGCGGGAATATTTAAGTTGGCATTATCACTGCTCTAAAATATGAAATGTGGTGTCATGCAAGGCTAAAAGTTCACACTACTGTTCGTACGCAAATAGCTCCACATTTCGGTTTCCATTTCCATTTCGAAAGCTTGCACTTTATTGTTTTAGCCGGGGAGTTTAAGTGGCGTTTTTGTGACGGCAGGTTGGATGGGCACGGGAGCGGCCGACCCGGGGGTCTTCTACCAGACAAACCGGTTTTCAGGGCCGGAGACCCGAGTGCGCAGACGCGTCCTTTTTCGCTCACGTGTTTGGCCCGTCGTTGCCCCAGCGCTTTATCAGGTTTTCTAAACAAACGCCGCGTTCAGAAGATTCAACAACACGCCCCCCGTAGAGATGACCCCATCTGTTCTAGGTTAACATAGAAGTTCGGTTGAGTCATAAGTCTGATAAACTTGCGTGAGGTACGCGCCGTTATTTTGAGGTGATGGCGTGGTAGTCAGGCATCACCTTTCAATATAGCTCAACGTTTGCCATACGTCGAAGGCGAACATGTACACACTCGTGACGGAAATGGAAGCGACGAGTACCGTGCAGTGAACCGTTTTGTTTTTAAAGCGGCAGGCTGCGAACCAGCGCTAGAGAGAGAGAGAGAGAGAGAGAGAGAGAGAGAGAGGAGAGAGAGAGAGTTAGAGTATTTTTACAAACCCACGTCGATGTCCTGGGCTCTGTCGAGGTCTGAAAAGCAATTGCCCCTGACCGGTGAGCCGGTGCAGAGAGGGGTTGCTTGATTGATTGATTGATTGATTGATGGATTGATTGATTGCAGAGTCTAACGCGCCGACGCAACGCAGGCATTGAGGCGCGCCGTAGTGGAAGGCGCTCCGGATTAATGTTGACCACCTGGGGATCTTTAACGAGCGCCGTAATCTCGTACACACTAGCATTTTTGCTTTTCGCCTCCATCAGAAAAGCGGCCGCCGCGGCCGGGAATCGAACCCGCGACCTCGTGCTCAGTGCAGAAAGAGGGAGGTCCACGGGAAGGTTGTCGGAGTGTGATGGGGTAGTGAGCGGCACCCCGGTGCGTCGGCTCTATGGACAGGTGCAGCAAGTGCGGGTGAGCGAGGGTACGGAGCTGTACGCTGTTTACTTTTGGATGACGGGATTCAAACGTAGCAGGACTTGGCATCAAAGGCACAAGCCGGGCGCCCAGATGAGCTCATGTACCGACACCGTGGGAAAAAGATTCGCGTGGTTGTCACCCAGAACCATTAGATAGGTTTCTGATTAGGTAGGTACCTCAGCCGGAAGTGTACACAAGTTCCTGCAGAAACACACAAAAAAAAACTGCAGAAGCGAAAGTTGCGAGCGTGATACGCACTACAATTGTCGACTGTGGACCGGAAAGCTCCCACGACAGGATGTCGCCGTGCAGTAGCGTCCGGCGATGGTCAATGACGCCGGCTATCTGCGCTTTTGATGAACCATCAGCAGTGCGTTCTTATCACCTAAAACTGGCGACAAAACAACGTGTCTACTTCGAACAAAAGTAATCATGCAGTACATGGATTGAAAAGTGTGGCGATGGTTAATGACCCTCGCTATCTGCGCTTTTGATGAACCATCGCCAGTGTATTCTTATCACTTAGTACAACTGGCGACAAAACAATGTGTCCACTCCGATCAAAAGTAATCGTGTAGTACATGGATTGAAAAGTTGGTGTCTCCTGATGTCTCCTCTGAGCCCGTATATACGAAAAACCTCTCTTTTAGTCCACAGTCCTCAACGCTAATGTTGACAAACAAACTGAATCGATCGAATGAATAATTTGCCAATTAAATGCCAACAAATGTTTCAGTTCACTTGCCTCCATTCGTTTTCGGACCACGATCCAGGAAAAGAGCACGGCACGGCACGTTACACAAAATGCACACACGCTAGAGAAAATATAAAAATGCGCGCACAAACTGGAGCAACGGCAGCTTTCCGACACGCGACAAGGCTGCCGCCGAAATTCCGCCTGACGTCGGTTGGAGCCACGACGCGAGTTCAGTGCTCAGTACAATGGCCTCAGAACCAAAGTGATTCCGCGCACGCTCGCGCAAGACGAGCATGAATGACCCCGACGGAAAAACACACCTACCCAGTCGATGTCACACGTCTCTTAAACCCAACCATTTCTCCCACCAGATAACGAAGTCAGAAAACGTCGGACCAAATTTAATACAGCTTGATTCAGCTTGAACAAAACTAGCCCTCGGTAACTCACTCAGCTCCACTTCAGCGGTAGAAGAAGTTTCTTGAGCCGAAAAAGCGCAATAAACATTCAGAAAAAATTTCGTGCTAGGGTGACGTAATATGCCCAGGGGTGACGTAGTAGGGGCCAGATTGAAAAACCGTTATCAGTGTGTTAACTGCTGGTCGCAACAAGTTTCTTCGAGGTCAGAGAAATCGTCAGAAAGGGTTTTATCTGTTTTACCAAATATCGCGACAATTTGTTTGAAGTTCGCTGTGCTGTGTGTGTTTTTTTGTCTTTATTTCTGCATTATACAGGTTATAAACCTTGCGACAGAAATGGGGGAAATTTATGGTGGAGGGGAGGGGGGCCGCTGTCCACGTCTTCGAGGTGGTTTATGCCGAGACGGAAGGGAAACCTGAGCCGACGGCGCGCAGCCGGCGGCTCGGCCCGCCCGACGAAGGAATTGCGAGGGCGCGACCCCGGCGGGAGGGGAAGCGAAAAATTAAAGCCCTCTGACTGAACGCCAAACGTGTCGGTTGTACGTTTCTCGAGATCCGCGAGCGCTACATTCGCGATAAAGTCAATGCCATTGGTATCGGAACAAAATCGGCTTTGTAATGAACCGAACTTGTATTGTGTATTCACAAACAGCGTTATCTCGCACTGCCGAGTACCGACGACCCAGCTCCGCAGAACGCCGCTAGCGACCTGTACCAGCTGCACCCCCACCCCCTCCCACGCCGAGGAGAACCGGCACGCCAGCAGAAGACTTCCTGCCTACAGTACCGCCTACGGGAATAAAAGCATCCGCTCTATGTAACACGTCTGAATGCTGCGGTCGTTAATACATTTAATAAAAACCGCGCCACTGTTCCGGGAATTCTTTCGTGCAACTACAGGGGAAACGAAAACAGTCAAACCGGAAGCTCGGAGTTCACCTCCCCTCCCCCCTTAAAAAAACTGCGGAGACAGCTGTGCTATTACCTTCCTGTCGCCTCCAGGAAATAATTAGAAGCAGCGCGTTTTAATTTAAAAATAGTAAACTGTAACAGTATTCATAGTAAAATTGTAATACAGTCAATGAACTCCAAGGGAATCGCGAAATAATTCGATATATCGATAATCATAAATATAAAATATGCCCATATGAAGCTTATCCGGAAACTCTGCACACCAGTGAGGGTTTTCCAAGACCGCGACAAGCAGTAGCGTCCCGATTTGTTAATCAAAGCACGGAAAACACGAAACACGACGCGACGACCACGGCACTTCATTTGGCGCGAAAAAAGTCCGTGAGCTTCGCTTGCTTTATCTTCGGAGTTGTGTCACCAAACTGCCTTAGAGCTCACTAACACTATTCAAAATTAGAAAACCCGGCGCCGTCCACTGCACCGCCACTGCCACGAGTTACGTTGAATGCTGACGCAAGCTCGGCTGCTGTAGGCGACAGGGAACGTCGTGAGGGTCGATAACACGCCGCGATCGCCGCATCGTTGCGATCCACCACCACACTTACCAACTTACTGCAATTGCGACATCCGGAATGGCACACGGGAATGCTGACAGCTCTCTAATGCATTCTCGAAGCGCTCAACGTCGTCGTCTCGTGTATCCGAACACCTCTCATCTGGAGCCCGAGCGAAGCCACTTTGCTGAAACAGCTGGAGGAACACGCACACGACACGCTCCAGAACGGCCGGGCTGCGCTGCCTTCGCCTTACGACATCTTCATTGATATCAGGGTTAACGCGCCGACGCAACGCGGGCGATGAGGCGCGCCAGAGTGGAGGGCTCCGGATTAATTTTGGCCACCCGGGGATCCTTAACGTGCGCTGAAATCTCGTACACAGGGGCGTTTTTTGCTTTTCGCCCCCATCAGGACAGCGGCCGCCGCGGCCGAGAATCGAACCCGCGTCCTCGCGCTCAGCAGCACAACGCCTTAGCGACCGCGGCGGGTGCCTTGTGACATCTTGCTGCGCGATGTCATGGTCAAACGTGCTGCGAAGAATTCGGAATTTCGAATGCCTCCCCAACCGACGAGTTTTTTTCCACTGGCCTCCACAGGTCTAATGATGTCCGCCTTCGTCTTTAAATCCAAATTCGACCGCTTTTTTAGCGATCATGGTTCCACAGACACGCCGCCGCAAACGAAACAAACACGCACCACGCCGCGCCGGTCTCCGTGCCAGCAGAGCCGCCGCTGGGTCACAACCACGGAGTGGTCACAACGCTTCCCGCGTTTCGCCTTCCCCTTTCCCATCCAATCACATCCGGCGTTCTCGTTTTCAAGAGGCTGTCCCCGTGCTAGCGGATTGAGCAGGTGTTGAAGGCCGAGAAGTCATCGTCATCGCCCCCAACGCAATCAAGAGCAGCGCCCTTACAGGGGCATTATCGGCGCGGCGTTCGATATAACGAATGTGCCCATGTTCGGCAGTTCGGCACACGCGTACAACAGCGCTATACTTTCGCATGGGACTTCCAAGGGGATGTTTGGACTGTTCGATATATGCAATAATTCGATATATCCTGGATCGACTGCAGTAACAGTAAAATAGGTAAATTTAATAGTAGTCACAAGAAACTGATAAAGGAAGGTGCCCGATTCCGTAGTCCCAGCTTACGCGGCCTCACTATATTTTTATAGTGCATCCGCATGATTTTTTTTCTGGGGTAAAATGGCGTATAGTCGCGATGAAAGCAGACATCGAAGCCACGTAAGCTCTCTGACTAGCCTGCAACACAAAAATACCTGCAGGTAGTGTATAGTTACTCCATGGCGTGCAGAATTAGGGGACTCGTACGTCCCTCTCATCCGAAATAAATATCTGGACGAGGGGTCCTGTGTGTGTGTATCGGTGTGCTAAAGGGGACCATGAAGACAAAATGCAAGTTTGGTTCATTGAACAGACTGCTTTGTCCCGATAACAATAATACCAGTTGAATCGCAAGCTCCAAACAGAACATCGAAACATGAAAGGAAACGTACGGACCAGTGGCGACTCCCCTGCCACTTTCTGCTGGCGTCAATATGACGTCACAGATGTTCGCTTGTGCCATTGGCCGCGCCGCCAAGAAACAAGAGGGGGTGATTGTAGTGAGGCCTCCAGTTCCGCTTGATAGCATCGCGGTCTAACGTGCAGTTAATTTACAATTCTGATTTTGGTGACAACCCATATTATATCCTTCCCGCCCGTATTGCGTCACTGTAGCGCGAAATTTGAAACTTCTCCACTGTCTTGCTTTGCTCAACCCGCATCCAGCTTGCCAGAAATGGCTTGCGGACCGGGCTGAGAGCTACTCGTCGACCACCGGCAGCCCCGGGTTAGCGGGCCCGACCATGGCTCTGAGCAAATAAAGTTCTCTCTCTCTCTCTCTCTCTCTCTCTCTCTTCGCTTTAAGACGTCTTTCATGGCTGCAATGGAGCTGGCTGAGTAATGGTGGGCTAGTTGTTTCAAATGGAACGAAGTTTTATTATAGCGAAGCCTTCTACGCCTCACTGACGGCGTCGTTCGTCCGAGTAAAACGCACTGAAGGAAATCCAACTTTAAACACACTGTAAGAAAGCGATGCTGATGAAATACATTCACTAAGCCGGGCTGTACTGGCTTTGGACTTTGGCCGAGTTCAAGTGGACTTCAGCTTTGGACATTGGCAGATTGGATATCGGACATTGGGAGAGTGGATTTTGGATTGGCTTTGACTCAGTTTGCATGGGATAAATCGCGTTTTAACCATCTCTCTCTTAAGAAAGGGGCTTTAGACCGAAGGTTGGCCTTGGTAGCGAACATACTCAGACATCGATTACCAGCGAAAAAGTAGCAAGGACCAACAATATTTCTTTCCGTTCATCGCGTTACTGTTTCTCTAGTAATCAAGGCTTAGTAGGGCAATATTCGTGGCACACCTTCTGGCATAGATTATAGCTGTGTTCAGAAACTCCGCGGCACAAGTGTGCATCCGTCTCTACAAATGCGAGGAGAGGGATCCTTAGAGAACAATGGTTGCGCAACCTAACCGCTGGAAATCCGCAACCAATTTCTATTCGACGGGCACTCAGACGGCCAGGGCTTGTGCAAAAAAGCGCTCGAAATAGGAATGGTACGGGCACCATGCATCACGAAGGCGCGATATTAAAACTGCCAGGGACGAACGAAAATATAATAATGCGATGACAGTTCTGGAGGGGGCCCAGCGTGCGATCGCGTCCTGCCGAAGCTCTTGCTGCTAGATCGGCGCGAGAACGGCCTCTTTCATCCGCCATCCCGACAACGCTGACAGCATATTGCCCCCACAGCTAGTCAGGCTCTTTCTTGGCGTTGCAGCAAATGCAGCGGAGAAAATTAAGCTAGAGGCGCCATGAAGACAAAAGAAAAAAAAAGTTTGGTTGCTTAAAACTGCTTTGCCCCATTACCATGAAAACTGTCAGTGCTCGAAAATGCATTTTACTCCTCAGTCCAAGTAGATTCTGCGTTCTGCCGGATCAACCTTCATTTGAAAGTCGCTGGTCGTCCACTACGCTTCCGACTTAATAAACAGGAGAATCAGACGAGAGCCAATATTTCTGTAGCAGTCATTATAATACAATTACCTTTCACCGAGGAGCTACCAAAACAGGGGGAACTGAACTGAGGGAATTCGGGAACTGAAGGAATAAACTGAACTAGGGCCTCGAAACACTTCTTTCGAGGACGCGGAGCAGAAACGCGCGCACGAACGTTACACTAGCCCCGCTGCAGCAACGATAACCTATTTGTGGGAGGTTGAACCCGGGTGTCTTTGAGCATCGCTACCCAACCGTTATTTATTCCGGGAAACGCTCGAAGGACGAGAGATAAACACCGGCAACAACGCTGGACTGACCCCTACTAAGGCAAAAGCGCGATACTATACGAGGACGGCGTTCTCGCGCCGTGCCCGACTTGGTGCAAATTTGCAGGCAATGAGGCCGTCAAAAGACCGTTTCTGCTCCTCGTAGCAGAAGATGCGTTTAAGGCCCCTAAGATGCGTTGAGATATACGCGCCTCGTAGCGCGGACCGCGAGCCGCCAGGGAGCAGGGCCATGCGCGTCTGAGTGCCACATGCCGCGGGTTCCAGTTCGACAGGAAAGCCCGCTTACAGTGCTGCGCACGACAAGATTCCGTATTCAGTCAGTCCTCTCCCCTGAGCATCGGTGGTTGCGGCAGCGGCGGCCGCTAAGCTCATAAGCAACCGACTATCGTGCGCCAGCGTTTTGTCCGCGCCGCGGCAGCTCGTACATGCCAGACGGGTGGCTTTCCCGCACGACCTGGAACTCAAGATGGCGGCTGGACGCGCAACTCTGCTCCCCTAGGGGGAGGAACTCTAGTCTCAAGAGTGGTCTCCACGTCGCAGCTGCCATGGAAACCGTTTCGCGATGTCATCCGGTAAGCCCGGCGGTTTCCCGTAATTGAGAGCATGAAACGGGGGCTTGAAGGGCGCCGCTGCGTAACTGGAGATAGATCGTGGTGCTATGCTGCACACTGAAGTGCGCAGGAGGCGGAAGATGCACTGGAGAAAGGAAAATCACGCCTCGAAGAGCAGGGTGCAGGACAAAGAGTCGCCACAACGCCGGGCGCTTTTTCCTCGTCGTCCCGCGCCTTCCTTGACCCCTTTTCTCCCGGGAAGGTGACGGCGACAAACTGTTCAGCGCCGTCGGTGTATACATATTCTTCCTGGCGGTGCGCAAAAGGCATACAAAACGTCGCTTGTCCTCACCTCCAACCAGCTAGGATAAACAAATGAATTGGTCCGCGCTCATTTCTACCACCAACCACGCCCACACACTCCCACGAAGCGTCCCTTGAACCGAAAGCTAGAAACATAGGCTTCGATGGACGCCCGTAAGGTCGGGACGGTTCATTTCATAAAAAGCGAGGACGCCTACTACAGGAGAAAGCATAGTACTAAAACCAAAAGTAAAAAAAAAACAGGAAACATTAATTTACCACAAAAGAAGTAACGCTTCCTCATCCACAGTTATGTGGACCATAACACCTCTTTTTTTTTTTACATTTCGTTCAGTTAGCTGATTAGCCGAGATCAATCAGCTTCTCTAGCGACTGAGCTGTTTCGGCGAAGACGCTTTTTAAAAAAAATTGGCGCCAAATTCAAACGACCGCAAGGTCAAGCGCCTCTGAGCGACCTCGGACATCTGCCAGTAGTTATCGGCGCACGCTTGGCGCTAACATTATGCGGAATTTGTGTCCAGTGACGAATTCTCGCGTTCCGAGTTTCCGTACAAAATCCGTGAACTGACACCAACCTTGAACGCTCCGCGATTTTCCAATTGAGAAATTCCGATCACAATTTTTTTGTTCACCCAGTATTACACAGGAATTTAAGAACAGTGCGACACGGTCCACACCAGGGCGAAAAATTGTCGCTTACACAAAATAGCGCGCACAGACAACGACGGAGAACGCACAGCAGCTCAACTCGCTACTGGGACAGCGGGGGCAGTGGGGAGGCTTCATTGCTGGACAGGAGAGCAGACGCATCGATAATACCCTGCCTATATCTCATCTAATTCTCAAAACTACGAACCAACTTGCCTAGCAATGTATAATATATATATTGAAGCCAATTAGGTAAATAATTTATAATAAAAATAGTAGCGGCCTGAGATGGAGCCTTGGGGCACGCCAATATTAGTAGTTTCCGAGGGAACATCACTTACGGAAACATAATCACTCAGCAAAATAAATTTACTAAAACTGAATAATTTATTCAATTAATAAAACTCGAGCAGTACCGAATCTTCTTTGATGACATTTAGGTACACTGCTGTCAACATTCTCCGTTTAGCACTTTGACTCCGGTAAAGTGTAACACCTTCTGCAGTGTCTGCTTTTCTATACGGCACAAAACAGTCGTGCATCCGGCCTGCCCTGCCACAGGTGATAAACAACTGATTCAAGGCACGCTGCTTCATATTCAATTCAATGTGCATGCAGCTGGACAAAGACAACTATAGCTTTGAAATTTCACCTTTCAAGCATGCGCGTACAGCTTCCACCCAGAGAGAAACCACGAGGCAGGGGCATGCACGGCGTTGGACGCTTTTTCGCAACCGCACGCCGTCAACTTCCTCGTTCCATTCATTTGCTACGACACTTTCGCTCGCCTCCATACACGCTGACAGGTCATTGTCGTTTTGCTACTCTTCAGAAAACAAAACATTCCTGACAGCGGGAATGGAAGCTAACAGCTCCCGTCCCATCCTCCCCCTGTTTACTTTACATTCTTTTCTTTTGAGTTTGGAAACTCAGGGGGACCCTCAAACCTAATCTTGCATCTGCCTACAACTTACAAATGACCAGCAGCTACAAAAAAAAGAGTGTGATACTGCTATTGGCGACTCATTAGAACCTAGGATGATGCCCAATTTCCAAAGCGAACCCCAACGAAAATACTTATCGTCCACCAGCCAGATTGCTAAGGTCAGAAGGACATATTCAGAGCGGATGTCGGTCACCAAAACTTCCGCCTCATTTCGCATTCACACAGCTGTACCATCCAGGGGACGAAAAACGCAAACTAGTCGCATTTTATGAATAACAAATGCAAACGAACGAATGTCGAAGTGAACACTAATGAATTCTTGGAGTTTTATGATGCAAAAAAGCGCTTTTGAAGTTTGGTGCAGAATGTCGTCAAGTCGTGCGATCAAATTTTTAAAGCACGTCGGTACTTATAAGGACGGTATCACCCAGACTTCTAGTGCCGAGCAAGAGCAATCTGGCACACAGGTGACTGCTGAGCCACTGGGTGAGGCCCTGTGCTTCCCACATGACTCAGCCCATGCCTAGGCATTGCCTAGCAGTGCAGGTTTTTGTTTTAATAATGTCATGCATGGTGCAAGCAACGCTTTGCAGTTGGCTTCCAATGCTGAATTCATCTCAATGGGCCGTTTAATGCTCTTGCATTGAAATTTCGAAAAACAG
This sequence comes from Haemaphysalis longicornis, assembly GCA_013339765.2. Taxonomy (NCBI): domain Eukaryota; kingdom Metazoa; phylum Arthropoda; class Arachnida; order Ixodida; family Ixodidae; genus Haemaphysalis; species Haemaphysalis longicornis. The sequence goes on along the minus strand of CM023450.1, from coordinate 196,909,811 downwards.
TCTAGTACGAGCCCCAGTAACGCACAGCCCACAAACAACTGTCAAGGTCGCAAGTTCCAGGAATATGGAATTGACTAACGAATTTTTCAGTCTAGTGCAAGAGGCACAGCTTGCTTTCTGATGTGCATGCTAGCTACACACTAGGGCAAGAGTGCTAACACAAGATGTGTGCAGTGTCCTGGTTACGGAATAAAAGCAGCCACACGAGCAATGTTGGGCAACCTCCTGTTATCATGACGGAGTCAAGCAATAAGCTTGAACAGAAGCAGAGCTACTGCGAACTGTCATCTGCCATTGTCTGTCCACTGCATGATGAGCGAGTCATCTGCATCATCGTAGTCATCATAGTGCAAGTTGTTTTTCCCGATGTTATAGAAGCGTGGAAGAAGTTGCCCCGACATGTTGAAAGCTCTGATAAGAAATTTGAAAGTACTCTTGATGTTTACTTTTGCACAGCAATGAACATGTGATTGCTTTTTTTTCCCAAGTTGCTGAAAGTGTCAACGCCTGTATTTGTTGTCTGCATCTTTTGTTTCACTCCCTGTAATGACCTTCAAGTGAGGGTTGACATTATAAATAAATAAACAAACTACAAGGGGACCCTGCAACACAGCTTGAAAGCTAATCAAGAACACCTTGCTGCGCTTGTCAGATAACTATTTTACATGTAAAGCAAGTGGAATGCTGGCCTTTTTGCAAATACGAATACATTTGTTAAGAAACAAGCTCCAAATATAAAACTGAATAATGGTTGGCTAAAAAGTGAAAAAAAAAAGTAGCCCAGGGGTGACTGGTCAATGCTGCCATGCTGCTGTAAGAGTCAATCTTGTAGTCTACTACCAAGAAGCATGCCATTTAATTCATTCAATGTCCCCTGCCAGTTGTCAGTGTGGCCAGTAGTCTGCAGAGCAGCTGCTGCTGTACTAGATGAACTGCTTCCACGCCCAGGCAATGATTTTATTTATTCAAACCATGCCCTATATGTAATTGTTAAAACACAGCTGTGGGAGCAGCCAGCCTTTGGTTGTATGGGCTTCTGCCTTGTGGCTGCCTCACACTCGCAGCTGTATGGCGGCTAAGCCAATAAACTCTTTTGGACCTTTGAACTAAGCACCACCCTCACTGGACGCCAGAGAACAGTAGTTGAAGTGCCAAGATTGTGGTCTGGAAACCTAACAGTACATCAAGGGATGCAAAGGCATTGCCGGGCATCCATTGGTGGCATGCTGTTATTGCGGCATGCCCCTGAAGCTATGTATAGCAATCCTGATACAAATTTCCTTCTTCATGCATATGTAACAGCGCCCCTCGACAAAAACTTCATCCAGTTCGATATACTTGAATGCCAGGGTTGGAAAACAGCAAAAAAGCTTTGGGAAGGCCATGCAAGCCCCATACCCCACGCAAGCTGCTTCCACTTTTTTGACAGCTGGCACTAACTTGCACAACACCGATGCCCTCGCACGAGCCTATACACATTACAAACCCCGCCCCTGAAAACACCTAATAGTCCCTGCACGGCAACAACCAGGACTGACACATCCTGAAAAGTCTTCTGCTAAGAAGACTCACTCTACGGTGCACCCTCTGTTTATAATCTTACAGCCATTTGAAAAACTTTTGCGTTTACTTTTCGCACGACAGTACTGCGCTAGCAACCGTAACCACCCTCGCACTCTAGCAAGATCACTATGGTGCACTCGGCACTGAGAGGCTGCTTTACTTCGGCACGGCTTGACGTGACGGCAAGTGAGCTCCTTTAAAAGTTGGTGTTAGCTGCATTCTTATCAATATGATAGTGACCCCTAGGAGTGATTTCGAGGAAGAAAAGGTGATAATATTGCAACGATGACTGCATGTGTGACCTCGGGACATTACAAATTTACAATTCTGGGAATTTTTAGTGTTCCAATAAGCGGTGAATTCTAATTTTTTTTCCCCATCAAAATTTCATTGAAGTCAAGAAGCCGTTCACTGAGAAAGGAATTTTTGTGCGTTAACCCCTATGGGTAGAATGGCAGGGGGCAATACTCTCTAAGAGGGGAAATTGTGTGAAAATGTTGGTAGGTGTGGGAGCTGTAGTTAGTTCTAAGAGCTACAACACAGAGTATCATATTCTAAAAAAAAAAAAATTATTCCAGCAACTCAAACCTCCAATACCTGTACAGTAATAATTTTTTGTCAAAACAGTTCGAGAAAAAGTGACACCACGGCTGAGTCACCCGCAGCAAAGAAATCTGCAGCCGGTTTCAGAAAACTGAACCCCTCGTGTTTCATAGTGACGTTTATAGTGACACTTCTTGGAAGTTAAAACGATTTTGCGATGACTCTAATGGAACATATCGCAAAGTTAACTGCAGGCACACTCGGGAATGAGACATGCCGAAGCAGAGGGGATAGCAGAGACATTTTCCAGCTGAAAATGAAATCGACAAGTGCCGCAGCTATTGTCACAGTTATCAATGCAGCAGGCACAGTCAACATCCGACAAGCAGCAGGGTACATCTAGAGCTGTTATCAGCTGCCCATTTCAAGCATAGAAATGCTTTCGTTCCGCAAAAAAAATGCGTCCGTAGCAGACTAACAATACACCAAAGAAAGTTGTCTCTTCTAGACACACCCAACTCAAATAGTCGCCCCTTTCAAGATTAGGAAGTCGTCGTACGCCACACACTGAATGGCGCTGAGAAATCGCCTGTGCTAAAAAAACAATATTGCGCTTGGTGGTCAGGTTCAACATTTTGACAGGTGCTAGTCCCTGGAGCAATCTCGGTTCAGCTTTTTGTGTTTGGATACATGAAATGACTCGTCCACTCTTGACGATAGCGAAATGCCATGCTTCACTGCATAACGAGTGAAACAAGCTAGCACACCTAGTCAAAAACATTTCCCCCAAAGGACCTTTTCAGCTGTGACAAAGTCCACACACGCACACTAGCCTGTTGAGTATTCAGGTGAGCAAGGTCAAGGAAACGCAGCACCAGAAAACAAACATCAGGGCTGTCCAAGACGAATTATGCGATAGGGTGCATGTGCCAAGTGAACGGCACAGACCATTTTGTTAACGCAGTCTCCTGCCTGAACATGGAAGGGCATTCCCCAGAGGTATTTTCTCAATCAGGGTTCCTACAGCAAGATGGATGCTCTATCGAAGTTGTATGTAACACAAGGCATCAAATGGAGATACACCACCATAACATACTACCAATGCAAGAGTTAAAAATCTAAGCTCTTATGCTAACACGTTAGCAAGTTTAAGGCCTTTAATGTTCACGAATGTGCGAAAGAGTGACAGGCACACTGACAAGTCCAGCACATGTGCCTGAGAACCTTATGAGCTAGAGAACCTTGAAACATGAGAACCTTATGAGCTTTCTGAGTACTCCCACGTAACAGCTAACTATTCTACCAGGCCAAGCAGATACCCTGACATTTCCTTTTCATTTTAAAGGCTGAGAGAAACACCTCTATAGAATTGTGCACATCTTTTTTCGTTAAGCTTTAAGAGGGACTACTCAGCGCCTAATCATTTCGTTTTTTTGTAGAAGTAACAAGTCCTACATATTTCCTAAACACCACTATGAGAAATTTATTAGGAATACGTTAAATGCAGCCACAAAGTACCACTTCTGTCGGCAAAACAAGACGTTTCGTCGTGTTATAATTGGATGTCAGCAAGGTGAACAACACAGGCCTTCGTGAAAAAAAAAAAGAAGGAAAAAAAGCCTCTTTCCCACAATTCCATTCCTGGCAGGATTTAATAGTGATAAGTGGACAGAGGAGGGGCGTCTCCTCTCGGCCAGGGAAGAGCACGATTTTTCCGCCACCTGTACAGAAACACGGCGCTCGAGAGACAAGGCGCTAAGTTTCTCACGGTCGGAGACACGTAGAGTGGCGGCTGCACAAGGAAACGCAGCGCCGCAATGACCGTGGAAAAACTACCAGGAAAAGCACCCGCGCCCGTCCTCCAAGATCGGCGAAGACGCGCGAAAGGGGAAAAAAAGCGACGGCCTCGCCCAACGCTCGCACTGTGCTTCAAAAACGTAAAATTCCACCAAAGAGACACCGCTTTCGCAAGATACAGAGCTCGTTTATCGCGGAAGTTGGGGAAGAAAAACTACTCGTCATTCTCGTATCATCCGCACTAGCCGGCGGAATCGGCTCGCGCACCACGCCGGCGGAAAAAGTGGAGTGCATCATCCGATGATAAAAGCTCGGCCGGCGGTGATGTGATGAGGAGCACGCTCTCGCGTGTGATGCAACCGCGCAACCAAGCCGCGGTCACGGCTACCGCCGGCACGTAGTCGGCACCCACACACCGCAGCAGGCCACGGTGATTGCGCTGCAGCGCCGACCGGTTCAAAGCTAACAGGAAAGAAAACGCCCCAGTTTCCTGGTGCGGGAAAAAAAATGGGCCGCAGCATTTTTTTTCTATCTTTTCCCCACCGGCTGCGCTAAGGTTCAGCATCGACTCGGTGACGACGACCGTACTACAAACGGCGAGGCGAGTTGCCGCCACTGACACGAACTCGGCGCTCAAAAGACACTCGCGCCCGGCGCGCGGCCGTACGAGCCCCGCGGGCCTCCCCGAAGAGCACGGGCACTGACTTACCTGTCCGGTCCGCTAGCCAAAGGTACTGAAGGGTCGAGGGACGCGCACACACACCACGTCAAGCTCAAGCAAGTGCACGTATCACGCGTATCATGCGGACGTCTCCCAGCACTCACACCACTCGCGATGCGACTGCCGCGGACTTGCAGCTCGACCAATGAGCGGCCGGCGAGGAACAGACGACAGCTGCTCGTGTCATCCACGAGCCAATCGCCGCTCGCCGTTCCAAGAAACAGTTATTCACCTTACTTTATCGCATTATTCCCAAAAGCTCACTATTAAAAAAACAGTAATAATTACACGAGCATTTGTTTTCTTAACCAAAAGTTGCGATTGCTTGCAACGTCACATTTATTTAACGGTGATTTGTGATGAGAGTGTTGCCATCTATGTGCTACTTCAACAAGCAGGTTCGCAAATTTTCTACAAATCGCTATTTTTATGCTACAAAACTTACAAAAAGTTTTGCAGTACAAAATATTGTCACTAGATTTTAAAAATGCACAACATTTGTGGTTTTTTTTCTGAAAAACTAAAAAAAAAACTATGAACTTGCCCTCGCGGGAGATTCAAACGGCCATTCAGACGACGCGGTGACCTAGACTTTTGTGTTGGCTGGCATCCTCACAAGCTTTTAAAAGCATAAAAGCCGTATTTATGATATTTTTAATAATATATTTAGTCATACGCCACGTTGACTCTTCCCGTAAACTGGCTTAGACTATGCAATGTAATGCGAAACCCACTATCCAGAAAGAAAACATGGCACGTACTATAAGCTTATAAGCACCTCATCGATACTTTGAAAAGGAATGGAAAAACTAACAGAAACCTAATTTAAACCATAAACCCGTATCAAGGATAGATCAATAAAATAGAGGGGAAGGAAATACCTGACAACTAAAAAGGGCACACCTCTTGAACCATGCAGAGAAACGTCGAATCCCGGACTAGATAAATAAGTTCAGGTCTACGTGATCATCAATAAGATCCATCGCAAACTAACACAAGTATTTACCAGACACTTCTACGAAATGTGGAACACTGGAACACCAGCACGGAAGACGGTAAAAGAACGTTTCATCCCGAAACACGGCAGGTTTCGGGATGAAACGTATACAAAATATTAAATGGACAGACAACCGATTTTTGTGGAGTATCTTTTCTTTATTCCAAATGAAAGGGCATCACTTAAAACATCTTAAGCCGAAGCAGTTTTGCTGATAACACCCTAGAACTTTTGAAATCGGAATTTGTACATCTACCAAGCCTACCTATCCCGCCAAAAGGCATGCTTTTAACTGCGCGTGAGCTGGCAAGAGGTGTTTAAAACTTGTCACCGGCTAAAACAACTATAATGTGCAACCTTCCCTATTCCTTCAAGCGGTTTTTGAATCACGCGTTTTTTTAGCCATGGAAAATTATTTTAAACATCATTCTAGCCCTAGAAAATGGTTTCCTAGCAACGCATTTGCCGTAGAGTAGTAAAGCAGACTTTAACGACCTCGGTGCGTTGCTCTACATATGCATACAAGGGGTTTTATGGAGTTATTCAATACAAGGCATTAGACCCTACATATGTTCAAATAGGAGCTACTTATTTTTATTACTGCACCCTAAAATATGTCTTCCCACTAAAGTATTGCTGTATAGTAGGAAATCCTACTTTAATGGACTCGTTGTATAGCAGCCTCTGGGGATACAGGTATTTAACAAAAGGAGGCCCATCGCCAATCATACCTTGATACCAGAGTTTTAGCAATGCGGTCGTGTGAATTATTGAAGCCGTACTAAGGGAGCTCGGTTTAAGCCCCACCAGATATACACTGTGTTTTACCAAGGAATTTAATATAAGACCGCAGCTTCTTAATATTTTTGTGGGATCCCTTAAAACATTGCCTCCGAAAAATGTTTTGTTTTATCGGTCCACAATTTCTGTATTGTAGTAAAACCAACTTTGAAGGGACTCGTTACATATTACGCTTCCGGGAAGTACGTGGGTTGGGGGGGGAGTATTTAATAAACACCACGGGGTCTTCCTACTATCGTAGTGGAACCAACTTTAAAGGGGCTCATTACATATTACGCTTCCTGGTAACACATGGAAGGCAGTATGTAATAGACACCACGGGGTCTTCCTACTATAGTAGTGGAACCAACTTTAAAGGGGCTCATTACATATTACGCTTCCTGGTAACACATGGAAGGCAGTGTTTGGTCTTCCTACTATAGGGGCTCGTTACATATTACGCTTCCATGGTAGCACATAGGGGGAAGTATTTAATAAACACCACGGGGTCTTCTTACTATCGTATCAGACCGCTTATACGGCTCTTGGCAAAAAAAATTCCCCCGCATTTCCCCGAGGGGGAGAATGTGAAAGTGTGAATGCACGGTTGTCGGCCCGCTTGCGGCGCTTGCGCTCGGCCCCCGCAGCCCACCGCCTCGCCGCCTTCTCTTCCATCTCTTCCATCGGGTTTGTAGTATCACGTGTACACCACGCAGTTATCAAGCCGCTATAACGCCGCTGAGTCGCCAACGCACGCCGCTGACGACGTAGTTTGAATGCGTTAAAGATATAAGGCGCGTCACTAACGCTGATATCAGCGTCGCCTCCGTGGCTTGGTCGGTAGAGCGACGCGCTGCGGCCGCAAAGTCCTCGGATCGAAACCTGGCGCCGGATGCTGTTTCTTTTTTAAATATAGAGGAGCACTGCGGACGCCGACGCCGCCGCCGCCGCCGGCGGCGGTGGATGGTTTGGGGTCGCTTATAAAGTGCATTCGCACTTAAATCTATACCTAGTAATGCGTGTCTGTTGCAGAGTGGCTTAAGCATTTTTTCCACAATTGCAGTTTGGGAGTCCCTGCAAAATGCTTTTTTTTTTTTTTTGTTTGCACACTGGGATGTTGCCGGTGAAATTGCGGCAGGAGGAACGCGCGGCGCAGGCTGCTTTCAGTATGAGATACGGGAGACGATTGAGAGCGTGCTCCTTGATTGCAACGCGGAGCATTTTTTTTTTACAGCAAAGCTGTATTCCTTTAACCCCCAACGGTTTTATCGACCTGAGCACAAATTCCAAGGCCTAAGAAGGCGAGCGCATGCGTCAGGATAATCATGCATGCAGCTTAGAGCTCAGAATTCGTTTAAGGAACCACAAAACAAGCATCCAAACCGCATTATGGATGATAAGGCGCCTGGACCAATGGAGCCCCCACCATGTGTTCCTGGTAAAGATCATGTTTGCAGATTACCTTTGAAGGCTAGGCAGGACCCAGCAACGTTTGCCGCCAGAGAAGCCGAGCGTAGTGTCAGTAGATAAGGTATTAGAATATCGCACTCTGAGGCACGCAAGTCAGCAACGGCGGCCTTTTTGTCGTCCATCAGTGTTGCGAGATTTCCGCATCTACGGGCCTCGCCGTTAACGTCGACCGGGTCGTTTGCTTAGCAACACTACCGAAGGTGTAGCAAAACGACATCCTTTGATTCGCATACGGAACGACGTCAGCCGGCCGCAGACGCAGAGCAGGGAGGACAAGCTAAGCCTACCAGAGTTGACCGACTAAAAACGGCATAAACAACAAAATGGCGGCGTCCGTGAACCGTGGCAGTGTAAAACAAGTGTCACGTGATGCGAACTGACCAATGATCTACGGCGGCGGCACGGAACAATAGGGAGAAAAGACTTGCAGATTACTATGTGCCCTTAGTGACACTAGCAGTGCGCAAGCGACAAAGCCCGCCGATACGACGAGAAACATTTCATACCCTGCCTCCTCCATCACCGCTTCTAGTAATTTATAACAGCTTTGCTGGACATCCACTTTCGCAGGGCGGCATGTTCACCCATGATTAACCAGCGCAAACTAAACGGGACGAGAGAGCAGTACACAACACGAGTGCTACTAACAACTGATGTTTTATTGAAAAGAAGGAAAACATATAAAGAGTTTAGCCTGCGCACTAACGACAGCCGTGACGTAGACCGCGCGGGAAACACACTCTCGTCCTCGCGCCAGGCGATCACCTCACTTTCTTCCTCCACACCTTTTATATCCTACATTCCATACTCATGGGAAAGCTGGGCCGCTCCTCCGCCTGATCTTCGCCCCATCCTTTGGCCTCGTCTCGTCCGGCACATTGTCCAGGTGCGGGGCCCTGACACCTGAGGATTTCCCGCCTGAACGTATTCCAGGCCCACCAGAACCACATTTTCAGCAGCCTCGACATGGGCTGCTTTAAATAAAGTTTCATCTCTCTCTCTCTCTCTCTCTCTCTCTCTCTCTCTCTCTCTCTCTCTCTCTCTCTCTCTCTCTCTCTCTCTCTCTCTCTCTCTCTCTCTCTCTCTCTCTCTCTCTCCACAACACAGATAACTGAAGCCCAATTACTGTTGAGATAAGCAACTTCAATATCCCATTTTTTGTGAGTGTAACGAGCTGCAGTGCTTTCTCAGCGACCGCGAATCCACTGGTGGGGACTCCGCTGCCTCGTGGCTCTTACAGCGATTTCGCCGTTACTTTAGGTCCGCATTCACTGTGGCGACCGCGGTTGGATGCGCTTCCACCCATAGGGCAGCTTAGCGGGATTTGGCCCAGATGATGCAACGGATTCAGAGCGCTCTCGGGGCGCCCGACACGGACGCAGAAGAGCGCGGTGCTGCCGTGCCATGATTTCCTTCAAAACGAAAGAAGCGGAGCGATTTAGGCATAGAGCTTAATATAATATGATACTACGGATTTAGGGGCTCATGAAGCCAGCAGGTAGCGGATGCCTCCACAATACCGCATGTCTCTAAAGTTCTCGACATATACAATGTCCGACTGCGCATGCGCAATTTTTTTATTGTTTTGATTGGTGCGTTGCATCCTCCAACAAACTGAGCACATTGCTTAGGTTCCTTTTATGTTTCAAGACAACGTGGTTTTCCTTTAAATGTACAACTTTTTGCATCTCATCGACATTGTCTTTTCATGTATTTCACCTTTATTATGTGTAATACCTCCCAATCACCTCAGCGCTTCCTTTTTTCAGCATAGGTTGTATTCACTGGCGTGTTAGGCATGCGGCCAACCATGCCGCCAAATCAGGCGTCACTGGTTAGGTCGGGCTCCGCGAGATGGCGGTACTTGTCCGTTCTGGCGCCCGATGAAGCACAGCATACGACAGCAGCAAGAGCTGTTTGATGTTCCAAACTGTGCTATGCCCTACCGAACTCAATGTAATACTTCGACGCCAAATACTGATATGTGCAGCACCATATGATCTACCTATCAGCAGACACGGTTGAAGTCGTCGCACGACTATAGGTAGAGCGGTAAAATTTCGATAAAACGGGGTCAAGTCGCGGACGTATGCTACTGAAATCCCCTTCAAGGTACGGCCCCCGTTCAGGGACAACACCAGAAATAATTTTGCCGAAAATTTTGCCGTGCTGAAGCCAAACTGAAGTGATTTGTTCAAAAGGAGCTTGCGATACTCCAGCGCTTGTGCGGACTGATGAGTGCGAGCTCACGGCACGGCTCGGGAGACTGCCTGGCATGCACTAACTGCTACGCTACTATCGTGTCTAAATCGGCGTACGCGTGAAACGTTTCTTTAAAACCATTATTTGGTTTTTGTACTCAACCACGCATTATAGGGCACTATAGTGTCGATATCCGTCGTCGCACGCGACTGCAGCGTTGGCCTCTTGCGCGCCGTGTCGCTTTTGTTCGCAGCCGCGGTTTCATTCTCCGGTGGTACCAAGTTATCGATGGCAAGGAGAGCGCCGCCGCGTAATGTGAATGCGATTAATAACACATCTGTTGTCGCCGCCACGGCCGATAATCGGGTTGAAATGGGGCGGATGACACATGCCGGTATTTTTTTTTTCTTCGAGGTACGGGCGCATTGCGCATGCGCAGGCACAGTCATTGTGGTTGCCAGTGTTGCTAAGCGGAAAAATTCCCCGCTAAAATTTTCACTGAACAGCATCTATGCCGTTTCTACATTTTTTCAGCGCGGCCCAGCGTAATATGGTCAACCGGCAGTTTGTAATGGTTTTCATGCTACTGTTTTTTTTCTTGCCCAGGAATGTTTCCCTACTTTTTCTTCTCACCATCAGTTTTTTTTTTTTTCATTTTCTCGTAGGTGCGTCTCCATTTGGGTGCAAGTAGAAGCAGAGAACTCAAACGGAAGAAAAGTTTCAAAGAGTATTACACGCAACTGAACTGGCATGCTGATACGCATGTAGCCTGTGTCTGTTAACTGTATCCTGGTTATTCATCCTTGAGAGTAAACCGGTTTTCTCTAGCTTCGAACCTCTGCCCGGATAGCTCAGTCGGTAGAGCGTTAGGCTTTTAACCTAACGGTCCGGGGTTCGAGCCCCCGTTCGGGCGGCAGTTTTTTAAGAGTAGCAGACACAAAAATTTTACATCTTTTTTTTTTTTTGTAGCGATAAGTAGCTAATGGCCCATTTATCACGTGTACAAACCTCATTTGCCTTAGCGTGCGACTAGAGTGAACTAGAATAAAGGAGTGTCCCGAGCGGCGGCGCCGAGCCACTCCGGTTGGCGTCGACACCGCGAGGTGGCACGACTGCGCCCTTTCGCAGCTGGTCTGGCGCAGTGAGACTGCGCGTCTGGCCTTGCACTGTTATGTTCTCGCGTTCTCTTTCGGTTTTCAAAGGCATTCAGAAGCTAAGCAAGATTCTAAATGACCAAACCTGATTTTTGCTTTACTTACTCCTGCTCCAGGTCGAGCACAAGAACTGTGGCCTCGATGTGGTGGTCCGTTCTGGTTGCAGGCACCTTAGTTCCGCTATCCGCGATTTTGATTCACCTCGAGCTTTATATCTGGCGCGGGCGCTTCTGAATGTCAATGAACTGTCACCTGTGTTCTCCGCAACACGCCGAATACTGCCTGACGAACGATAATTACTTACTTTTCGTGAACTGGCAGGTGTTGAGCATGGACCGTTAGGCCCTGCACAGGGCAGAGCATCGCGGTTCTAAAAACACGTCATTGCTCGTATAGCAGCATTTAAGAGCAACAAATTTTTTAGCCGAGGTGTTGCAGTCAACTCTGGTGTAGTATTTATTCGGCGCATGTGCGCAAATAAGCACGTTCGTCTTGGGGCAGCAATCTCTTCGTCTCTTGGGGCAGCAATCAAAGACGCCTTTGGAGCGCCCTGATAGCCGTCGTGACAGCCTGGGCAAAACAGTGCGCATCACTCCTTCTTTTCGCCGTCTTCCTCACATGCTGGTCCTTGAAGAAATGCACTCTCTCACTGTTTTGAAAAACACGTCAGAACCTCCGCACCAATTCAAGCGAACGCACGTGCACCCATCGCCTTCCAAGTTCTACTTTCGTCCGGTCTGATCGAGGGCTGCGGCGACAGCGCGGGCGCCCGGCGCGGTTGACCGGCTGCGAGATCGTGCACCAGCGCTACTAGCCACCCTAGCGGTGGTCGACGGCGCGCGGCACGCCGAAAGCAACGCCGTCTCCGCCCGCTCGGGCCACTCCCCTATTCTAGTTCACTCTAGTGCGACGGTTGTTTAATTAAATACGTTTTCAATGGGACCAGTCGCAGTTTCGGTTCCAGCAGATGCCGCGAAACGTTGGATTTTGTATAAACAAAGCTGGCGACGTGACTGTCTGACGGATCTCACAGAGCAGAGCTTCCGTAGCACTGTCGATTCCGTGTCGGCGGCAGTTTCTGCCAATGCCGTATACGTGCTGATCTGGGGCCCTAAATAGGCTTCTGAATATCGCCATTTCAATCACGCAATCGCTAGAGTACCCCTTCACGACAACGTATACCAAATATTACTCCTCTGCATAAAGCATGGGGCCGCACAAACACACAACAAAGATCCTTTCTTTCCTTGCTCACCTACCGCTTCCTCGCCGCCACACTGCCACACTCTGACGTGAGACAGGCTGCTTGTGACGCACCCTGTGACGCACGAAGCTCTGAACAGTACGGCTGCGCTATTGGTGGACCCCGTTAAATGCTGTAGCCAATCAGCTTCCCGGCTTTGGGGGAAACGCGGTTGCGCAGGGCGCTCCTGCACTGGCGGCACCGCCGGCACGGCGTATTCGTCCTGCACCGGTGGCACAGACGAATGTAGATCGTCGCCATCCATTACACGAGCTGTAGATATAGCTCGTCGTTTACAAGATATGAATAACGGGGAAAAACACGGAGCGTCTCTGCGGGCACAAACGCCCGCTACACACGCGACCGCGGCAAGCATCTGCCTGCACGGTCGACAAGCAGCCCACTGTGTGGCGTATGCACGATACGGCATACACCGCAGCAGCTAAAAGAATTGTCACCAACCGCCAGAGCGGGACTATCGCTGCAAATCAGTTTGCATATACGTGAAACGGTGTAATAGTGCAGTGAAAGATTGCGCGGGGATCGTCGTCGTCGCGGCCTCTCAAAGCAGTGTCTGGATAACTGCGGCGATGCTAAGCCTTTTTCCCAGACCTCGGTGGTACCAGTTCACCGCGACAGCGCCGCATGCCGAAACGCTATAGCGAGCCGCTATAGTCTTCAGTGGCAATCTTCAATTATTGTCGTTAGCGAGCATATTGTGTTTGGAAGCCCCCCATATGGCCTTCAAACAAGGCGCTCGTTTCCGCTATTGTAAAACTGACGTGCCGACGCGGGCACGTCGGCGCGAGGAGCCGTTCGATGCGGGCCGGCCACCGACCGACGCCTCTGAGCGGTACCGGGTAGTAGACGGAGCTTGGCCGTCGTCTGCTGGAAAAAAGAAGCGGGACGTACCGCCGAGCGGAGCCAATGGCTGCGCGCATATCGAATCAACCCTGTTTCTCTAGGTGGTCTTGCGCCTGGTCGGTGACGTCACCGCTTCCACAGTGCTTTGGAGGCACGGTGAAAGAGTAAATGCGCCAGGCCTTATTGCGGGCCCTTTTTAATGAACGATAACTCGGCTAATACTGCACGCTTTTAAACAATTTTTGCGGCAGGGCGTTATTTGAACAGTACTCCAACGATTGCACACGTAAATCGCAACCTTTGGAACCCTGTTGAGGGCCCCTTTAATTTAAAGGGACAGACAACCGAATTTTGTCGAGTATATGGTCTCTATACCGAATGAAAGCCAGCGTTTTATGTATCCCTGTAACCACAAGCAATTTATAAACAAATAGGGGGAAATAATTTTAATTTGGCACCAAAATTCTGAAATCGGAAGGGTAGCGGTTCGTAGTGTAGAAACTTGTCACTACAATATTGGTCCCAGTCAGATGACCTGCAAACCTAGCAGCTACTGTGACTGCTGAAACGTTTATTCACTTATTGAAAACCTTTGAACACAGATGTTTGTATAATTTTAAAACACATCGCCCGCCGCCCCTGGGTTGCTCTCAGTGTGGCTAACTGAGCCTTCGTGCCCACAATCAACGGCAGCGTTCAGTAAACAGACCCAGTGAATGAACTTTGGCAACTCTGCCTGAGTTAGGGGCGTTTCTTCTGCCAAAATATTCAATTTCAGTTTGCAAATACGCCAACGGCAGCTTAAAAATATAGGACGCGCCCTGGAGAATCGAACTGCCGGCCTCCACAACGTGAAGCCAGATTCTACCTATCGTCCGTCTCAACAGATGGCGCCTTCGTGGAGGAAAAGTAGGGAAGGGATGGGTACGAAGGCGGAGTAATCATGCGGACGAGAATTTAGAACAGCGAGGGGAGAAAAAAGGGGGGTGGGGGCGATGAGTTTAAAACAGAAAAGAGGGAGAGATGGGAGGGAGGAAGCAAATCTATAGGTTAGCTGGGAGTAGGGCAAGTAAACGTAATAAAACAGGCAAGTCGGTTGCTGACAACCGACGCCCCGATTCAAAGGGAAAGCCACTAATCATCATCATCATCATCATCAGACTATAGTGGATTAAAAAAACACACATAAAGGAATAGGAAAGGCTGCGTTTCGCACTTTTTTTTAGCTTGGGACAAGTTTTTAAATACCGCTTTTCATCTCGCATACAGACAAAAGTATATTGCCGCGCTGCTGCATGTCATGGTTGCCAGCATGATTTTTGGGAGGACACATACGGCTCGTAGATATAAAAATTGCGATTTGAAAAGTTCTAGTGCTATATCAACAAAACCGTTTCTCGTTAAGGTTCTTTAGGGGATGCCCTGTCATTTGGGATAGAGAGCATATACTTTATAAAAATCGGTTGGCTGTCCCTTTAAAAGCCACCGTGGACGTGATGCAGGCGCTGCGAGTGCAAATTGCTGCCGCGGCTTGAAAACGACGCGCGATGCTCGAGGCAGTGGGTGGGAAGACGCGCGCTGGGAGCAGCCGGCTGGTGTGCCTATTGGTCGCGAGGCCCACCACTGGAGAGGCCGGCGCTGCGATCGTTTTGACGTCACTTGTAGGATCGCCGTTCCTATCTTGCTGCGTAATTGGCTTGCAGCGCGTGACACTTCGCTTAGGAAGCGCGTTCTAAAAGTATTTTTGTGTTAATTTCCTTCGTTTGAAGTTAATTCTCAGTGCGTCAAGCGCAGTTCGAGCTAATGATGACTGTATAACCGTATCAACTGTGGTAACCATGAGCGTGGTGGTGTATTACGCATGCGACCGAAGCGTAAGCAGCGGCTTGTTTCCCCGATCAACAATGTGGACTACGACGATGGCCGAGTGAAGTTTCTAGATTTCCCTTGTTTGCAAGAAATGTATAAAGCCGGAAATCGGAAGCGTTAACTGCTCGCAGAAGCACACGCACCCGCCGTGCCAACCCGCACAGCCGACGGTGCGGCTCGAACCGACGGAGGTCGCGGCAGCAACAATTAACTTGTCGCCGCTTTTTAAAATCACACAAGTCGTGGAAAAGAAGTTCCACAGTGGTGAAAGTGGATGTTAGTGTGATGAAAAATTCTGATAGGTAGTGTCATCAGCTGTGGTTTTTAAAGCGATGCTCAAATATCTGCCGCGATTTATCCCGACCGGCCGCGGAGGTCGGTCCCGGCAGCGCCGGCCCGTTCACGCACGGTGCGGCGAGCGGCCGAAGGATGGCTATGCTTGCGCGCAAGAATCGGTCGAGGCCGTGCAGGTATCTTGATCGTCGATCGCTTCAACGGAAATCACCGCGCTTACAGAGTTCCCAGCGTGGTGAAACGTTCTGTTAGGGAATGTCACTCGCAACTCTAACGGCGATGAAATCTGCTGCGACGCCAAGCCTAAAGTTCCCAACATCCGATTACGTGCATCCGAAGCCGGCTGCGAGCTGTTGGCGAAGGCCCTCCCGTCGCGCACGCGCGTGTTGCGTTTGGGTCCCTCTAACTTCTTGGGGGATCCCAACGCTCGGTGATCTCCAATTCTAAATATCCCCATTACGCGAAATCATTAACGACGTGTTTCGCCTCGTACGCAGCCTCGCCTTCTGTGAGAAGTCGTCAGTTTCGAAATTGATGCTTGAGAAATGCCGGCCTACTGTAAACATACAAAACACGCTGCAATTATAAATTACCACGCCCAGCACCTAATGAAAACTAAATATAGCCTTGTCCGAACCCGCTCGAAGGCGTTAAAAACTCGCGTTCATACCGTTCATACATTGCGGGCAAGTCGCGAAAAGGAAACATCAGCCGTGCAGAGTACAGGCTACGGCAGTGTTCGTTAATCAAATCCGGGCATGACTATAAAAACATCGTAGGGGAAATAGACACTGATTAAGACAAACTGCAGGCCATAACAATACTTTTAAGCATGTGCGGCGAAGCAATCTGATCACCGTTCTCGCGTGCAATACGAGCAGTTCGCGCGGTGAGATCATAAGTGAGCGACGCGTTTGCGTCGCTGTTACAAGGTGCTTACTTGCACACACATGTCCAGTCACAAGTATTTCATAATGGAGGAGGAGGAGGAGATAGCCTTTATTACATTAATAATGAATTTACTCCGTACTTTTCTCGGCATCAGTTGCATCGTCCTTGGCGTTAGCTGGCTGCGTATGTAAGAGCTGTGGGTTGCGATGGTAGCAACTACCTAAACGCGGCGGTGTCGCCGGGAACAAGCGAGTCGCTGATTGCTTGCCCGAATTATTTGGTTTAGAAACAACTTTTTTGGTCATTTGCATCAAATCCACAAGGAGCGGGCGAGACGGTGGCCACAACAACAACAACAAAAAAAAAACACGCTTCCGCATACGCACAGGAAATGTGTTGTAGCAGACGACAACACGATTCGGCGTCCTACAAGTGACGTCACTTGTAGGTGGCGCCACGGTATGTCCTCGAGGCCAATAGGTCCGCCTACAGATGTTAGGCTTAACACTGCGGCGGATATTCGATTGCCCCTCTCATGAACGGTGCAGATGACTATTTTTAATGCAATTCGCCAGCACATAATTACCTCCTTCCTCGTATCTTCAGCCTTGTTTGCGCCATGAGTGCCATTTAGTGGAGCGGAAACAATCTATCACTCGAGCTACCTGCGCCTGCCTGGGCCACTTCGCGGCCGCGGCGGCCGCCCGCCCAGCAACCGTGCTAGGGGTGTACGTGCCCGGCGCGTTTTCGCGTACAATGTAATAAACAGCAATAAAAATAGAGTGCCTGGAATCGCTGTAGAAATTAGGTCGCGGCCAGCTGCCCGCTGAGCCAACGAAATCTCCGGCGCCAACGATGACGTATGACAGGTTGTTGCGATTGCCTGAGGCTAACAACATTCAATTCAAATTGAACGATTATTATAAGCTTGGAGAACGAGCTATTGCCGCTAAAATTTAGTGCCCGTTATTTTTATAGCAGCAAGAATAGGGGGTAAAAAAAACGGAATTTATGAACGTACACATGGACATATATTGGGTGCAACGTGCACCATGCCGGCCAACGCTGCACAGAGCCTTCGGTCTCGTTGGGCTTGTCTGACGCCACACTGGCCAACTGGTGCATAAGTGACACTGCGACCTACGTGATCCTGCCTATCGAGTCATACCATATGTTTCACGGCACGATAACTTATCCACCATAAAATAAGCCAGGTACAAGTCCTTACAGAAAAAAATGGGCCCATCTCCCCGCGAGGGGGACTCGAGTAAATCCGTCGCATAGGGGGTGGGTGTATTGCGTTAACGTTTAGT
This sequence comes from Haemaphysalis longicornis, assembly GCA_013339765.2. Lineage (NCBI taxonomy): Eukaryota > Metazoa > Arthropoda > Arachnida > Ixodida > Ixodidae > Haemaphysalis > Haemaphysalis longicornis. The sequence goes on along the minus strand of CM023450.1, from coordinate 196,892,110 downwards.
GTTTGGGGGGTTGGTGCTATCACGTGTACACCACGCAGCTATCACGCCGCTAGCACGCCGCTGAGTCGCCAACGCACGCCGCTGACGACGTAGTTTGAATGAGTCTAGGATATAAGGCGCGTTCGTAGGCTTTGATTCTGTGTCGGTTTTGTGGCGCAGCGGGAAGAGCACCATGTACCTCGCGTTCCGCCCACAGGTAGTGAATGCGTTGTATCAGCAGCTTCTTGACGTAGTTTGAATGAGTCAAGGATATAAGGCGGGTTCGTAGCCTTTGATTCTGCGTCGCTTTTGTGGCGCAGTGGGTAGAGCACCATGTACCTTGCGTTCCGCCCGCAGGGTCGTGGGATCGAAACCAGGCGCCGGTAACTGTTATTTCTTTTTATAGTGTAGGGGAGGCTGGCTGCTGCGGACGCCGACGCACGGGTGACATCATGAGTTATACAAATTCTCTGCATTTAAAAAAAGAAAACGCGCCCAAACAGCGGTCTTTGATCAGTATTGTAACGCCGCCTGTGAAGGCAGATGGTAACAATAACAGGGCTTCAAAATCCATGTTTATGCCGTTGGTGGAAGCCTCAGTCAACATACTAACCTTTGTTGTGGTACCTGCCCTGGACACTAGATTGCCGGCGTCACTAAACACACGATGTAGCGGGAGATTTGAAATCGCAGCTTAAATCGTTCCTTTTCGCAGTGAGTAAAGCATCGTTTGCTGCCCGGCAAGCGCTGAGCGAACTGAAAGCAGCAACTCATTCGAATAAAACAAACTTGTATTTTGTCGTCATGGCCCTTAATCTCGGCAGCAGCGAGAGGGGGTTGTCCAATTAGGCCCGCCTAAACCAGATGTCGCTGGCACCGCACTCGCCCCTACTGGCCTTTTCCAGTTTCTGATTCGCCGTAGACTGCCATTTTCCGCTTCGAGGGGCGCCATCAGCAAAATGTGTTGGGCCCGAAGAAAAGTGATAATTTGATATTGTTGACGCACACATAATTTACGTGTACGTGCTCACAATTTGATATTGTCTATATTGGTGGCTCAGCATGCCTATCACATAAGCGACAGCGCCACAGACTGTAAAAACCAATCAACACAAGCATGTCATAGGGTGGCTCCCCAGGGGAGCCGAATGGCCAAAATCTAATTGAGAAAGGCGTACTATCCATGTCTTTTCTGAGGGTTCCCTGCAAAATGTACCCGAAAAAGTCAGCGTCTCGGCAATCTACAAAACAGTGATCAATTGTCTCTGGTCGCGAACAGAGCCGGCAGTCTGTCGAGCAAGCTATAAACAGACCCCGGTATTTCATACAGGTTTTTACAGGAGCGTACCAGTGTGTAATTTAAAGCAAATGTTTTCTAGTGGAACACGCATTTCACACACTCTATTGAGGACATCCTGGTACGGACACTGGAGGTACGGAACACGATGGGAAATAGCCAAGAAACCAGGGCATCGTAAATAGACTCGCGCGAAGCATAAAATATGTACTCAAGGCTAAACCGAGCCTGTAAGAAGCGAAACATGTCAACCACTCTTTGAGGAAATCCCGCGGACTTCCGGCTGCCTCCACAGACGCCGAAGACACCACAATATAAGGGAGAAAATGTGCAAGACGTGTTTGCAGTACAGCTTTCAAAAAAGGATGTTGAACATCTCGAAAGTAGAATAAACAAGAAACAAGCTGCCAAACAAAAAGATGAGCGAGCCCAAGTTTCCCTCGCACAACCGTAAGAAAAAAAGATTATCGCGATGCATTGGCTCACTACGCGGACACCAAATGGAGGTTGCGAAAATCCGGCGAAAAGCCTGCACCCTGAGCCGAGAGCAATATAACACCTGTGGGACATAAAGAAGCTGTATCACAAAAAACGTGTTACACGCTCGATCAAGACAAAAGATGGAAGGCTTCCGTCCCCGCCAGACATTTACTTGGCGCTGTATACCTTCCCCGCCTGCTCCGACAAATGCGAGTCATCACACTAAACTTTTTTACACCCTTTTAGCAAAAAAAGGGTGTAGCATAAGTAGGAAAGGGTGTTGGGAGGCCTTTACACCCTTTTTCACTTATGCTACACCCTTTTGCTAGCTCTACACCCTTTTTGTGTGAAAAAAAGGGTATTGATCAACTTCAACACCCTTGGTTTTTCTTAGGGTGTTGAAAAGGTGTGGAAAATGTGTTCAGCTGTTCATTGAATAAGGCCGTGCTCGGATGCAAATAGCACTGTAAAGGAGAAGACATCCCCTTATAAACTCCTCTACTCGCAAGAAATTTTCATACGCAAGAAAATAATAATTGCTCGTATGCAATGATCAGTAGTTTCCATATGCGGTGCACCTCATTCCCCAAGTTTAGCTTTGGCACGTGAAACACAAACTTGAACCTTCAAAATTAAAAAAAAAGACTATAGTCGTGTGGCGAAAAGGGCGACTGCCACACGCTTGGCTTTCTGTATAGACGGTATTCATTCAAAAGTTTAGCGGGCGATTTTCTTCGCTTGGCCACACTGAAAGCCGCCATGTCTGTGGCCACTGTGCTAGCGCATGCGCTGTGCGCCCACATCTCGAGAAAAAAAAAAAAAAAAACACCGGTGTCCCGTTTGTCGTCTGCCGCGTTTCAACCCAATTATCGGTAGTGGCGTCAAGAGATATATTATTAATCGCATTCACATTACGTGGTGGCGCTCTACCTGCCATCGATAACTTCGCATCACCGGAGGATGAAACCGCGGCAGCGAACGGCCGGAACGGCGCGCAAAAGTCCGACACTGCAGTTGGCTGCCGCCGTGGATGCCGACGCAAGTGCACCCGCACCGTATCCACGACTTTGTCTGGTAAGTTCCCTCTAATACATGGTTGATTACAAAAACCGAATAATTTCTTTGGAGAGCTGTTTCACGCGTACGCCGATTTAGCGATGGTAGCGAATGCGAGGCCGCTTCCCGAGCCGTGCTGTAACCCGAGCGCTGACGGATCGCAAGCGCCCTTTGAACAAATCCCTCGAGTTTGGCTTCCGTACGGCAACATTTTCTGCATATGCCTTCGGGCGATCGCTTTTCCGCGAGCATACGCGTGACTTATCGCGACGCAGTCGCACGCATACGTGGGCTCTAACGTTTTTACCGCTCTACCTACTCGTGCACGCCCCCGTGTGCCAACGTGTTTTCAAATAAATTGGAATGAAAACTTAGGCAGGCAGCAATGCGCCACCATCAGCTTCGCAGTCACCAGTCGCGGTCGCACGCTGGATGCCTTGTCGGTTGTTCGTACGAGGGATAAAAAACAGGCGCGCTCTTGTTTTTTATTTAAATCGCGGCAATCACTGACACTGACAATCACTGACATCACTGAGATTTTCTTCAGACTCCAATTCCAGAGAAAATCTGCTGTTGCAGTGACCAACCCGTTCCGCTGGTGCCGTGTAGATTCAATGCGCAAGTCTTGACGCAGAAAAATTACTAGGACCCAGATTTCGGAAGTGTAGTGGACGCGCATTTCACGGCGCGCTGAAGGTGCGTTTCTCACGCTCGCTCGGGCGGCGGTTCGCGTTACCGGACCCGCCGGATGTGTGACGCGTGAGCTATCGTGTTCCACGCCTGCGCCGCCGCGCCATCGGGGACCGGGGGGGGTTTATTTCTCTTCGCTTAATAAGGCACTTGAGTTCCAGCAACCGGTCGGTGTGGTCGCTTTCATCGTCGCTCGTCAGCCGACGAGACATGGTGTCAGAAGTGGGATAAAGTTAGCGACACATCGATCAATTATTAATAGCAATCAGTCTAAGGTGCGTAGCCTGCAAAACACGCTATGGCGGATGGAGATCCTTCTATCCAGTTCAGCGGCACCGGGCTTCAACCGCCACCGAAATTCGATTTTGGGAACCCAAGCTCTTGGAAAGAATGGGTCTACCAGTTCGACGACTATTGCTATGCATCTGGGCTCTACCAAGCGCCGGGAGAAGTACAGGTCAGAACGCTTCTTTACGACATGGGCTCCCAAGACGCCTGCCGCGTTCTCGACACTCTAGCATTGTCCAGCGAAGACTGGAGCTCGCTAGAAGAAGTTCACCGATCACTTCATCCACCCGGTCAACGAGGTCTACGAAAGTGTCCGCTTCCACCGTCGAACCCAGGGCGAAGGCGAGACCGTAGACGAGTTCTACACTGCGCTGCGTACACTTGTCAAAAAGTGCAACTACGCCTCAGCGGAAGTGGAAGAACGACTCGTTCGAGACAGGTTCGTCGTGGGTCTCCGGGACTCTAACCTTGTGGACAAACTGTGCCGAACACAAAAGCTTACCCTTGAAGAAGCAAGACTACAGGCTCGCATCAACGAAGATGCCGTGAAAGCCCGTGCAGCAGTGTTCCAAAAAGAGCCGAATCCTGCTCACGTTGTGGCCGAGGCCAAAGTTCAAAAGCGCTTCCAAAAGCCGCGACATGGCTCGGATTCTCAAGGGAGCTCCGGCAAGCGTGTTACGAAGTCCAACACAAGCGACGCTACCACGAGCTGCAGATACTGCGGTCGACCAACGCATCCTCGAGCAGATTGCCCAGCTAGGCAAGCCAAGTGCAAAGGGTGTAATCGGATTGGACACTTCGAAGCAGTCTGCGAAAAGAAAAGCAAGAAGAACATGGGAGCTCTCACACTGCACTCCGTAGCAGCCATCACCAGAGCCAAGTTCGTAAAAGTGGCCGTCAACGGACTACGCTAACTTCAAGGTCGACTCGGGTGCGGAGGTGACAGTGGTACCGGACTCGTTTCCAGGCATACCGAAACAGCTGCAAAAGCCAGAAGGTGAGCTTACGGGCCCAGGAAATTACTCCCTCACCGTTCTCGGAACATTCCAAGCGAAACTGAGCTGGAAAGGCAGGTCTACAGTGCAAACAGTGTATGTTGTGCCTTCGCAAGACCCGCCGCTTCTTGGATTCCCTGCGATACAGGCTCTCGGAGTTATACGGTTCGTGGACAGTGTAACGGATTCTACCGTCACTTTGAAGGACAGTCTCTTCGATGGCTTGGGCGAGCTGCAAGACGAATACGTGATACGTCTCCAACCAGGCGCCAAACCGTTCTCACTCAGCGTGCCGAGAAGAGTACCGATTCCGCTTCACAAACCAGTTCGAGAGGAGCTCACCAAGCTCGAATCCCAGGGAGTCATCCAACGGGTGGACCGTCCCACACCATGGTGTTCCGGTATGGTGGCTGTTCCAAAAGCAGGAGGAGGCTACCGAATATGCGTTGACCTCACCCGACTCAACGAAGTCGTGCTTCGGGAGCGTCACATACTACCCTCAGTCGAGAACATCCTGGGACGCCTCGGATCAGCAAAGGTATTCTCTAAGCTCGATGCTACCGCTAGCTTTCACCAGGTGAAGCTTTCAGAAGAAAGTCAAGAACTCACTACGTTCATAACACCAATGGGAAGATTCTGTTTCCAAAGGCTACCTTTTGGAATCTGCTCAGCGCCAGAATATTTTGAGCGACAGATGAGCAGAATTCTGGAAGGCCTCGAAGGAGTTGTGAGCATGATTGACGACATTCTTGTCTTCGGAGCACCGCAGCAAGAGCATGACCAACGTCTCAAGCAGGTGTTATAGCGCTTGGAAGAAGCGGGAATCAAGCTGAACCGCAAGAAATGCACGTTCTCTGCAAACCAAGTCAAGTTTCTTGTAGTCGTGGTTAGCGCACAAGGAATCAGTCCCGATCCAGAAAAGGTCGAGGCCTTGGCCAAGCTACCAACCCCATCGGATGTCAGCGGTGTCCGAAGACTGCTGGGAATGGTGAACCATGTGGGCCGCTTCATTCCTCATCTTTCCGACATCACAGCACCGATCAGGGCATTGCTTCAAAAGAGAAACTCATGGCTTTGGGGACCGTGCCAGCAAGCTGCTTTCGACAAGCTCAAAAGCTTGCTCAGTTCAGAGGTCTGCATGGCTAAATATGACCCATCGTACCCCACGGTTGTGTCAGCTGACGCAAGCTCATACGGTCTCGGAGCCGTATTGCTTCAAGATCAACCATCGGGAGAACGACGAGCGGTTGCTTACGCCTCACGATCCCTAACGGACACTGAAAGCCGCTACAGTCAAACAGAAAAAGAAGCTTTGGCTGTGACGTGGGCTGTCAAGAGGTTCGACCAGTTTCTGAGGGGCATCGCATTTCAAGTCGAAACGGATCATCGTCCTTTAGTCACGCTCCTGGGATCAGCAGAACTCGACATGATTCCGCCCAGAATCCAGCGCTTGCGAATCCGTCTTATGCGCTATCAGTTCACTGTTCTCTACGTCCCTGGCAAGCTGATTGCCACGGCAGACACGCTGTCAAGGGCTCCTATTCAGGGACACGATCCTGAGCGAAGTCAATGGCAGACAGACTCCATCGAGTTATTCATCGGGGAAGTCGTTACAGCAGCTGCCAACCTCATGTCCTCCCGCATGGATGCCTTACGCAAGCACCAAGCGGAAGACGGCATCTGTTCTGGGCTACTCCGCTTCTGTGAGAAAGGATGGCCAGAAAACGTCTCAAAGGTTCCAGTTCATCTAAGGGAGTACTGGAAGGAAAGAGGCAACATCACAGTGTGCGATGGCTTCTTGCTCAAAGATCGCCGCATCATTATTCCAAGCCTGATGCGCCGTGAGGTACTTCAGCAAATCCACGAAGGCCACCAGGGCATTGGACGGTGCAAGGCAAGGGCAAGGGACGCAGTATGGTGGCCTACCCTTAACAGCGAAATTGAGCAGCTCGTAACATCGTGTGAGAAATGCGCTCAGACGAGAGTTCAGCGTTCGGAGCCACTAATCGCAACACCGACTCCAAATCGGCCATGGCAGCGTGTAGGCGCCGACTTGTTTGAACTTGATGGAACTCACTACATAATCGTGGTGGACTACTACTCTCGTTTTCCGGAAGTAATCAGCTTGTCGTCGACCACCTCCACAGCTGTCATTGCGGCTGTCAAGAGCACGTTCGCGCGACATGGAATACCTGATGTGTTCGTGTCCGACAACGGCCCGCAATTTTCGTCACGGGTGTTCGCCGAGTTCGCGCAGACCTACGGATTTCATCACATCACGAGCAGCCCGGGCTACCCACAGTCAAACGGCGAGGCAGAACACATGGTGCGGACCATGAAGGATCTTTTCACAAAATCCAAGGACCCACACATGGCGCTTCTGGTGTACCGCGACACGCCAGGAGTGAGCGGATACAGCCCGTCGCAGCTCCTAATGGGCCGACGTCTGCAAACGACAGTGCTGAAGATGCCAGACACCCTGCAACCGGAGTGGCCACCACACGACGAAGTTGCAGCTAAGGATAAAGCTAACTGAACAAAACAAAGTCAAGACTTCAACCGTCGTAACGCCGCCCACCAACTCCGCCCACTCGCTGACGGGGAGGATGTGTGGGTGCAGGATATGTCATGCGCAGCAAAGGTGCTCAGCCCAGCAAGAAGACCACGCTCATATGTGGTGGAAACACCGACAGGCATCATTCAGCGCAACCGTCGGCATTTGGTGCCGTTCAACGGTGCAGGCATGCTGATGGCCTTGCGTCTGACAGTTATTCAAGCACAGACGAAACACCAGCAGTGACGGTCGAAAGCTCCGCGGATCAAACCCGCCGGATGTGTGACGCGTGAGCTATCGTGTTCCACGCCTGCGCCATCGGGGACCGGGGGGGTTTATTTCTCTTCGCTTAATAAAGGCACTTGAGTTCCAGCAACCGGTCGGTGTGGTCGCTTTCATCGTCACTCGTCAGCCGACGAGACAGGAAGTACCTAATTTGAGGAATGAAAAAAAATTGGGCGTTTTAATTAGTGAACAAAGCGGAGTAACGCTAGTTCCATCTTTGGCTCGTTCCTTTAACTGCGCTATTTTTACTGGGCACCTTAAAACACCCGGTTATTCCTCCCTCCCCCTCTGTGCTTTTACTACATAGCTGCATTTATTACATGGAATGGCGAGTTGATTTTTAAGCAATGCCTTGGGCACACTTACTATGCACCTTAAAACACCCGGTTATTCCTCCCTCCCCCTCTGTGCTTTTACTACATAGCTGCATTTATTACATGGAATGGCGAGTTGATTTTAAGCAATGCCTTGGGCACACATGGTATCTAGCAGGTTATTTTATGCACCATTCTTTTTCTAAGCAACCAACCTTCCCAACCGGCAAGCAGACTATTCATATGCTTGCAGGCTCTGTTTTCACCATCCTTGCGTCTGCACATATGTATATTTGTTAAACGTTGCCTGCATACCTTCTAGTCCAGACTTCATATTTAAAAAGCGGCAACTGGCCACAGTTGCCGCTTTTCTAATGGAGGCGAAAAGCAGAAATGCCCATGTTCGAGATTTTGGCACACGTTAAAACATCCCCAAGTGGTCAAAATTAACCTTCCCTCACTACGAGTGTGCCTCATCGCCTGTGTAGTGTCAGTGTGTTAAACCTCATAGTCAATCAAAGTGTTCGTGCAAACCTTCTACAAAGCAAGCACAAGCCGTTTTCAACTTTATGTGGTCACTGGTGAACTGACTGTTGTAAAACTGTGCATCGCAGCATGTTTAAGTTCACATGTTACTACTCACTCTTGCAGGTCTGAAGCATGAGATCAACCACTGGCTCTCAACAGCCACTCCCCCAGTCCGGCGAAGTCAACAAAAAGCCATCCAGCCACCACTAGGCACACAAGGCTGCAGAAAAAACTTGGCATAGCGTATGCATGTTTCTGGCCTATTTTTGCTTCTCTTAAGAAGGTAAAGTTTATGCAGCCTGTGTTGCTTTTCAGTTTCAGTTGTACAACTTTTTTTTATGTTGATTATGCATTTTCGTGTTGAAACGTATAAAAATGTGCAGTGCCAAAGGGACACTGCACCTCCAAGGCAAACTTCATTTTAGATTTTTTTATCCTTCACCTCCGTAAATGCTGGCATCATTACAGGAGTACTTGTCGAACGTTTTGATGTGTGGGTGTTGCGTCTGTCCCGAATGCAAGATGGTGTGCCACGGTCCCTTAAAGGGGCTGGACCTACCCCACTTCTGATAGTGATGAAAGCATGTCATAGTCTTCACATAAGCCATATGATGGCCAATTCTTTAAATACGTGTGAACATCCACTGCCTGACTACTCTTTACGTCCAACTTTCAGCCTCTCATCAGTGCTAGTAAACATCCTACGCGAGGCTGACCCCTTTGCTAAGCTGCACAGAAAAAAGGTCAACCCAACAGCTCAGCCATTATCAGCAGCTGACAATCCTTGTGAATCCTCAGGTGCTGTCAAGTGCACAAATAACTCCGCCATGTGCTCACCTTGTGAGAGAGAAACGAGCCAAGAATGCCCCAGCAACACATCAGTGATGGCCTCCCAGATGGCCGATAGGATTCTCCAGGTACAGCGCGAAGGGTTTTGAACCCCCTCCCCCAAACATTTTACTATGCTGCACATAAGCAAGTGCTAGCATTCATTTTGGCAAGGCTCCTTCCATTCTCCCATACCTCCATACACCCCCAACCCCTAAAAGTATTTCTGGCTGTACCAACAGTTGATGGACTGTGAAGAATGAGCACCCTGGAAAGAACTAAAGGAGGTGTTTCAGGTGTGCATTTGGAGGTTGTCAGGTGACACACTGTTGAGTCGAGTTGATACGTGCAGCATACCACGGTAGCAATGCACCAAGCATGTGTGATCCTGCATTCAAGGCCAGTGCACTGCAGGCGTATTAGTAACTGCACTTGCATTGGGTCAAATTAAACTACGCAGCTGTTGAGAAAAACAATGGGGTGTACTCACGGGAGCAAAACTAGATTGATGCAAGCAGCAGCTGAAAGGCATTACATGCTGCCACATGAATAAGTGCTTCCTGCCAAGAAGACACTGGCTGTACGGCCTAGTTTAACAGTACGATGTTCATTTCGTGCTTGTTGCTTTGGCTACATGTGGCTTCGGCCTTGTTGAAGCGTTTTAGCGATTAGCGGTCAGTAATGCATTGAACGTTTTTTTTCTTGACCTCTGATTGGGAGCTTAAGCACGCGACAGGCTTCATTAAAATCAAGTCCTAGCACTTCGGGATTTACACTCTATGCGCAGATTGTGACTATTCGTGAAGGACGAGGACAATAGAAAGGAGCAGTAAAAAATTCTTTAGGGCCTCATCTGGGGAGAGTGACCATTTGGGCTCCTTTCCTTGGTTGCAGCAAAGCCAAGGGAATGCGAGCTGTGGACCGGCGACCAAGGACAACTCCACCCGGAGCTGGGATTGTGTGCGCTGGACGTTGCGTCGTCGGCTGTCGAGCACTGAGGGCCAAAACCATCGAGGACAGGCGGCCATATCCATGCCAACAGAATCAACCTAAACAACAAGGTGAGCTGGGCAGCTACGGTCTCCCACGGCAAACACACTCAGAGACACATGGTCCCCCAGAGTCAATACACTCACGGCAGACATTCCGATTCATGCTCAGAAATTAACAAAATCCATCACATGCTTCAGTCCATTATCGTTGGAAAAAAAAAGTTCTAAAAGCAGCCCTAACTGAACTTAAGGGAGTCCGACACCACTGTCAACCCCGCCTCTTCCAAAACGTCAGACCAGCATCTCAGGCCATCGTTGACTCCAGCCACAGCAGGGTTACCGACCTTGGGGTCCTCAGAAATTGGGTCCGCAGATGCAATGGACAATTCTCCATCTGGCTCTACTCAGTTAAAACACTGGACAAGAAAATTGGCCTTGGCAAACTCCCCCTTGCTTCGGGTCGGATGATTAGTACGTTACGGAAGGTGTGCTTCAAAATTTGGAGAACAGATCATGGAAATCCTCGTGCGACATTCAAAGCCATGTTAGTGCAATTTGAAGATAAGATTGGTGCTGAAATCACCGATCTCAACATTTGCATCACCGGTTCTTTGAGGACGCTGCGTGAAGGGGAATGGGCCCCATAAAATCGACTGCACGTGCGTCTGGCCTCCGTCAGCGGACAGTTCCAAAGTGCTCACCAATCGTCTAAAGGCACATTCCCACTGGCGACTTGGCACATTGCGTGACGTCGCAAGTGATGAGCCAGGCATCGCTTTTTCCTCGCTTTTGCGAGGGAGGACAAGATCGCTCTAGGACTGAATCCCCTCGTTGCACCTCGGCAATGCAAAACCGGATAGCCAATCATGGCTAAGGAGTCAGCTGACGTAGCTGCAAAGGAAAGATTTGTTTACATCCAGCAATGCAAACAATGGTGAGCCGCTGCTGCCGCACAGGGCTGACTGTGCCTGTCGGGTCAGGGGTCAGGCCGGCAAGGAATTTTTCATGCGCTTCAGTTCTTTGGTCAGTGACTTCAGGGTATGTGTGTACTAATCAACAAACAGTGTAGAACTCATCAGTGTGGAAGTCTTTTCAAATGGCAAACACGGTGTAGAACTTGGAGCGTTCGGAGGCGTCCTAAACTTCTGCGTCTGTGAAAAGAAGTGAAATTTGCCCGGCCGGGATGCGAGTATTGTTGCATCGAATTAATTACTAAATGCAAAACATGGCTGACCGGCACGTTTCTCCTAAACGTATGGAGCCCTTCTCGTAACACCTCCAAATTGACCAAGCTTTTTAGAAAAACTCTTGAAATTTTCCATTTCGACACATTACTCATTGTCGGTGATTTTAATGCACATCACACTAAGTGGGGATTGCAAGCATGACACCATTAAAAAGCAAAACCTTTGGCTTGATGCCCAACAAGAAGGCCTCACCCTTACCACTGACCATACGCATCCCGAACACACGTAAAGGAAGACCACTTTACGCAACACATAAGAGAATCTCGGCAGCAACCACCCGGCAACATCAAACGAAGGTCTGGTAGGCCCGCTTATCCTCATTTACTGAGATGCATTTCAAGGGCTCTGAGTGGTGCAGCAGGATTCCTCACACTCGGTGATTGGTCCACATATCTGAGAAATAACTAACATCAAGGCAAAGGCGGATCAACTGGGCCGAGATGCTGAGCAGGCAACTAATTATACATTTGAAGCAGGGAACCAATGCCAGGTTGACTTGCAGCTTCCCCACATGTGGGAGGCCAAGAGTGGTTTGCAACAGCAGCTCCGCAAGAACAAAGTCAGTTGCAACGTGTTTTGTCGCCTGGATTGGCTTGACCAACACATTGAAGAATACTCAGTTATTGCGACAAAATTGGCATGCAGCTTGCGATTGCACCGTGAGAAGCAACTACCCAAGACATGAAACGTCGTCTGATGCTTAATCGATCTCGGTAAGAGCCAAGCCATACATTGATGCAACCTAATGGGGAATTCCATTGAGAGAACAGGAGCAGTGGCATCGGTGCAGTGAGGAGTAGGTGACAGAACACTTGGGGCACGCGGGAGCAGGGGCCACTGCACCTGCATGAGTGCGGCACCGCACCCGGAGAGCAGGTGGGAGAGGAAAAAACGACGAGGGGAAAACACGGTCCCGACCGGCTGTATGGGCATACATGATAGCATTTATCAGGTTAAATAAGGGCGATCCGGCCTACATTACTTGCAGTAGCAGCAATATGAGGCCTGTCTGCAAGATTGGCGAGTGAGGAACAGGCGGTATCACTACGAGGGCGTCTCAATACGACAAAAACCAGTAACAGAGGCTATTTTGCTCATATGCACCATCTCTCGGGGTGAAGTAGAGGTTAAACTGCCGGCTACTTGTTCTTGTAGTCGTTCGTGCGAATCTCCCCCGGTGCCGTTCGTTTTTTTTTCTCTTCTCTCTCTCTCTCTCTCTCTCTCAGCCTTTATGTTTTTGAGAACTGAGAACGAATATTTCAGTAGAAGAAACACCCCCGCCCCACGCAGAATCGTTAAATGATGTACAACCAAAGTGGGAAGCTCCTTCACTGGGTCTGTTTACTGAACAGCACCGTTGATTCTGGGCATGGAGTTCAGTGAGAGTAAAGCCCCTCCTATGGGCAGGGCCGCGGCGGAGGGGCTTTAATTTAGAGCAGCCCAGCCAGCACGCGGCGGCGCGCGCCATGTCGTCGCTCCATGTACCGTAATTACCCGATTCTAACGCAGACCCTTTTTCCGGAAAATAGGAAGAAAAAACAAATCAATGCGCGTTAGCATCG
>CM023450.1:196726205-196878915 GCA_013339765.2 Haemaphysalis longicornis | reverse complement strand
GAAGGGACAGCAATCTCTCCTTGGCATGACTAGGATTCATGGGCGTAGTCCACTCTTCGTATATGACACCTGTTGGGCGTGTCGGGCTCGGAGTTTCGCGGAGGCCCCCACAGCTCCCACAGGAGGTGTCAAATGTCCTGATTGACTGTGGAGTCCTTGCAGTGCGGGAAGGGGTACGGTGGGTCGATGAGAGGGCGGAGCATTGCGTCTGTCTGGATACTACGTGCCGCCACTTTAACGTAGCAGCGCACTTGTACGAACCATTTCCAGTTAAGGGCGGCCACTGTTTGGGCCTTGTAGGTCAGAACTCAGCCCCTCGGGTAAGCCCTTTGGAAGAGGGTGCTCGTTTGCGGAGTCATGCCCTCTCAGTTTGTCTTCCTTCGTGTTCTCTCTTCTTTCGACTATAGGCCTAGCGCGGGTCGACGTCAGTAGCGGTCCCAGAGATCGTTGTGGGGGGGGGGACGATTTTTTTTTTGGGGGGGGGCGAGGCGAATAAAGAATCGGCTCCCGCCCCTTGTCGCCAATTCTGCGGAGGGGTGGTGATAACCATAAATACGTGTGCGCGTATGCGTTGCAACCAGGGGGATAATTATCGCGCAAGTGGAATGCTCAAAAAAAACTAAAAATAAGAAACTGAGGACCTCTTGGGGGGGGCGACCGCCCCCTTCGCCCCCCCCCCCCCCTTGGTGAACGCCCACTGGTCGACGTGTCCATCAGTGGGTGGCACCGGGTGTCGGTTTCTGGGAAGTGAAGTGGGAGCGTAGAAGTTTTGCGCGCTCGCCATCGCGTGAGCAACCTCGTTTCGAGGCTACCCGCGTTTGTCCCGGCTCCCATTCGATGCATACCTGGACGTTGTGGTTGTTTTTTAGTGATCTGCACTCCTTCTTAAAGACACTGAAGTGATTTGTAAACATTGCGGGATTACTAGCGCAAATTGCAGTCCGGAGTCCATAGGCCATGTTTTGACCACTCTGAGTGCGTTTATGCGAATTTATTTACTAGAAAAATCTATTCGAAAATGCTGTTTTCCTCTTTGCATCCTCGCCCATTTTCTGTGGCGTTTTCGTGTGACGTCAGGAGGAAATGACTTGGCTTGACTGCGCTACTGCACGGCTCGCCGACCTTCCGATAGAGTCAGTCGGCCCAGCGTTTAGTCCGCTGGCCGCCGACGGGTCGTCGCAATTCGTTCGCTCAGTTGGAACTAGGCCATGACACGTTTGTGAATGGAAGAATGTGCTTTTCTTTACTTTGTTAGTTTGTACACTGTATCAAGCTCCAAGACCCGGTCGCTCCCCACAAGCGCTGCACAAGCGACGCGCACATGCGGCGCTTCGCGGACTGGTACGCTAGTAGGAAAATCTAAGGCCACTTGAAGGCGGGTGTTACGACTGAGCCCGTCGCTGGGCTTCGTCTTATCACTCCACCTCGGCTGTGCGGCGAAGCCACTACGTGCGCATTTCAAACAAGCCCCACCGTGTGGGTGACTCATGTTTTCACATCTCGACAAAACCCGGGTCAGACGCTTCGCTTTCGGCGCGTTTCAAACTTCGACGGTTGCCGGCCCGGCGAGGCACGTCTCAACGCGCTTCAAGGACACAGAGGCCCCGCGATCGCAGCGGAGTCCTCCTCTCTCCCCTCTCTCGGACTCAGCGTGCGCCCCTACTACCGACTGCTCACGAACTCTGGAATGAGCGTTGTGTGTGTCTGTGACGTTCGTGCACAATCTAGAGGGAACGCTGTTTCGACCGTTAGCGCTTTGGGTATAAATAGACCCCGCTCAAGCGCTATAACCCATTCCTGTTTGAGCAGTGAATCCATGCTGTTACTCTGCTCGAGTCCTGTACTGTTACCTCGCCCGTCAGGGCACTGTTCTTTGGCTTCGGCTCACCTCTCACTATGAAGTAAATAGTTACGTTAGCCTACGGCTTCTAAATTTCTTCACGGCTGCAACAGCGGCTGGCCGCTCACATCAAACCACGCTACCACACGTATGTCGGAGGTGACGGAGCTCGGCTCGGTTCGGCCCACACGGTCGCAACACGGGAGAAGAGTCAGCGAAGTCAATATAGGTACTAAGGAAATAAAATCAACTGAAACTTTCACAGTACAGTGTAAAACTAGTGAGCAGGAAGCACTTTTTTGCGCTGGGTGAACAAGCACAGCGGTCAGCAGCACGACCACAAACCTGCGAACGCTTTTCCGTCTAAGAAATGCAATTGCTAGACGAGATATATTGTGTAAATTTGGGGACGCTTACTGCACGAGCGCTATACAACAGTCACCGAAGCTGCTTGAAATGCTAAAACTAAACAGAAGTGTAAACTGGATATACATTATGAATTACGAAAATTGCGCTAAGTGGACAAACAGAGGAAGGAAAACAGACAATGCGCATCTGTTATACATTATATACCTTATATTTCCAATGCTGGCAGCAGTGGCCCGCTCAATTGTAAAGGTGTATATGTGCCTCGGTCTGTTAACTGTCGTTTGTGTAACCAGCCGGAGACAATTGATCACTGCTTTGTTTTATGTCGGGATGCCGTGTTTTTTTTTTATGTTCTGCAGCGGATTCTTAAAAAGGATATAGACATCACCCCCGAGTATACGATTCCTGCCAGTGATTAAAAACTGTTCCGTGCCATATGACCTTTTCGTGCTGATAGGATTGTTTAGCCTATGGAAATGTTGCATGATTGACCGCCATGCCGAGGAACCTCATGGAACTAAGTCAATTTTTCGTGAACAATGCGGCGCACCAGCAGCCGCCGGACTGGTTGCATCTTCTTGAGGCGTTTGTGTGCCTGCCTGACTTCTAAAATGTGTTAGTGAATGTACCGTTATTGTAGTTAGGGTGGGACTTTAAGCTATTCGGGCTAGTTTTCCATGCAATAAAGAAAAAAAAGTGGCCCGTGGCCGGGTGGTCTGGAGCACTAGATAAGTCATTTTGCAAGGCGCAAGTTCAAAACGCCGAAGGTACTTTGTTTTTGTTTTTTCTAGTTGATTTTTTTTTTGTTTTTTTCGGCCGATGTTTTCTATACTGAGTTCACCATTTTTGGGCCGTAATTTTCACTGCTCCACGAGCGAGTTCGTAGAACGCGCACAGACCCGAACTACCGTCAAGGTCGCAGAGAAGCACGCGCAAAAACGCTGAATCAGATTTACTCCCGAGTCCCGACGACGACCTGCACCAACGCAGCCCACTACAACGGTAAAAGAGCCATGGTGGCCGTGGTGACGGACGGGTGGAAGCATTTGACCAGTGCATCCATTCCAAGAGCCACGGCCACAGAAACTGAAGAACTTGCCATCGCTTTCGCCCTCACGCAAACCAACACCACGACCGTCGTCACAGACTCACAAAAGGCACGCCATAGCTTCATGTCGGGATGGGTGTCGCCCGTGACGCTATGCGCATCCTGAAAAGCAAGACGCCGGGCAGGAAGGTCGCAATTGTGTGGACACCGGCCCACTCCTTCATGAGAGGCAATGAACACGCCCATCTCATGGCCCGAGATCTCGCCCACCAGGCTGCGGAGGAATTAATGAATGAATAAAGCTTTATTGTGAAACTACCAGCCGGGTTAGGTACCCTCAGTTCAGGGCACCTCTAACAAATTTCTTTACGAAATCAGCAAGGCGGCGTTGGTCGTTTAGGGCTGGTGATTGGAGTGCTGCTCTCCCTCCGGGGAACCGGCTGCATCCTTCGAAGATGTGGTCCTGTTTGAGGGCCTTGGAACACTTTGGGCAGGTGCGGGCTCGTTCCGTTGTAGAGGGCCACTCTGGCTGGGGTTAAGAGAGTACCGATTTGCGCTTGCCTAAAAAGTACTTGTCCGTGTTTCGGTAGTTGTGGATGTGGGCGAACGTACGGGATAGGGTGATCGCGGAGGTCTTGGAGAGTAATGGGTTTCGGGGGCGTAGGTTCCTGGGGCTGGCTGCGGTTGCAGGGAGCCCGGAGAGCGAGGAGCGCAATTATTAAATTTCTGCAGAAGAATTGCAAATCTAAACCACGGCCTGAAGGAAGCTTATCTACTAAAACTGCAGGAAGCTCTTTTATCTCCCGAATTAGGTACGCACTACCGTACTGCACTCTCACAAATCAACATCACGAGACGATGAACGCCCTCATTCGAAAGACTACTAAATTTACTTTAAGTGTTCCTATCTGCACGGCGAACACCCACATAGAGAACACCGGGCTCTATGTTACGTCCACAATCAACTAATACGGCTCCGGAACACCCAACCAGGCAGAGAATTATTAGGTTCTTTGGGGTTTTCCGCTCATCAGGCTACCATGGCAAACCTAGCCATTCCCCGCGAAGAGCATGCCCGCATCACTGTAGCACCCATCCCTATGGCGGCTCGCAAAAACGGCCAAAGACGCCAAATCCGAGTCAAATATTTTTTTCAAAAAAGATCACTAAAGCCCTTGATTAAAAATATGCTTTCACGTACGCGGCATGTCACCCTACTAAAAACATCTGGGCCTGGGAAGTAAGTACATGCGAGGCTCGCTTCTCCTCCTCCGACATATTCCCCTGCCTTAATAGCACAGAAGCAGAAACCTACGTTATTGGAAAAGCCATTGTCCACCATGCATCCCCCCACAGTCCCCTTAACATCTATACTGCTCATAAGAAGCATGCACCCGCATACTACACAATAACATCCCACTTAGCGCACACAGCCTCTTTCAAAACATCAAAGGAGACGTAAGGATTTACTGGGGTCCTGGTCATGCCCGGCTGCAGGGCAATGAAGGAGTCAACCAGGCAGCGGAGGAGACACCGGAACCTACTCCACTCACAACGTTCCACGAAATTACCCAGCAGTACAGGCTCAGTAGAAGAACATCCCCGGCACCACACCCAGAGCTCTCAAGGAACCAAGAAACCACACTCAGACTAATACAGACAAATACGTTTCCAAACCCAGTCAGGATGCACCTGTTATTTCCTACAGAATTCGAAGCGCAATGTAAATTCTGTGCTAGACCAGGCACTCAACGGCACATAATATGGGAGTGTGTCAAGAACCCAGACCTGCCAGCCCCTTTTCCTTCCTCTACCACAGAGCAGTGGGAGATACTGCTGTCCAGCTCCCTCCCTCAAGATCAACTACTGCTGGTCGAGAGGGCCAGTCGAGCAGGGACGGCACATGCATGTTACCTGAAATGAGGAACCACCCCACCTAGACTTAGCTCAATAAAAAAGTTTTGTCTCTCTCTCTCTCTCTCGTTGGCGTGCTGTTGCCATAAGCACCGACTGCTTGAGGGCAGCAGGCACAGGCCAGAATCAGCAGGCCATTGGCCTAGTGCGAACATGCTTTTTACGACGCAGGCATGAGTGAGGCAAGCTCAAATATGGGGGGAAAGCGCACAAAATTTGAGCGTCTGCGGTGACGCGGAGGGCGTTCATCCACTGCGTAGGCCTCGGCTATTGATTGCTACAATTCCAAGCCGTCCTGGGAGGCTTATCTTAGGCATTTTACAGCCGACAACATGACAGAAGCGCGAATGACGGTTATTGAGATATCTAGAATGCCCATCCAACAATAACGTCAGATGACAAGCATGTTGTTTTACAGAACCGAAACCGAAACTTGTTTGAATGGTAATCTTGGACATCGTCCAATCACGGTGCATTCTGGTGCACCTCCTCCCGACGCCACAACCTTTTGTCTCTTTTTCGGGCTTTATAAAATAATTACTGACTTATCAACCGGATAAACGATGAAAAGTGTGTTAATTTGAGCTAGTCTACGCAGCGCAAGCAAAAATGGGAGCTTGACAAATTCACTTCAGTGTCCCTTTAATGAGGTGGCACATTGAACCATCGATGCTTGGTCCTTGAAGCTGTTTGATGGCTGACTTTTTGTCGTGCCGTCCGCAGTGAGCGTGCCGCCTCGGTGGGTACCACGAGTGTCGCAATCCACAAGGCATGGAGCTCTAGTTGTGTGCTCGTAGGTTCGTGATATTTGTAGGCCTGTGACCCTCTGAATGACCCAAAGGGGTGGGACCACTGCAAGGGTGGCCTCCTGTGTATCCTCATTCCAAGCGGCATCTATGTACACAGCAGTTGCTATGCACACAGCAGTTGCGTGAAGCTCGGGGTCATTGGTGCTGCGTGCACGAGCCTACCGTTCCTTCGCGTGACGCTCCTTGTTGCGTCTTCGTGGCAGCGGTTTTGGTCGAGTAATGAGTTGTCCTCCCACGGTGGTGTCAAAGCGGTAGTGGGGCAGCACGGAACCGACTCATTCATCAGCAAGCTGTACGATACGCCTGCCAGCATTCATTAAGGTTCGCCTCGAGGCATTGATGTCTCTTCTGACAGCGAGCGTGGCCGCCAAGGAAGGCAGTCGGGCGTACCTATAGGTCCTGAACTTTTGCGTGGCGTGGGAGGCCGGTGACCACCCGAAGGCAGTCTAGGTGCAAGATTTCTAGCTTGAGCATTTGTGCCTTGGTTAGGTCAATGGCCATGGCTCCATAGCACGTTTTAGCTGTGAGGACCGTGGTGACGAGCGTTGGCAGTACTTCGGTGCAAGCACCGCCGAAGCGGCTCTCGAGCCTCTGTGCTACGTGTAGTGTCGATTTCCGTGACTATCGGAGCGGCGATAGCCATTCGTTGGGAGTGCCATTCTCGTGGAAGGAAATTTCCAGTAATCGATTCCAGCCATCTGTCGGTCGCGATTTGGCATTTCCATTTAGGGTAAGGTGGACCTGGGCACACTCAGCTTCAGAGCCCCGAATGACCGGACACTGCGTCTTGGTTGGAGACACTTTCATGCCAGTTGGTCTGAGGTATTCTGAGAGCGTGTCGAGGCCTGTTTCAACAGCAGTCACGGTGGCTCCGTCGGTGGCACACTGCTGTGGAATGGCCCAGATGGTGACGTCATCCGCGTAGGCAGTCGAGCCGAAACCCGGTATCTTCCTGAGTGCCCGGGCAGTCTTAGCCATCGCAATGTTAAAGAGGGTAGGAGATATGATGACTCCTTGAGGTACTCCAACTGCGGCAACATGAAATACCTTGGGCGAGATGACACCTGTTGTTGAAGCCGCAAACTCTAAGGTTCGACGTCTCAAGAAAGCTCATACGAAGTTCTGGATACGGGACTCGCACCTGTCTCAGCCAGAGCCTCAAGTAGGTAGTCGTGTCCGACAATATCGAAAGCCTTCTGAAGATCGACAGCCACCAAAAGCCCGGGAACATGGTGGAGCCGCCCATGTCTAAGCTTCAAAGCTGCCTTTATCAGGTGTATGCTGTCATAGGTGCACAGTACCTTGCGAAACCCAGTCTGGCCAGGATCAAAGAAATCTGTTTTCACATATTCCAAATGGTGGTTGAGTCTACTAAGCAGTTTGCACAGAGTAGACGTGAGTACGATGGGTCGCAAGTTGCCTAGTCTGTCGGTAGGCTTCCCTGGTTTAGGAATAGCGTGCACTACAGAGTGGCGCCAGTTGTCATGCATGAAGCAGCTTGCCCAGGCCATGTTGAGCTCGCCCAGCAAGTTTTTTTGTCGTTCGTCCAGGTTGCGTAGCATCGCCCAGTTGATTCCGTCCTTGCCTGGTGCACTTCTTGCGTTAAGTGACTCGAGTGCCGCTGCGAGCTCTGCAAGGGTAAACAGCGAGTCTGGGCCTTCCTCGGAAGCAATGGGCATTGGGTCATATCCAGAGTCTTCACCCTCTTCGCTGCCGTACGTGGCCTCGGGAAACAATGTGGTTGCCAGGTTCTGTTCATACGTTGCCGGGTCCATGTCGAGTTTCAGGCGAAGGTTGGGACCTGTGGTTCTTGGCTTTGGACTTGCCGCACATAGAACCAAAATGTTTGCCACAGTCGATGGCACCGGTCGTTTCACGAAGGACGCACGGTGGTCTCGCCACCTATCACGAGTCAGGTGTTTGGTGTAGCGCCTAGCTTCGGCTGTTTTGCGTCTTAGACGGATAAGGTCTTTATGTCTCTTTTCAATCCGAATGAAAATGTTTTGCAGACGTTTCCGTGCTGCCCACAGGTTGGCAATGTGTTTATCCGGGGTAGGAAGCTCTGGGTCGATATCCAAGGTGCGTGTGTCAAGGGATACTGCCTTCTATAGTGCCTCAGTGACAGGCCGGTTGTCTTCGTACAGACTGAGCAGCGTCCTAAACTTGTCCCAGTCCACACTCCCCGTCCTTCTCCGCAAGTCGCCGCTTTCGACCATTGGGGTCACTTCAATCCAGATAGGATAGTGGTCAGAGAGTAGAGGGTCAGGGTTTGTCCTCCACTCTTCAACCAGCGAGCGGATAGACGTTCATGTGAGGTCTGAGGTCGTACAGCACCGCCCTCCGTGGAGGCCGTACCGGGTAGGATAGTCGAGGTCATTGGCCAAATCCATTCCGCAGCTTGCCATCATCTCGAAAAGTGCTGTTCCCCTGCTGTTCTCATACGTGTAACCCCAGGCTGGGTGTTTTGCGTTAAAATCACCCGATACTGGGAAGTCATCCTGTGGGTGTGCTGTCTGGAGTCGGCGAGTCCGCGTGTAGTCTGGCTGCTGCTCAGGGGGTCGTCTCCCTTGGCGGTAGCCACTAGTGGCTGGCCTTGCGTAGTAGGAAACCGCCACAAGCGGCCGTGAGCGAGATGGGATGAGGCACCTCACTGCACAACCTCTTGCAGCGAGTCACAAAAAGCAGACGTGTCGATAAGGGTGTAGATTATGTCATTGCGGACGAACACCGCGCACTGCGCCTGAACATGATGTGCGTCTTGTACCGGGAGTTTATGCTGAATGCTAGGTAGAAAATATCCCTTATATCCACATGTTGGGACTTCCTCGCTGCTTGCAGACGACACTGATCATCATTATTCATGCTGCTTTTCACGAGCTGTCGCATGCTCCCGTGGCTGCGCCGGCTCGCGCTCTTCTTCTGATTCCATTAAAGCCTCATCGTATCACGACGTGTCGCTCCGCTTTCTGAGCATCGCGCCGCAGCTGGAGGACCCAGAGGTCCAACACCACAGGTTCCAGGGATTTCCCGGCACGTTTACTGCAGAAGCAGGAGAGATGGGCACCCAAGAGTCTGTAAAAGTTCATTCAGCTCCGAAGTGTACATTTGGAGAGAGCAACAATTCCACTGAAACACGTCGGGGGTTGCTGAGTCTGGCATAAAAAGCATTGGTGGAGGAGGTGGCGTATACCATCGGCGATAGTGTCCTGCGAGCGGCTGTTACTGGCTGAGAACTTGGCCATGCTGCTGCATCGACTGAACATGGGCGACCATTGGCTGTAGTTGCTGCAGTAGTTGTTGCTGCTGCATTAAGCTGTAACTGCTGCTGCGGTATCTGCTCCATGAAAGGTTTTATCCATGTCGGCAGTGCGGAGTCATCAGTAGACGAATCATCAGGTGACGACGGGTTTTTTTAATCTTCCGGCGATTAGCGCCCCCCTGTTGGCTTTCCGGATGAGTGACCAAGAGATTGAGTCGTTCAAAGCTTCCCCGCCTGCTCTTGTTCCTTGATTCTTGTTTGTAACTCCCGTATTCGGCGTCGTCGCGTTTTGATGCGTTCTTGGTATTCGTCTTTGATCGTCTGGATCTTCTGTAGAAAGTCAGCCTCCGCTTGTTCACACTCAAGCTCCAGCTTCGCAAGCTTGGCGGTTAGATCGTGTGGCGACTGTGTGTTCCGCCACGCACCAATACCAAATTGCTCACTGCGGCGTGGTGCTCGGCTGTCACAACTTCCTGAAGTTGCTTATGTTTTAAGTGCGAAGCACTTCTTAGTCGGGCCTACTCCTGCTTCCACCGCCGTCCTCCGTCCGCAGCCTAGCAACGGAGCTAGCTACCGTGCCTAGCAACGGCGGCCGGATTTCCGACGCGTGAGGGCGCTCGCATAGCGCCTCCTCTCCCCCCTCGCCTACTCTCCTAAAGCCCCTTACTACTCTCCAGCTCGCAACACCCTCTCTCGGCGCGCCAGCCAGGCCACTACACTATATAAAAAAAAACAGCATCCGCGCCAGGTTTCGATCCGAGGACTTGCGGCCGCAGCGCGACGCTCTACCGACTAAGCCACGGACGCTTTTTTTTTTCTTTATTGCCTGCTTTGGCACATACAGAACACAGACATTCATTCACAGACAGCCGTCAACCTGACTTTGGTGACGTCATGTGTTTAAAAGTCCCTTAGGTGTACCAACGATTCCATGTCTGCAAGACATTCGGGCGGATTCGACACATATTTTTGATTTTCCACGTATTCACTCATTGCCTCTCTAAATACTGTCTCGCGCTTCGCGCATCGATGTCAGAGTACCTTGCGGCCATTCTTGCTTTCCAAATAGAGCTCAATCCAACAAGCATGATCAGGTCGTAAGGCATACCATCCTCGTTTTCAACAGGCAAGTACCGTATGCCTTGGGCATCCACAGGCAGATCCTTTTTCAGAGTTCGTTGGAGCACATCCCACAGGAACACAGCATCCCAACAATCGATGAATACATGCTCAATAGTTTCAGCTTTTTGCATATGATACAGTCAATTCCCCATGGAACGAACAAGTCTTTTTCTGCCATCCACGTCTTAACAGAGAGGGTTCCAGTATGCAGTTTGAAGAAAAAAGTCTTTACGCTAGGGGGTACCTGCATACGCTTAACTCTTTTAAGCACATCTTTACCCCTACCTACTCTATAAATCAACCGGTACATTGGTTCAGGGAAGGACTACATCACACACGTCTTTATACAACTTTTTCCTATTTACTTGACACAAGTATTCCCAAGAAAATCGAACAGCCAAGAAACGGCATGACAGTACAACTTCTCTCATAAAACCATGCAGGCCGCCAGGTATAACATTGGACGTGACTATAATATCCGGTAACGCTCTACCCAAGCGCAATTGACAGATAGTTCTTAACGTTGGGTCCTTAACATCGCGGAGAAACAAGAAACGGTTTACAATTTGACGTACAAACAAGTGTGCTAGTCCCAAACCTCCGTCCCTGACCCTACGAAACAGGTTTGTCCGGCTTGTCCGTTCCCAGTTTGACCCCCATATAAACACAGCGAATACACGATGCAGTCTTTGAACATTTGCTCGGGAACAGTGAAGAACCTGAAGGACATACCACAGTCTGCTTACAAAAAATAAGTTGCACACAGTCGTTCTTGAAAATATTGATAAGCTCCACCCTTTCCACTTTTCTGCCCTTTCTTTCATTACTTCGGCTTCCTTCCTCCAATACGGATCGCTGTCTTTATAAAATTCCAAAGGCACACCTAAGTACTTTGCCGGTGTGCTGACCCAATTCATGTTAGCGAAGATGCTAGGGGTTGATGGCCAATTTCCATGCCAAACCCCAGGCATTTTTTCCAGTTTACGGCACTCCCATTCGCCGCACAGGATCGTTTCGCCGATTTCCACTACCGCATTGATGCTTTCGACATCTGAACAAAAAACAGCAATATCGTCCGCATAAGCTAAGAGTTTAACTTCTGCCCCATGCAGCCGAAATCCGTGTACGCTGTCGCTGCGTATAATACTTAAACAAAGTGATTCAATGTATAAACAAAAAAGTAACGGGCTAAGTGGGCATCCCTGGCGCACAGAGCGCTGTACTTCTATGCTTTCTCCCACAACCTTATTTACTATTAACCGCGTCTTGCAACACCTGTACGTCATGGCCACACCTTCCCGAATAACAGAGCCAACATTCACATAGTCTAAAATGCACAGCAATATTTCGTGGGGAACTCTGTCGAATGCTTTTTCTAAGTCTAGTTGAAGCATCGCTACGTTGGTTCCTGTTGCACCGCAGCATTCCAACACACAACGGGCTGTGTGGATATTCGTGGAGATTGTGCGTCCCCTAATACCACACGTTTGGTGTGGTTCCACAAGTTCTGTCATTACTGTTTGGAGCCTTTTAGCTAGTATCTTCATGAATATTTTATAGTCAACATTGGTTAAACTGATTGGCCTATATGATGTGGACTGACGCAGCATTGCGGGGTCCTCGGTTTTAGGAATAAGAACTGTGTGTGAAACGGTAAAGGACGTTGGCACAACATTAATATCGTAAGCCTCATTATACACATCTGTCAAACTTGGCGCTAATTCATTTCTTAAGGCCTTGTAAAAGGCTGCACTGAGGCCGTCAGGCCCAGGTGACTTTCCAGGGTTCAGATCTTTAATTGCATTCATAACCTCCTCTATTGAAATTGGGAGTTCTAACAGTTCTTTTGTTCATCCCTAAGTCTGGGCAAAAGATGAAGGTAATCATTTTTGAAGCGCTCAACATCAACTGGGCTATATGCGAACAATTTTTTGTAGTGTTGGAGAAAACAGTTTTCTATTCGTATTTATCACTTGTAACAACCCCTTGCCATTCAACTTCAGCAATGTGATTTCGACGCGCATGCCACTTTTCGGTGCCAAGCGCTCTCTTTGTCGGCGCTTCATCGGCGATAATTCTTTCGGCCCTTGCCCGTACCATCGCTCCGCGATAGCGCTCAGTCTCGAGTGCATCTAGCTTCTGTTTCACTGTTCGTATCTCGGCCGTGAACTCGCCTGGCATTCGGCACTCTTCCCGCGTTAATTTTTCTAGATTCTCGCGCAAAATAGTTTCTTTCTTTCTCTCATCTCTTTTATTGCTACCGATCGTTCTATCGCGTCGATTTTAGTTTGCTCTTTGAACATTTCCCATTTCACACCGGGCCTTATTTTGTTGTCAGCGTTATGTTTTTCTATACGCATCATTAAGTTGCTACTGAAAACTTCATCCTCTAATAATTTAGAATTCATCTTCCACAGATCCCAATTAAATTTTTTGTCTTGCTTGTTCGAACCTTTTATCGAAAATACGACCAGACAATGGTCACTAAACGTGACCGGCCGCACACAATAATCCTCACACAACGGCACCAAATCGAGCGTGACGTACGCTCTGTCTAGTCTGGCATGACTGGCCGCCTGAAATGCGTAAATGTGACCGCTCGCCCACCCTCGAGACACTCGGCAACGTCTTCTAACGCAAAGTCATTTACTATATCTCCAAGTGCTAAAGTGCTTGCGTCTCTATAGGCTGTGGTGCTTGTTTTATCACCGGCGGCTAGCACGCAATTAAAATCCCTAGCACGATGAGTACCTTGTCGCTGTCACAGTACTGGCGCATGCCCTCAAAGAATGTTTTTCTTTCGTTTACCGTGTTCGGAGCGTACACGCATATAATCCTCCATTCCAAACCCGACAGCGAGAAATCGCAAACCACAAGCCTCCCTGAATGGCAAGTCTCCACCTCATTGACCTGAACACCCACACTTTGGCGCACAAACAACACACAGCCCGCTGACAGTCCGACTGCGCGGCTTACAACAGCATTGTATTGCGTCGTAAAGCGGCGCACCATACTGTCCGTCTGCTCATCACCATCGACCTTAGTTTCTTGAACCGCCAATACGTCAAGGTCAAGTTCATTAGCGAGGCGGTATAGCTGGTTTTGCTTCTTTTTTGTGCTTAGCCCTCGCACGTTTAAAGTGGCAATTCGCAATGTTCTAATTAGCTTCGTGGTCGATTAGTGAAGAGAAGGCGACAGCGTGGCGCTTACCATTGCATTGCAGCGCGCCGTTCGTGCGACGGTACAGGGAGTCAAGTCCGTCGATTTCCGTTCACACTCTTTCGGGAGGAACGCTTGGAGCAGGACGCAACAAAGACCGCCGTAAAGCAGGCGTCTTTGTGGGCGGCTCAGCGGCCACGCTGTCGCCTGCTGCGGTGCTTCCGTCGCTCATTACGTCGTCGAGCGCACGCTTCACAACAAGGGCTCGCGTTCCCGTCGTCGGCGCCTTCGCCGTCGGTGTTGGTGAGCGTCACCTCAGTTGGTTCGTCAGCTGCTCCCTGGTCTTCATCCATACTGTCACTGTCGGTGGAAAGAACCGGTGAAAGAGACTGCGTCGCGTTCCGAGGACGAGGTTCCTCGGGCAACGCGGCTGCCGCCGCGTCTGGCGACGCTGCCTTTGTCTCGCCCGGGTTGTTGTCCTTGACGCGCGTTCCCCCGGCAGTTTCCTCGGCTTCGGTCTCGTCCATCATGAGTTCCGCAATATCTTCGCCACTTGCCGGTGCGGCCACCTTCGCGTAGGTGCGAACACAGCTACCTTCTTCGTGGCCGTACTGACGACACAGCGCACACCTCGGCACCCTGCACTGGCGTCGCACGTGGCCCGTTTGCTGACACCGCAAGCATTGCGGCGCCCTTCCAGGCACCACCACCTAACGCCTGGTCACCGGCAACTCGTACCTGGTGCGGGAGGTCGTCCATGGTTATTCCGGCTTTGAGCCTGAGAGCCACGAGGCGCGTCGTGGAGGCCTGCGCTGTGCAGCCCTGCACACGCCACCGGTCTTTGGTGACCTCCATCACTTTTCCGTAGGGCTCCAGGGCGTTCCGAACTTCGTCGTCGGGAACATTGTGAAGAACCCAGTGAAGTTTCAGACGCACTTCTTGATTCTGCGGATCAATCACGATGCACCGGCGGTTCTTCACAGTCACTTCCTTCAAGGCGAGCAGCTTCTTCGGTCCTTCCGCATCTTTGAAGGTGACCGCCCACAAGTGGTTCATCTGGTACGCCCATAAAGCGATAACTTCGGGGAGCAATGCCACACCAACCAACATGTCGCGGAATTCTTCGACCCGATAAGGCCTAGCTTTCACGTCAGCATGCAGAAACAGAGTGTTTCCGGGTGGTCGGTCCGCTGGGAAGGTGGGGCAGAATGACTTGGTATTCCTCGTTGACAGATTCTACACTGGCAAAAGACCTGTTACCGCGGGCCGAAAGGCCCGCCAACACCGCTCCACTGGGGGAGCTAGACATTTCACGTCCGTCCTCTACGGTGACCGGAAGTGGCAAACCACTAAGCCACGGACGCGACGCTGATATCAGGTGTTAGTAACGCGCCTTATATCTTTAACGCATTCAAACTACGTCGTCAGCGGCGTGCGTTGGCGACTCAGCGGCGTTATAGCGGCTGCAACAACCCTTAACGGTCCACTTTAGCGACCACAAGGCGGTCGTAATGACCGTCGCATACAACGCCAACACAAGCAAGTGCTGAAATAAATACTGTCGTTTTCACTTTACTTTGCGTGTCGGTGTGTGTGCGTGATTACATTCCCTCTCGAACATACACGGTTAATTCACCAAGAGTTTCCGCAGAGGGACAAACGAGGCGTGTTAAGCCGAACGTGATCACGAGTGGGTGTTAATGTAACTACCGGGCAAAATGCACCAAACTTCAACAAACTCCCCCTCATAGCATCACCCCGTGCTTCGCACTTCCTCATACTCCCCTTCGGGGAAATGCGGGGGAATTTTTTTTTAAGTGCACTTTGTAAGCGACCCCAAACCATCCACCGCCGGCGGCGGCGGCGTCGGCGTCCGCAGTGCTCCTCTATATTTAAGAAAGAAACAGCATCCGGCGCCAGGTTTCGATCCGAGGACTTTGCGGCCGCAGCGCGACGCGCTACCGACTAAGCCACGGACGCCAGGCTGATATCAGCGTGAGTAACGCGCCTTATATCTTTAACGCATTCAAACTACGTCGTCAGCGGCGTGCGGTTGGCGACTCAGCGGCGTTATAGCGGCTTGATAACTGCGTGGTGTACACGTGATACTACAAACCCGATGGAAGAGATGGAAGAGAGGCGGCGAGGCGGTGGGCTGCGGGGGCCGAGCGCAAGCGCCGCAAGCGGGCCGACAACCGTGCATTCGCACTTCACATTCTCCCCCTCGGGGAAATGCGGGGAATTTTTAAATGCAGAGCATTTCAGTAACTCACGATATCACCCGCGTTGGCGTCCGTAGTCCGCGTCCGCATCGCTCCCCCTACACTATATAAAAAAATAATACTTGCCGGCGCCAGGTTTCGATCCTACGACTCTGCGGGCGGAACGCAAGGTGCACGGTACTCTACCAACTGAGCCACAAAGCCGACACAGAACGGAAGGTTACGAACGTGCCTTATATCCTTGACTCATTCTACCGTCGGCCAGAGGTGCGCCCTCTCCCCCGCGTCCTCCTCGCCTTCTCTCCACTCGCAATGCCCTCTCTCGCCGCGTTCGGTTCGGGCGCACAACAGGTGGGGACGTGCGCAACACCCTCTCTCGCCGCGTTAGGTTCGCGCGCAAGAACAGGTGGGGCGCTCGCATCGCGCTTCTCGCCGCGGTCGGTTCGCGCTTAAACCACATATGTCGTTCGCGCGCGCTGCGGTCCGCTAACATCTGTGGCGTGATCGTGACGTCAGCATCACGCGTTCGCGTGGTGGCGATTTCGGCGCTATAACACTCTCTCGCGAGGGGCATTGGATTGGATGGATTGGGTTGGCTTGGATTGGCTTGGATTTGGATTGGATTGGATTAAAGTGGATTGTGTTGGATTGTGTTGCGTCATAGCCGCGCCACGTTGCGTCATAGCCGCTCCACGTTGCGTCATAGCCGCGGCAGGGGGTTCACGGCACGTTTTCACCATCGACTTCATCGACAATGTCTACGCTGGAAGACAACAATTACAACAACAACAACCAATACGTAATCCATACAACTTGCAGGCGCGCCCCCCGCGGAAATGCTCTGCATTCGATCGTGCCCCTCGCGAGGGGGATGTTTTTTCGTACAGGCTCCCATAATCATCTGCCTGGTTTGAACCGCAGAGTTTTCTCACGAAAATGTGGAGAGGAAACTCACAATGCCAACACGTGTCATCGTGGTACTTATAGGAAGAGTACAGATTTGTATTTTTTGGCGTCATGATTTGCTAGGCTTGTTATATTTTTACGCCGGTTCTTGCGTCCTGTTTCAGCGCCCTTTATCTCCCGCATCACTGAAGGAGTCGCTGCTCTCGGACGACGCAGAGACGGCGATCGTGCAGTTAGTGACGTCGTGACTGGAGCTGGACTTCGTGTTGGCGAGGGGTGTCGTCTGGCGGCTGCACGAAATCTCCTGCACGCCTGTGTTATTTACCCTTGATGACGGTCAGAAGCTGACGCGCGACGTGGACGATCTTTTCCGTGATCGTGAACGGGTTCCGGAATGCGAGTCGGCGTCCGCTAATTTGTCCGTCGATTGCCGTGACTGCGAAAGGCGACGATGGCTGTGCCCCTGGCGTTCTTGGATCTGCAATTGTTTTCTCTCCTCGTAGGCCTTGTTTTTGGGGCAGGTAGGATCGACAGCGAGGGGACCATTGGCCTTACACTGCTTGCAGTACTGTTTCTCGGGGGTACGGCTATATGGTCATTCCTCAGTGTGCGACGCATTTCCACATCCAGAACAGAGAGAGTGCTGGGCGGGGCAAGTGATGTTCTTGTTTCCCAGGCATGTGGCAACTTCGGCGTACGAGGGATCTTGGTTGATACTGTTCCACCTGTCGAGTCTGCCCTGTATACGACGGTTCTGGGTGGCACTGTAGCGGCGAAGGTGATAAGTACCGCGCCACGGTGTCCCATGCCTTGTGCTGCTAGGATGTCATCAAGTTCACACTGCAACGCTGTCATAAGTGTGTCATTTGACTCGTCGGGCGTGCAGTTGAAGATGACCCCACTCGAGATTTGGTTGTTAGGAACTTCGTATGCTCTCACCGGCAATGTAGGTCGCGTGTTGAGCGGAATGGCCGACATGCGCAGTAGTCGTAGCGCCTGCGCCTCGTCGCTTGTTCCCACCAGAATGGTGTTGGACCGCCAGCATGTCTTCATATTGAGAAGTGGGAGCAGTTCCGTTTCTTGGGCGGCGCCGCTTATTCCCTGTAGAGATCCGCGGGTGGTATCCTTGTCACGTCGACTTGCTCACGGGGCTCGAGGCGGATGACGTTTTCGCCGACGGCGACACCAGCCTGCCAAGAAAAAGCTCGGTATTACCATGCCCATAAGCCCCACAACTGCAGAAAAGAGAAGAGTCACGTACAAGCAGGCTCATAACCCGGCATAAAACAATTTCGTGTTAAAATAAATACGTGTCATATCTATGTGCTGATGCTTATTTTTCACAGCTTAGCTGGGTGTCTATTTTTACGGGTGAAATGCCTCCCAATTGTCTTCGCTTACGTTTTACCGCCTAGCGCAATCCATTCTCTATCAGCCAGCTCGCAGCGGCGACCATGGAGACAGCGGCAAGTTTGAAATATGATTGGGAAATTGGCATAGTGCATTAGAGGCTAACGCGTTGTTGTGGTTCGATCCCGCCCGGGCGCAGTGGCTAGCTGCTTTTCTGGTGAAGTCGAAAGCGAAAACGCCAGTGTTCCGAGACTTAGGCGCACGCCAAAGATCCCCAGGTGGTTCAAGTTAATCCGGAGCTCTCCACTACAGCGTGCCTTATATCTTAGGTGTTTGTTCGGGGAGTTCAACGCCGAAAATTAGAATTGCTATTTACTTTGTTTATTCTCATTAGGAAACTTTTCTGTGCGTCAGTTGCGGGAAGGGCTGGTGGCCGTGTCTGGCGAGCACTGTGAGGTTACCGAAATAAGGACGCGGAAGGGCGCTTGTGGCCTGAATGTCCAACGATACGAAAGATCTACCGAGTCGAAAGCTCTAATCCGTCACGTGATCGGCGAGACGAATGATCCCCCGAGAAGAAAGGTCTAATCAGTCACGTGATCGGTGAGACGAAACATCCACCGAGACGGAAGGTCCAATCAGTCTCTAACTCCCCCGAAATATACCACAAAACTACATTCTCCTCATTTCACTTTATGCCAATAGCAATAAAGTTTTTGCTAAAGAAAAAATAGCCTTGACAAAAGCGCAATAGCGTTTGCATGAAAGTTAGAACGCTAAATAGCGTCCAATCGTATTACAAGACAAGTTGGCCTCATAGTAAATGTCACTGCGAAGTGCTTGGACGATCCCAAGATTTGAAACTTTATGTGTACGCGGTTGATTTTTTTGTCAATATTATTGTTTTAGAAGACACTTTAGTACTACTGGCAACAAGAACATGTATCGCAACGTTGTTGTTGGCGTTTATTTTGAAAGTTGTTCAAACCAGTTCGGTTTTGGTTCCCCGCAGCAACATGCTTGGCGTCCAACGTTATCGCTGGTTCGGATGTCGTTGTCGGCTGCATGAGATTAGATAAGGCTGCCAGCCACGCTTAAAATCGTAACGTTCCCTCGCTGAGGCGTTCGCAGTGGCTGCACGCCCACCGCACAATCAGGGAAGCTCAACTGCGAGGCGCTTCTCCCTAAAACGTCGGAGCTTGCCTTGCTCGTCTCTGTGTCGTAAGAGGCGCGTTACCGGGACAGGGGAGGCAGTCGGCGGATTCGGCACTGTGCCTGCAAGCTTCCGGTGATATGTCAACACCACGCCAACGAAAACTCGCCAGCGCGTCAGTGTCTGTCTGCACGCAGTCTCTGAACTAGCTCGCTCATAATGCAATGATGATTGCAGCGCAAATGAATGCAGTAGAGAAAACATTACCTATACAAAGAGTAATCAACTGCCAAAAAACAAATTCAGTTGGAGATTCGAACCTCCTGCTACGATGCACTGCATCTAGTGCTTCAGACCACTTGTCCATGCCACATTTTTTTTTCTTTTCTAATGAAAAACTTGCGGTTATTATGCAATACAAAAGTTGGCAGTTATCCAAGAAGGATAACACTACAACAGCTACAGTAAGACAGCAGTCAAAACTTCAGCAAGCAGACACGCGTGTCCAACACGTGCAGCCACTCTGGAGGGTAACTTTCCGCCGCATAGATGCTCTGCACCAACGCAGCCAGCTCCAAAAAAACGGACTTTGTTGGGCGGGGCGATTCCGCATGGCCGTCAGCCATGCGACACTTCTGCAAGCTATACAATCCCATCACAAAAAATATTCCAGTAGTCTCTCAAAAAGGCAAGAACCGCATTGTGTAAGGGTCCATGCTCCCTTCTGACAATTTGTTGCAAAACATAAAAAAAGCAACGTATAATGGTTTCTAGTTTATATAAGCAGCAATTATCCGAGCAAGAGATAGACATTCTTTTCTCACGCAAGCATGTTTTCACTAAGAGTTGTGATGTAAGCAGCTTAAAGTAATTTTTTTTGCGTCCGTCAAATCCCCACTAATATGTTATCACTAGAGGCTGCGTTCTTCAGGCGGGAAAAAAGGAGATCGCAAATGTGTGATTGTGCTGCTGACCTCGGTGCTAGCTCACCCTGCGGAAAAAGTGTTTCCCGTACCTTGTATTCACGCTCTACAAAAACAGTATTGGTTGATTTTTTGGCTTATTAACTACATTATATTCGCTGAATCTTCTCCCTTAGATTTTCTACTAGCGTATACCAGTTGCGCGGGGAGCTTACAGCTCCCGTGAAGCGAACTCAGCGAAGCGTCGTAAGCCAATATACGTATTGCATGTGTGCTAGCTTAGAGATACATTGACTTGTACTTTATACAAACTAGCACAATAAAGCCAGATTCTTCCGGGCACAATTCTTGTCATGGCTTAGTTTTAGCTGAGCGAATGAATTGCGACGACCCGCCGGAAGCCGGCCTGGGGTCGCAGCAGTAGGCGCAGTCAAGCTGAGCCTACAAGAGTAAGCGCCATACGAAACGTCATAGAAAATCGGTTAGGAAGATTGAGAGGTTAGGACAGCCTTTTAAAATGGGTGTTTCTGCTAAGAAAGTCGTGTAAACGCACCCAGAGTGGTCGAAACCTCGTCTAGGGACTCCAGACTACAATCTCCACAAGTAATCCCGCCATGTTTACAAATCACTTCACCGGCCCCTTTAAAAGGTGATGTGTATGGAACAACGTCACAGGTGGTCCGCATACGTTTGAGGTCATTGCTGTTGTTAAGGGTGCGTATTCCTGCTTTCCGACCAAAATCCGTTCTCAGGTCATATTTGAACCGCGTTAGAACGGTGGTTTGGGCTAGTTGGTGCATAGAGTTAATACAGTTGGTGCATACTAACTGAATTAAAAACAGCGCGAAAAAGACCGTGAAAAAAAACAGCGCCGTGTGTCGTCGTTTCTTGTCCCGTCTTTTTTCGCTGTTTTGAATTCAGTTAGTCACATTTAAATGCTTGATGAATTTGGCGGGTATTCGTAACCCTCGGCCGACACCATGGCCAACACAAAGCGTGCAGGTATTGCCGTCCGCTAAATCCGTCGAACACGCGCTCACGTCCCACAGACCGCTTCAAACGTGCCGCCGCAATCCTACCACAAATATGTGCCTTCGGCTTTTACAAGAAGTCGGACAAAAATGAATCGCGAAGCTTCGTCTTGGAGCTGCAATAAAGAACTCGACTAGGTTTTCACCGAATCGCCGTCCCAACAGCGTAACAGTCGATCGCTGGGGAATTGAGTCCCGGAGAACAACACTTTTGTAGAAGGGTGGCGTAAATACACTGCACTGTCGCCCTTGAGGGTCAATACGCCACCGTGATTTAACTTACTCAATCCCTTAAAAAAGTTGAACAATCACCGAAGAACCAAACTCAGACTTCCATGCGTTATTCATTCACTCTGGTGAGGCCAGCATTGCCCGCAGTCTTGCGCGGGATCAAAAGGCGACACAGTAAAATGGGGTAATTTGTGATATTTATGAATAGTTAGGATGCCGGTGTGCTGAGGGGAAGCTCCCTCGCAGGTTCATTTCGGGTATTCTGTGCCAATTGGGACCTTCCACAGTGCCAATAATTAGACGAGGGCGCTTGACAACGGCACAAAAACATCTATTCTTAAACCAAACACACACACACACACACGGCAGGCAATTACAACTCAAAGCTAGGCAACCTGTACATAACTCTAAGAAACACCAAATCTACAAAAAGCACATAGGAAAGTCCCCACGAACTGTCCTGGGAGATGAAGCGCTGTCCGCAGGGCGTCCTGGGTGCTGGTGACGATGCGAGGTGTGGCGTTGCGGGGTTATGACGACGGCGTCGCACACGCCGGAGCATCGACGAGTAATACGCACCGTTGTCCTCGTATACAAGGGTCTCACGATATGGCGCCATGCCTGTAGCAGTGGGCAGGATGCAACCGTGCACTGCCGGTCGCCGACGGGCAGCAGGCGGCGGGTCGCCCCAGGGATGGAGCACGCCAACGTTGCGCGCCTCCACGAGTCAGGAGTCGCGCCTCGGCTCCAGGATTCCAAAGCGCCACGTAGACCCCTCTCGAGCTCGGGCCCCGAAAACCCGTGGAGCTTCGAGTCTTCCCCCTGGACGTCGTGCTCCCCGAACCTGCTCCTTCCGTCCACTCCTCCCGGCGTTCTCCTCTGTTCTCGCCTGGCCACCCCAGATCTCGCCTGGCAACCCTGGCCACCCGTGTAGCCACTTCCCGTTGGCGCACGCCAGCCCCTCTTGTTGCTTGCCACTTCTTTCTTGCCGGCACAGCCACGCAATCGCCGCACGAGTACTGCGTGGTGTTACGAATCAGCCCACCGCAACACTCCTCGGCTGTGTGGCGAAGCCTCCACTACGTGCGCCTTTCAAGCAGGCCCCCTGTCGGTGACTCACGCTTGCAGCCAACAATTCAAACGCATCGCTACACGTCTGGATCGGTGGCGCCTCGCTATCGGCGTGGTCAAACTTCCGTGGCGTGTCGACGCAACACGCAGAGACTTAGGGCCGCATTCTGAGTTTCTCCTGCACTCCATTTGCTCCCTCCACTCGGCTGAGGGGAGAATTCCACAATGCTTATGCATGAGCAAATTGATTTCAAGGACCTCCTCCACTGGAGGCTCGAGTGGAGGAGGTACTCAGAATACCAGGGTTAGTATGCGCAACAGCTTCCGCGTCCGAAGGACCGGAATCTGTTGCAGAGACCTCCTTTCTCCCCTCTCTCGGACTCAGCGTGCGCCGCTACTACTGACCGCTTACGAACTCTGGAAAGAGCGTTGGGTGTGTCTGTGCCATTCCTGTCGTGTGCAGAATCTAGAGGGAACGCTTGTTTTGACCGTTGGCGCTTTGGGTATAAATAAGACCCCCCAAGCGCTGTAGTTCATTCCTGTTAGAGCAGTGAATCAATGCTGTCACTCTACTCGAGTCCTGTACTTTAACCTCGCCCGTCCGGGCATTGTTCTTTACTAAAGCTTCGGCCATGGTCAGCCCCAGGCCCAGACCAGGTAACCAATAAAATGCTCAGGAATCTAGATGACAGCTCTATCACCTTTCTCACGGGATTCTTTAACCATTATTGGCAATAAGGCTCCCTACCGCAATCGTGGAAACACGCTAAAATTACATTTATCCCCAAACCCGGAAAATCATTGGCATTAGAACATCTTAGACCAATTTCCCTTACGTCCTGTTTGGGGAAGCTCTTTGAACACATTATCCTCACGCGGCTAGTCTCCCACCTTCGAGGCTCCTAGTATCTCCCACACTCCATGATAGGGTTCCGTGCTGGCCTGTCCACACAAGATGTCCTCCTCCAAATTTCCCGAGAAATAATAACAACACGAAATAACCTGGACACGGCAGCTATCCTTGCCTTAGATCTGACTAAGGCATTTGATAATGTATCCCACGAAGCCATAATGAACGGACTGCAGTCTATTAATCCGGGAGCCCGCACGCATAACTACATACGTAGCTTTCTGTCTGGTCGAACTGCAATTATCCAAATAGGGGGTATTACCTCTGACACTGTTGAACTTCCATCCAAAGGAACCCCCCAAGGAGCGGTGCTCTCTCCTCTACTATTCAACCTGGCCATTCTATACATTCCCAATCGATTAGAACAAATTCCCGACCTCTGGTTTAGCCTATACGCCGATGACATCACCTTATGGGTCACGGGCGGCAGTTATTCGCACATAGAGGAGATTCTGCAGGCAGGTGCTCAGGTCGTAGTCGAAGAAGCTGGACGTTCAGGGCTTTCCTGCTCCCCTAATAAGTCAGAACTGCTCCTATTACCCCCAAAAAGAAATGGTAAAGTTTCTCCAGACAATAAAATTCAGATAGCGAACAAGCCCATCCCAGAGGTGCCTGTCCTGAAAATATTGGGGATGACTATTCAGCGAAATCGGGCTAACACACAATTTCTCCATAAATTGGAACAGCATGTCACCCAAACTACTGGGCTCATTAGGCGAATATCGAATCGTAGCAAGGGGCTCAAGGAGGCGGAGAGGATCCGACTTATCCAGGCATTTGTTATCAGTAGGATCACTTACTCACTCCCCTACTTGAACCCCAGTAAAAGTGAATTAGATAAAGTCAATCGCCTCATCCGCCGGGCATACACAGCTGCCCTTCACCTCCCTCTTAATACGTCTACTGCCAGACTCGAGGGACTTGGGATACATAACACGGCAGAGGAGCTCATCGAAGCCCATTTATCCAATCAGGTGGTCCGCCTATCAAAAACTCTCACTGGGCATCACATTCTCAAACAATTAGGAATAACCACTCTCGACGACCTTCAAGCGAAATCTCCACTCTCTAGCGACATTCATTCTAATCTCACCATTAGACCGATCCCCCGCAACATGCATCCTACTCACAACGCGAGTCGTAGAGAACAAAGGGTACGAGCTCTACGCAAACGTCTCCAGGTACGACCCGATGTAGTATATGTGGATGCTGCCGAATATAGACACTACAATACCTACGCATACCCGATAACCCCCACTCACCTCCCTGACCGTTAACTCTCCCCACCCAGCCACGGCGGAAGAGGCGGCCCTTGCGTTAGCACTCTCAATGAGGCCGACCCCATCAATCATAATCTCTGATTCTAAAACGGCCGTTCAAAATTTCGCCAGCGGCCTAATATCCACGCTGGCCTTCAAAATTCTGCAACAAAATCCACTAAGTTCCCCAGTAGAGATTATCTGGACTCCGGCACACGCTGGTCTCGAGGGAAATGAGGCTGCCCACAATACGGCTCGAGGGCTTACGATCCGAGCCGGGGCCAGTCACGTTCCCTACCACGGGGCCAGATCTGCCGGGGACCCACTAGTCACGTACAATGAAATTACTACCCATTACCACCTCTCCCGCCGTAGATACCCTCCCGCCCATGTTCAACTCGACCTTTCCCAAGAACACGCGTGGCGTCTTCTGCAGACGAACACTTTTCCTAATCCCGCAAAACTGAACCTCATCCACCCCTCTATATACCCCTCCCCATAATGCCCTGCATGCGGTGCCCTCGCCACCCTTCCTCACATCCTGTAGGGATGTCCTAAAGACCCGTTTCCTTCAATTTCTTGTGAAGAGCAGTGGGAGAAGGTGCTGGGGTGCTCAGACCAAGAGGTTCAAACCGGTGTGGTCAACAGAGCTACCGAAGTCGCCACTCGGCTCAAGCTGGGGGCCACTACAGACCCTTAGACCAAACAGAACGCTCAATAAAGTGATCCTCTCAATCTCTCTTTTCTGGCTTCGGCCCATCTCTCGCCATGCAGTATACAAGTTACGTTTGCCTTCGGCTTCTGGTCTTCTTCGAGGCGCAACATTGGCTGGCCGCTCGCTTCACCACGCTACCACACGCATGTCGGAGGCAACGGAGCTCGGCTCGGGTAGGCCTTCCCGTGTGCAACAACGGGTTGTTAGCGGTGGGATGACAACGTCGCAACAACTGGTTGGCAGCGGTCGGATGGCAACTTCGTAACACCTGGAGCCAGCGGTGCGAGATCCAATACCACGGACGTCAAGGCGGCTTCGGACTTCGCAGAATTCACGGCTGTCAATGGTGAGTGCGGGGCTTTTCTTTAATGAGTTTTACCAGGCTTCTGAGGATAGCTGGTAGGGCATGTGTTTTTGCCGCGTGGGTTATTCGCGCAAAACATTTTTGGAGCAGTGGGAATGCAGTACTCTAGACCGGCCATGAATTTGAAGGCGTTGAAAAAACCGCAGTTGGAGCTTGCAAAAGAGTTGTGCTTGGATGTTTCGGACACGCTGAGAAAGCCAGAGCTGATACAGGCTATACTCGCTGACGATGAGGAGCTGTCAGAGTGCATTGAGGTGATCAATAACAGGGAGACCGCTAAACGTCAGGCTGCAGAGGCAGAACGCAAGGAAAAAAAGCGAGAACGAGAGCGACAGCATGAGCTGGAAATGAAGCGTCTAGAGGTCGAGGCGTCTCGATCTAGGCGTGAGAGTGACAGCAGCACGCAGTCTCCGGCGACTGAGCCACCTACGTTGCGAATGAGTGACCTAATGCGACCCTACAAGGTAGGAGAAGACATCGGTCTTTTTTTGGTCACCTTCGAGCGTACGTGCGAGAGGGCCCACTTTAGCCGAGACTCGGCCGCAAAAGCTGCTTACGCTTTTGCCAGGTGAGGCATCCGACGTGACGGACCGCTTGCCAAAGTAGGAGGCGGAGGACTACGAGAAAGTCAAGTCGAGCCTTCTGCGTGAGTACAGGCTGTCGGCAGAGGCGTTTCGCCAGAAATTCCGTGAAGCCGAGAAAGCTAAGGGCGAGTCGTACTCGGAGTTTGCCTATAAGCTGAGGGATAACATGGAAGAGTGGCTCAAAGATGCAAAGGCTTTCAGAGAGCACCACAAGGTAGTTGAATGCTTAGGTCTCGAACAGTGTTACCGCCGACTACGAACAGTGTTACCGCCGACTACCGGAGAACCTGAGACTATGGGTGCAAGATAGTCCAGAGGTAAATACTGTGGATCATGCAGCTCAGCTAGCGGACGAGTTCGTCGCACGTCGAGGTGCGCAGAGGCCGAAGACGGCCAAAAAGTGTTCAGGCCGAGGCCTGATAAGTTAGGGCCTAAAGGCAGAGCTCCCCAGGAAGACGGTGGAGATAGCAAAGTTGTTTTCTTGGATAGTGAATCTGGCCGCGAAAATGAAAAGAGAGCAGAGGCTGAGGAGCAGCGCAGAAAGAAAGCTTTTGAAGCGCGCAAACAGGCTGCGTGTTACAACTCCGGCGAGACGGGGCATTTCGCGGCGAGTTTCAAAAAAGGCAAGCTTGTCTTTCACGTGCTAGATCAGAGTGAGGACAGCAGGCAGTTTCTAGAGCCGTACGTACGTGAGCTCGTGGTCAACGGTAAACCATGCTGAGTTCTTCGCGACTCCGCGGCGACGGTAGACATGGTCCACCCTTCGTACATAGGCCTCCTGCGCTGCCCAGGGGGCGCTGCGCAAGCAGCTTCCGGGCAGTACTTCCGGGTAGTACAAAGCTGCGTGGGTCCCATAGGATTCCGTGTTGACAGAAGCAAAATGAGCTCGACGCTCCCGATTATTTTGCGACGTGGTCACCAGCTCATCCCTGACGCGTCCGATCTATTTCAGCGATCAACTTGGCATTAGGGGAAAAAGCTTTGCAGCGCTAAACACGTTTACAGCTCCGACGAAAGTGCCGGGACCGTGACGGCGTCTGCTACTCGCAGGTTCACCGATCGATGGTCGTAAGAAGTGAAATTTTAAGTAAAATTTCTAGTTTAAACTAATACTCTAGGTGACAAAGACTTCTCAAAAACAGCCGATCAAAAAGAAGAGTGACGCATCGGTGATGATCGCGCTTTAAAAAGCCAGCGAGTCCGGCGGGACCGCAGGCTCGCGGTGGCGCCGCTCTAATTGCGTACCTGCACACTATGCGTGCACTTTCGTTGAACAGTGCTCGTTTGCGTCGCCGTTACGAATACATGGTGCAGCGTTTAGCTTGCCGTTTTGTTGCGTGTCTGAGTGACAAAATGCCGCGACTCGTCAGAAGCGGTGAAATCTGTTTCGCGATTCCGAATTAGTGGCCGTATAAAAGTGGTTCGGGCGAACTGAGAGGCCGCTCGCTTTCCTTGTTTTTCTCTCACTTTACTTAATTATGCTCTTGCAGCATACATTGCCAGTTCGCACTTAATAGCCTAGAATGAGGGTCAGCAACGGCCGAGTTCCATGCAGCCGACACGGCGGAGGGCTGGACGGCAAATCAGAAGGGGGGGGGGGGGGGGAGGAAGAGGAGGAGGAGGAGGGGGGCTTTGAATGCAAAGGGAAAAAATTCAGCGAATTTCTAATAATATTGACAATACTCTGGCGAAGTGAAAACATGGGGGGAGGGGGGGGGGCAATTCAACTGGAGGACGCCAATTCTCTGTTCTTGTCTCGCTGTAATACTCCATATTTGCACTAGAAAACCAACACAGTCAGTGATGATCGTACGTAAATATTCGGGGCCCCGCGCCGTGTATGCGGCTGTGCTATGTTATGCTGTGCGTGTGATTTGGTGCGTGTTTTGCGTCCTTTAATAGCGCTTAATTTGTTTATTTAATTGGCGGTATTGCCCCACCTACTCGCTAGTATACATGTACCCCTGCCGTTCGTAAATCGTGCGGTGTAAAACGTTGCGCAAGAATCATTTAGTTTGCGAAAATACGAAACAAAATTTCCACTCGTTTCAAAGGCGGTGCCAGGCCAGCAGTGTCAGCTGAGTCGGCTGCGCAATTCTTGCGTTCGCTTAAAGCTCCCGATGAAGCAACCTATTGCAGTTACCTCAGGATGTAAGATGAGCAGCGTTCCGTGTTAATGCTACTCGTGAACTTTCCTTTGTCGACCGCACACAAAAAGAAAAAAACTGTAACTGCCGTCAAGCAGTTAAACCACCCGATCTAGCGATACTGTCCCACGCCGCGACCACCGCGACAGCTCGCTCAAAGAAAGCCGACAAATCAGGCTTTCTTTTTAGCGGATATATTTTGTTTAGCCTCTGCAGCTACTTTAAGGGCTATTTCATACAGTATGCAGTTCATTTAAACACGGCCGCAAAGCACCACAACCCAACTTTCACTCTGGCTTGTAATTGAAAACACATGGAGGGCGGCGAGGGTCGTCTGCTTTGTACTACCCAGAGGCGTCGGCCGCTAGGGGCGCTGCATGTCGCCAAAACTCCAGCGCAGGAGGCCTATTGAACCAGATCAGCTGACGGGACAGAGTGTTTGGATGAAGCAGGCCGTAGCAGCACGAAACGTGCGCCTGCCGATTGCTAAAGTCCGTATCGGAGGTCCGTTTGGTGAACTTGTCACGCAGGCGGCGGTATCCTCACAACTTCTTCCCGAATAAAGGTACCTATTCTCGAACAGGTCGGGGTACGCGAGAAGGGGTACAATTTTGAGAAACTGCCGAGGAAAGAATCAGCTGGGCTCGCTGCGAAGGGCTCAAGTAAGGTTAGTGTCGCCACCTCTGAGAGAAATGGTGAGACTCAGAAAGGTAGCGAGGATTGTGCATTTCAGGAGGCTCACGACAGAGGGCAGCGTAAGTACACTGTTTGTAAGGCCCGTACTGTGAACGGAGATATCAGATATGTCACCGTTGTTGGCGTCGTGTTCGGAGTGCTCACGTTCACAGAAGGCCTTGAAAACGGCTACCGACCCGAACGCGTGCAGTTCGCACGTTCGCAGGCTAACGACGTTCCGCGGGAAAGCCTAAACCGTGACGTTAGCGAAAGGAGGCAACACGAGTTTGTTGAAACGAAAGGTGTTTCTCCGGACGCGAGTTCAGAACCGAGCTAGGCTGGGGCAGAGCCGGCAGTGAAGACACTGAAGGGTTTTCACGGTGCAGCTAAGCTTAACGACGACGCCGCAACTGAGCGAGTCGCTAGCGTTCCACCTCCAAACGACATACTCGATGTCGAGCAACGGCCAGCCGTGCACGTAGCGATTCCGGTGTCGCCTGGGGTTGAGCCGTCTTCTGAGACAAGGCCGCCCGTACCTAGATTCGCCTTGAAAGCCGGAAACGAGAGCGAAAACACCCTTC
Source organism: Haemaphysalis longicornis (assembly GCA_013339765.2). Classification (NCBI taxonomy): domain Eukaryota; kingdom Metazoa; phylum Arthropoda; class Arachnida; order Ixodida; family Ixodidae; genus Haemaphysalis; species Haemaphysalis longicornis. Next base: position 196,849,273 of record CM023450.1, on the reverse strand, counting down.
GGTGTTCACACCGACAGTGTCGCAAAAAAAGTGTGGCAAGAGCTCCTACGCGGGCCTGCCGAGTGGCAGCGCCGCACGCACGCTTTGCGCCGGGTCTCAGCGGACCTCGGAGCGGCCGAGAACGAAAGCGCACGCCTTGCTCGAGCGGTGGAAATTAGGGCAGTTTTCTCCGCGCGCTCGAGATAGTCTCGGTAAAAGGCCGATGTCCTCTCGACCGGTCGCAGCAGCTTTCAGAGAATGGGCGCACCTAAGATGCGATTCAAAAAGGGGAAAGCTCAGGGCAATGACGAGAGCTGAAATCGCAGCTCTCAGCACGAGAAGTGGCCTGTGGACACCTGACTTTCTCAATCGCATTCTTTTTCCTGAAACAGGTTTCGCCCTTTACGATTACGTTTTTTTGTGTGTGGGACATTTCCAATCACGCTGAATGTCACCTTTCAAGTTTGTGTGCTTGGCTAAAGTACTGCTGGGCTAAAATATAACTAGTGTAGTTAGTTATTCGCGTGTTTCATCGCAAATAAAAGCCTGGTAGAGCTTCAGTGTGGATTTGTCTTCGCACTTGCAGGCGATGCAGTTGCGTCTTCCTGTGTTGTCATGTTGCTTGCCTGACCAAGCCAGAGTCGTTCTTCCCCGCACGGGGCACCTTGAGCAATCTTGGTGACGGTATTGGCGATACCGTGGACCTCGAGCCCTCAAAAGTGAGCTGGAACCAACCGTGGCGATGTGTTTGATGGTGAAGGGTTGAAACCACGAACGGTGGCCGTCGGAGCCCAGGTCAAGCTCCGGTGGATGGGCTGCCTGTCTGTTTACCAGGCAGGGAGCTCCGGGACCTCTTCAGCTACCAGGGTAAGGCTGACGAAGAAAGTACCCCCGTCTCCCTGCTTTTATAATGTGCTGTATGTTATTATCTAAACCCCAACACAAACGTTATCGGCCCCCGAAAAGGGACCACACCGAAGTTTCTTTTCCCCCTCTTCCTAACTTGAGTTTTCCAAAAACAAACAACTACTCGCGCTTATTAGCGACAGAATCGGTTGACCAGTTGAACACTCTTGCTTCAAAGTCAGTATTTCTCGTCTACAAATTTCTTTAATGTGTCATTGGCGAATCATATAAAGCCGAAAAACAAAGAACCGCTGAAAACTTAGTTGAAGTCAGTAGCCAGGATCAGGCTGATAAACTTCTTGTACAAAACCCGCATTGCAGATCTGGACATCCGAGTCACGCCCCACCGTAGCTTAAACAGCTCCCAAGGCGTGATCTTCGAATATGAACTCTTGAAAGAAACTGAAGCTGACCTGCTGGAGGGCCTTTGTGGTCAGGGCGTAACTGGTGTCAGGCGTATAACCATACGTAGAGATGACAAACAACTACCCACGTAGCACCTCATCCTAACCTTCGACAGGTCGACCCTCCCCGAATGTGTCAACGCAGGCTTTATCCGATGCCCAGTCCGGCCTTACATTCCGAACCCGCGGCGCTGTTTCAAGTGCCAACGGTTCCGGAACGGCACAAACTCCTGCCGTGGCAGACTTACCTGTGCAAAATGCGCCCAGCACGACCATCCATCCGAGAACTGCAAAACTGAGAATTTCACCTGCGCAAACTGCCAGTGTCCCCACATTGCATACTCACGAAAATGCGAGAAATTGAAACAAGAAAAGCAAATCATCAGTGTGAAGGTCACGGAAAACATCACCTTCCCAGAGGCGCGAAAGACGTTTGCCTCTTTCCCCCTGGGGAGGTACGACGGCGCAGCTCGCCGGAGGGTGAAGCGACGTCTGGTTTCCACAGGGACCCAGTTCAGCCAGTCTGACCTGGTCCCTCCCCCGCCCCCCGCTGGGTTGCTTCAGGCAGCCCAACCCGTCACCACACCGCTTGCTGAGGCAGCAATGGTTGTGGTGGCAACCACTTCCCTTGGGACTGGTGCTGCTCCCGCCCCTGCCTCCCCGTCCTCCAGTGCGTTGGAGGGTGCCGAGGGGATGGACACCGGGTTCCCCGCATCGGCTCCCACCGCCACCGCAAGACCGTGCCACCTCTGGCGCCCTGACGCCCTCGGCGGTGGCGGGTCAAACGAAGGGCCCCCGAAGGGGGGCCAAGTCTGGGGGCCTGGTCCTTCGGGAACCCCGTTGACATCTAACAAGGAGATGGACGTCGGGCCATTCCTGCCTGCAACGCATCGCAAGGAGCGGCCTCCGACGTCCAAGCCTACAGAAAGGCCCCAAAAGCCAAATCCTACAGTACAGCCCCGAAAGACTTATGAATACACATACACACCGACTCCAGTAGCTCCTAAATCTCCATAATGGGAAGAGAAAATATTATTCAGTGGAACTGTAGAGGCCTCCTTAAAAATCTTGATGATGTCTATGAGATATTGCATTCGAACCAGCCAAGTGCTATGTGTCTTCAGGAAACACATTTTGAATTCCAATCACACAAATTTCTTGAATAGTTACATGGCATTCAGAAAGGACAGGGATGGCTGCACACATTCTTCTGGTGGTGTGGCCATAATCGCCCGCAAATAGTTAGCATGCCACCCTGTCACTTTGAACACTGTCCTTGAGGCTGTAGCGATCTATCGTAGGGTTTAACGCGCCGACGCAACGCAGGCGATGAGGCGCGCCGTAGTGGAGGGCTCCGGATTAATTTTGACCACCTGGGGATCTTTAACATGCGCCGAAATCTCTGATGCGCCTCCATCAGAAAAGCGGCCGCCGCGGCCGTGAATCGAACCCGTGATCTCGTGCTCTTGAGGCTGTAGCAGTTCGCACAATAATACTTTTAAAAGGTTGATAACGGTATGCTCCATATACATTCCTACTTATCTTGCACTTTCGAGTTCTGACTTCGAGGCTCTGGTTGACCAGCTGCCCGAACCATACATCCTCACAGGCAACCTTAATGCACGCAGTTTTCTTTGGGGCTCTTCTCGCACGGATGTCCGAGGTCGCCTGATAGAGAAGTTTTTAACATCCTCTGGTGCATGCCTTTTCAACAAGAAACGGCCTACATATCATAACATAGGACACAACACATAGTCATATCTTGAGTTGGCTATTGGTTCCGCAGTTCTCTTTCCTTGTCTTGAGTGGGGCGTGGGCACGTACCCATATGGTAGTGACCACTTCCCCACCTCGATAACATATATAGGTAAAAGCCCATGCAGTCGATCTTCCCACAATAGGTTTAATGAATCAAAAGCAAACTGGTGTACATTCACAGAAACATCTAAACTACACAACTCAACCATAAAACACCTACACGTGGAGGAAGCAGTCCAACTTATCACGGCGCACATCCTCGACGCCGCCGAAAAGTCCATTCCCCACGCCTCCGGTGCTTCGCGCAACCAAAGGAGGCCGTGGTGGAATGAGGACTGTAGGCGGGAGTGAGAGGACCAGAACAAGGCCTGGGGTGTCCTTCGCCGGTACCCCACGTCAGATAATCTCATTTCTTTTAAACGGGCAAAGGCTTTTGGGAAGCGAGTGCGTCGTGAGGCGAAAAAGGAGAGTTGGCGCACCTTTCTCACTTCCATCAACTCTTACACCGACACGTGGAAAGTATGAACACGAATACGAAAACTAAACGGACAACAGACACACGGCCTGCCCCTGGTTAGTACAACAGAGGACACACTGGAAGACCAGGCTAACACACTAACACACTCGCACAACACTTCCAGCATGTGTCCAGTTCAGCGCACTACACCAACACTTTCATAAAACACAAAACATCCTGTGAGAAGAAGTCCTTGCGAGATAGTAATAAGTCGACCTCATCTTATAACACCCCTTTCTCACTTCATGAGCTGAAGATCGCACTCAGTACTTGTAAACCTTCAGCTCCAGGCGCAGACAACATTACATACACTATGATACAACACTTACACACAGACACACTTGAAACCCTCCTTCACCTCCACAACAAAATATTTTTTTCGGGGCGCCTTCCAGGGTCTTGGAGGAAGGCCATCGTAGTGGCCTTTCTGGAAGAGGGGAAGGACCCTTCCTCTCCCGCAAGTTATGGTCCCATTGCCCTGACAAGGGGCCTGTGTAAGCTGCTCGAAAAGATGATTAACAGACGACTGGTGTACTTTTTGGAGTACAATGGTCTCCTCGACAGCTGCCAGGCAGGCTACACGGTGGGGCGATCCATCAACGATCAACTTGTGAGCCTTGAATTATACATAAAAGATGCGTTTCTACATAATCAATAATGCATGACTGTATTTCTCGATATCGAAAACGCATATGATATAGCATGGCGCCATGGCATTCTTGGAGATTTGAAATCTTTTGGAATATCGGGTAACATGTTTTATACTCTAGAAAGCTACCTGTCTGACAGAACATTTCGGGTGAGAGTAGGCTCTCCGCTTTCCCGGGTTCACGTACAAGAAAATGGTGTGCCTCAGGGGGGAGTTTTGAGCTGCAAAATTGTTAATTGTGAAGATGAACTCACTGGGAAAGGCACTGCCACCAACAATCTCTTATTCTATGTATGTGGATAATGTGCAGATATCCTTCAAATCTTGTAATCTGTCCATCTGTGAACGCCAAGTGCAGCTTGGCGTTAATAAGCTTGCTCGCTGGGCAGATCAAAATGGCTTTAAACTTAACCCCACGAAAAGTACCTGCGTCATATTTTCAAAGAGGCGTGGGATCCAACCGGGCCCTGACATTAAACTTAATGGTGACTCAATTCCTGTAAAGAAGGAACAAAAGATCTTAGGCGTAGTTCTAGACAAAAAACTCACGTTCATTCCTTACATTAAGCAACTTAAACATAAATGTTTAAAAACAATGAACATCCTGAAAGTCCTCTCGCACCAGTCCTATGGTTCGGACAAGCAGCTACTCCTACGAGCTTTTACCAGCTTGGTGGGGTCTCGCTTGGATTATGGGAATGTGGTTTATGGGTCGGCAACAAAAACAGCGCTGAAAATACTGGACCTGGTGCTGCACTTCGGGCTTCGCCTTGCGTCGGGTACATTTCGCCCTAGTCCCGTGCAGAGCCTGTATGTCGAATGCGACAAATGGTCGTTGGATCACCAGAGAACATACATGGATCTTTTATACGCGTTTAAGGTTTCATCGATGGCAAACCATCCTTTTAAACCTGTAATCTCTGATACAAATACGCCCCAACTTCTTTCAAATCGCCCATCTATTCCTGCTTCATTCTCACACCGTTCAAGAGATGAAGCTTCTAATCTTTGTGTCACTTTTTCAGACACCTGAAAATCATCACTTTTTGACCTTTTACCACCATGGAAGCTTCGGGATGTGTCGTGTTACATGTCCTTTGTAGCTATGGATAGAAAACGAGTGCCAACAACTGCAATTCTGCAGCATTTCTTGTTTCTGCGAGAGAAAAACAGGTGTGCAGAATTTTATAGCAACGCAACCAAAACTGCCCTTACCGTGTCGTGTGCCGCGCACGGACCCGATTTTAGGGTCTCCAAGACCCTGAACTCGCAAAGCAGCATTTTTACGGTAGAAACCCAAGGAATTTTGCTTGTTTTAAATCACATAGTCAAACATGAAATACCCAAGTCTATCATTTTCACAGACTGAGTGTTGTACGTGCATTATCATCCAACAAGTCTTCCAAAAACCACGTTCTTAATGTAGTGTATAAAACCATTATGTCAGCGTATGCATTAAATCTCGAGGTGGTCATGTGTTGGGTTCCAGGCCACTCTGGGATCGCTGGAAATGAGCCTGCGGTCAGACGGCCGCTGCTGGTGCACTTACAAATACACCGGACATAGCAACAGTACTCTACACTGACCTCAAGCCACACATCAGACAACACCTTCGCAAAACATGGCAAGAACTCCGGAATCAACGGACGGACAACAAACTACACACAGTAAAGCCACTCTTGAGACCGTACCCCACTGGCGCACACAAAAGACACACTGAAGTTGCCCTTGCTAGGTTACGGATAGGCCACACCCATGTAACACACTCCCACCTGCTCACATGATCTCCAAGACCCCTGTGTAGCGTGTGATGAAAGGCCCTATCCGTAATCAATGTACCCCCATGCAAAGCACTTGACACAACACGACACAAACACTTCACCCAACTTTACAGACAACACATCCCGTTACACCCACCGTTTTTCCTCTCTTATGATCCTACATTTTCTGTCAAGCGCGTTTTTATATATTTAGCAGAAGTTAAATTTTTAGACTTCATTTCATACCACGCATGATCACAATCTGGCCTTATACACCAGCCATCCTCACTGTCTTTTACCAATTTTACTTTTGCTCTTGCTCATTGATTTTAGTCTTTTCGTTTGCACCTCTCATATATGACCACTCTTCTGGCGCTCTTTGCCCCAGTTTGCCTTGCGCCATTAACATCCAACCATCATCATCATAAGAGTCGTTCTTGGCAAGCCACTATTCGTCCAGTGACCGGCCCGGAGAAGCTCCAGCACGGTGTCTTATAGCCTAGTCCTGCAGTCGACCATCTGCGAGCACTTCTCTCCGACAGCATCCCTCCGGACAACGGTTGAAAACCCCTATCCATCAGGATCTCGGACCCCCGGCGGAGAAGCTGTTACGAATCAGCCCGCCGCAACTGGATCGGTGGCGCCTCGCTATCGGTGTGATCAAACTTCGGTGGCGTGCCGACGCAACACGCAGAGTCTTGTCCGAAAGACGCGGAAGCTGTTGCAGAGACCTCCTCTCTCACCTCTCTCGGACTCATTGGCGGATCCAGAGGGGGGGTCCGGAAGTCCTGACCCCTCCCTTAATTTTTTAATTTAAACCTCCAAGATGAGCACTCAGGTCGCAGAAAAAGGTTAATTGATGACTTGTTGTATTCCTTGTGTTTTTGCTTTCCCGAAATTTCAGTGAATAAATAAGGCTCCTCCTCCTCCTCCACCTGCTCATCATCATCATCATCATAACTGATAGGAGCTGACCCCCCTCTCAGAAAAACCCTGGATCCGCCCCTGCTCGGACTCAGCGTGCGCCGCTACTACCGACCGCTTACGAACTCTGGAAAGAGCGTTGTGTGTGTCTGTGCCGTTCGTGTCGTGTGCAGAATCTAGAGGGTACGCTTGTTTTGAGCGTTGGCGCATTGGGTATAAATAACATCCCCCAAGCGCTGTAGTTCATTCCTGTTAGAGCAGTGAATCAATGCTGCCACTCTGCTCGAGTCCTGTGCTGTAATCTCGCCCGTCTGGGCATTGCTCTTGTCTGGCTTCGGCCCATTTCTCGCCATGCAGTAAACAAGTTACGTTGGCCTTCGGCTTCTGGTCTTATTCGACGCAGCAACATTGGCTGGCCGCTCGCTTCACCACGCTTCCACACGCATGTCGGAGGCGACAGAGCTCGTCTCGGGTACGCCTTCCCGTACGCAACAGTGGGTATAGTTCCGCAAGGTTGTCGTAGTTGTCGTCGTCACAACAGGAACCTCACCTCGCACCCTGGTAGAAAGTGTGAAATTATCTGAATGGTACAAAGGAGACTTGTGCGCTCCCGCAAATACACCTAAATTATAAATAAAAAGGGCAAAGTCCACATATGAGCAAGTGAATATTCACAATTTTCATTTTACACTTGCCTAAGTGCTGCACGTCTTCATTCGGCGTGAAGGAACTTGAGTTTGTTCGTAGGAAGGTATTATATTTAGTTCGGCGATTGGCGCTTTCTTCCTGGGGAAAATTTAATAAATCTCGCACACCCGAACACACGCACACAAAGGCATAAAGGAGAACCAAGCGCATCCGCAAAAATGTTTGCTGTGGGCGTTCTTCCGTCGATACGACAGTGATAGCATATATCGCGTAAACTAGTCATTTCATCTTCGTTAAGCTGTTGTTCGGAAATAGCGTTCCTGACCACGTGGAAAGGCCAATGCCGGGAGTACATTTAAATTTACATTATCATTTACTTAGGCGAAGTTATATACTCGCACGTGAAACGCAGACGTTCTCGCTATTAATTCGCTGACATGGGTAGTGAAGGTGATTGTAGAGTGCTTCGGACGTTCATACAATAGGGAAGAGCCTCAATGTCCAACGAGACGTAAGATCCACCGAGTCGGAAGGTCCCAATCGGGCCTGACTGTCCAACGAGATGAAAGGTAGAACGAGATGGAATATCCACTGTTCGACCTTTCGTCTCGCTGGACCTTTAGACGCTGAATCCGGAAGGGGGGTGGGAGGAGGGCAAACTTCGATTAAGCGTCTAAAGGTCCAATGAGACGAAAGATCCAACGAGACGAAAGGTCCAACCGTGGATATTCCATCTCGGCGGATCTTTCATCTCGTTGGACATTTAGGCCCGATTGTACCTTTCGACTTGGTGGATCTTACGTCTCGTTGGACATTCAGGCTCGATGGACCTTCGACTCAGTCGATCCTTCGTCTCGTTGGACATTCAGGCTCGATTGGACCGTCCGTCTCGGTGGATCTGTCGTCTCGCTGATCACGTGACGGATTGGACCTTCCGGCTCAGTGTATCTTTTGTCTCGTTGGGCATTCAGGCCACAAGCGTGAAACTTCACTGCGCAGGAACGGCCCTTGCGGAAACCACGTATCCTTTTTTCGTGTGCGTCGTGACGTATTGTCCTCTTTTCCACGCTCAATTGTCGGTGCGGCGGATGCCAGCTTCAGGCGAGCGGATGCTTCATGAGCACGACCTAAAGTGGACAGCTAGCGCCCATGAAACTTCGTGCAGTAAGCGTAATAACGCTATCGCGTTAAAATGCCTTCGAACCAATGCATTTTTGCTTAGAAATGGGGCCGCCTTTACGGCGATCAGTGTAAACTTGGTCGGCTTACAAAGAACAAGCTTACACTGATAAGATCCCGGGGACTTCATATTACCACATAAGATAGCTTACATTGCCCGAGAAAGATGGCTTCCCAGTAATGCATTTGTGTTTAGCAGTGAAGGCAATTTTAAAAAGATAAACTTGGTATGCTTACAAGTGAGAAGCCTACGTCGATAAGGTTATAGGGCCTAAATACTTTGATATAAAATTGCCCTTCGATATAAAAGTGTCTCCATTTTGCCATGAAAGGTGTCTTTCCACAAAAGCATTTTTACTGCAAAGCAGTATATGTCTAACTCCCCCAGTTTTCATTCCGGTGTCATCAATTTACTCGGCGCCGCTGCGGGGCTCCTCCTCACCACCACTTACACGTCTTTCACCTTCGCCTCCTGTATTTTTACAATGCCAAACGCATCAGCCCGGACCGGCCAACCAAGCCCACTCCTTCTGCTTCGGCCACTCGCTCCCAATCACTAGCCTTCCCAGCGGTTTAGTCACGTGACCGGGTCATTTAAGGCGACGCGTGGTGGAAAGTGGCAACGCTGGCAAAACGTGCTCCGCCGCGAGTCTGAGTTTTCTAACGCTGCAGGGAGCGCCCTTCCTTCAGCATTCTCAAGCATCTGTTGTCTTGGCAACCAGGCACAAGCCGCTCTCGAATTCAGTTACAGTCGGGCGATCCCGGTTCAGCTCGGGGCCCCACCTTGCGACATATGGGCACTGCAGGCACTCACTCCCATTGGGAAGCGGGCGATGCGTTTGGCATTGTAAAATACAGGAGGCGATGCTTTCACAACTATTACTGCAAAGCAGTATATGTCTAACTCCCCCGGGTTTCATTCTGGTGTCATGGATATACTCGACGCCGCTTCGGGGCTCCTCCTCACCACCGCTTACACGTCTTTCACAACCATTTTTCCCCTCGCCTCCACCGATGCCCCTTTGGAAAGTTGCGCAGTCGGCAGCTAACAGCGGTTATCAGATGATTGCGAAAAATAAACAGAAGCACGGATGGGCGCAAAAAATGCACTGACCATTACTATACTCCCTAATATGAACTTTGCGCGCAGCGCGAGCAGAAAGTTTTTTCGATCACGGTGCATCTCTGGTGCGTCTCAGGAAGTGTTCGCGTGATCAGCGAACGCACGGCGGTGTGCGATACCCTGCTGCTACCACGTAGCGCGCCCCCGCCGCCGGCCAGAATGCTGCAAATCGTGTTTGAACCTCCCGCACAAATGTCACGTGGTTCGGATTAGCCCCGCACAAGGGAGCAGCGAGCATGTTGTTGCAAATCGTGTTTGAACCTCCCGCACGAATTTCACGGCGTTTGAATTAGCGGAGAATGGAACAGCGTCTGCGGAAAGTGTCAGGGGGAAGGCGCTCCTTGGTAGCGACTCATGAGAGATGTGTGAGCGAAAGGCAGTGAGAGCGATTACGCCGTAGCCGCAGGGGTGGTGCTCCACCTCACCCTTCGCTAGACGCTCCTCACCGTTTTCTTTCTTTCGTCGCTGCTGCGTTCACTCAAACGGTTACGCGGACATAAACAGAAACCGCTCCCGCGAAGCCCAGGTAACGGCTGCCAAAGGGCTGGCCCTAACACTACTGAAACCCGCCGTCACCATTTACGCTCAAATTGCACATCGCCACGTAGCTGCGAATCCCTCCCGATTGAAGAGAAACTTGCCAAGTTGGAAAGCCGGCGTGAGCCCATATTTCTTTTTCAATTTGGAAGGCCTTCCAAGCGACATTTTCACCGGTGTTTTTCATGCGCAATCACCCGTTGCCGGTTTTGCGTGCACGGTTTGCGGGTGGAAAAGGGAGGCGTGCACACACAGTTAGGCTTCATGCCGCTACCGATTAAATTCTGGTTGTGCTGGTGGGAGATTTAGATGTCGAAGTTACATGGCTCAGTGGGCTTAGTCGGCTGTCCTCCTTAATCGAGTGGTTCCGGTGTGGGTTGATGAGTTACTCAGACAACTTACACAGACAGTAAGATGCCTACGAGGGGGAAGGGAAACGGGCAGCCACATGTTTGTACACGAGAATGGAGCTCAAGGGCTTCCAGGTTTTGAATCGTCATGGGACGGATGCATGCCGTTCGTTTGGAGGAAGAAGAGCAAGAACTGAAGCGTTGGCCCGAATACAAGCGCGAACGGAGGCAAAAACCACGAAAAGCTGCTGGAACCGGCGTTACCGCCTTATGTTCAGCTCCTCGAGTAGCGGCGAATCCCTCCCGGATGAACAGCAATTTGCCCGCTTGGAACGCCGGCGTGAGCCAATATCGCTTCTTCAGAGTTTCAGGACATATTTTAGACCGCAAGTTTTGTTGACGGGCTAGTTGGTCTGATACTTGAACAGCCATGAGGATTGCGCGGAACGACGACACGAAGAGGAGACAACAGGACGAGCGCATCTTGTCTCCGTCTCGTCCTGTTGTCGCTCGTCCTGTTGTCTCCTCTTCGTGTCATCGTTCTGCGCAATCCTCATGGCTGTTCAAATTTTAGACCGCGTCTGTCACTTCTAAACACGCTCACATGAACGGTTGCTGGTTTATGCGTGCGCAGGTTTATAGAGGTGAATAGTGGGAGAGAGGGGGACGTGCACGCGCAGCTGTAGGTTTCATGCCCGTACTGATGGATGGCATGTCCGTTGTGCTTGTGCGAGGTTTAAACGCGGACGCTAAACGGCCAAATGGGACCTTTGGCCAAACGGCCAAATGGCATGGGGGGGGGACACAGGCAGCTCCATGTTTGTCTGCAAGAACAAAGCCTGGATCCTTCAGAGGTTCATTCAGCAAATTAGCTAGCAAGTCTGCTCCATCGCAAATTACAAAAAACGTGCTTTGTTTCGTGCACTCCGTGGACTGCGTCCTGCTTTGCAGGTCATCCTTCTTTAAAGAGTGGAAGGGCACTAATTTTTTGCTTAGAAGTGAAGCCGGCATTAAGAAGATCGGTGTAAGCCTGGTCCTTGTAGGATGGGTATCCCACATTTAGTCTTGCATAGTGAAGTATACTCACAAAGAAAAATATAGGTGAACTGGGCCCGATAACAGCGACGCCAGTGTAATTGTCGATGGCGTGCAGATACTCACGCGGCGTCCAACGAGCGCGCCCGAGAGACAGCACGCAAGCGACGTGCTAGGACCGACGTTGCATACCGTTGCCGTGAGTCAGAGAAAGTCGCAAAGCGCGTTGGGCGCCCAGGTGCCAACTTGTAAGCGGTTAAGAGCGCGTACGCTAGGTTCTTAAGATACTTTCTCGACTGTTATTTTGGCTCAACCTGTAACCTGTGCGACAGACAGTGATGTGCGAGAGTGTGCGACAGACAGACGGGTGACACAAACTTCAGAGTGGTCTTGGTGAAAGACATAAGCAAAATGTTACTTTGATTGTTACGGCCTTCATCTGGAGTGCCTGATAAATAAAAAGTGGCGCTTGTAACCAGCTGCAGTCAAATTTTGTTACCTACATTAACGAATTTCTCACATTTACGAACATTTTTGAAATCCCCGCCAGATTGCCTATATTTTCACTGTAAAAATATTTAAGAACTACAATTTTCACTATAACGGATATTTCAGAATAACGCAAGTAATTTATTTCCTCCTTTACAGTCGAAGAACATCGGTATTACGTTCGGGTAAAGTAACAGCGCTGCAAATCTTGCGTGAAATAGAAACCACCGTTTCTACGTGCGTTCCCCCAAGTGGAGTAGCTATCATCACCCCCATGCCGAGTGCCAATTTCGCTATACGCTACCCCAAAACTCCAGAGAGACAGAGGTCTGGTGCGACGTTTATTGCATAAGTCCAAACGCTAGAATGTCCCACACAGCATCATGATGATTATGCACAGGAGTGAAGATGAGGAAGAGCAGGCATAAGAGGTAGTGCTGATGATTATACAAAATGAATCATGTATTAGCGCGCCAGAAGCGAACACCAAACGTCGGCCAACTGGCCTCAATTGTATCGTGTGTCCACAGGAGCCGCCAGACATTACGTGGTAAGGCACGACAACGCATTAAATTTAAACAATGTGACGTCACTGTTTAGTGAGAAGTAATCATAGTTACAGCGCGAATAACTGTATCCACCGTCTGAATACATGGACCATACCACAACTCAATAAAACCAAGGATGCCAAGAGGTGTACGAAGAAGAAATTCCATGAAGTGTACTTGACCGCTTCTCTCCGGTGACACTCTGAAGGGCACTTAACCCTGATCGCCTCATTGAGAAGGTTTCTCGACCTCAGGGTCGTACGGGGCCGCCTCCGAGCGATGCGTCAGCGCCTTGCGCACGTTCTCGTCATTGAGAGCTTCGTTCCACACGGCCAAGTCCCACACTGCTCGGATCAGCGTGGAGAGGTCGGAAGTGTCCCGGAAGCGGAAGAAGACGAGCCAGCCGTCCAAAAACGAGTGCGCCTCCGAGCGCCTCCAAGACACCCGGCTGCTCAGGTCTACATGACCCAAGCCGGCCACGAGCGCCAGGTCCCCGGTCACGAAGTCTTCCCCCTCAGACCAGCGGGACGTGGGCAAGAGAGACGAGGCCCTCAGGAGGTCGCGTACGATGGGCACGTTCATAATGATAACGCGCCCCAGGCAGTGCTGGCGCCGTCGAGGCAGCTTCGCCAACGACCGATTCGAGACTACAAGCTCGTGGCTCCAGGCCCATCCCGGACGTCGAGAAGTGCGCGGCCTCAGGGTGCAGTGAAGAAGGCGGCCCGTCGGTTCTACGTTCTCCACGAGGTGCTGCATCAGCGCGAAGGGCTCTACCAGCGTGTCGTCGTCCATCTTGATGACGTAAAGAGTTCGGGTGCAGTGCTGCCGAACCCAGCGCATAGCTAACAGAAGCTTGCTCGACCCGCTGGCTTGTTTACTACGCCGAAGCAGCACGGCGTCTCCGAGCGCGTCGGCTTCGATGTGTGCCCAGGCGGCTTCAGCTGGTGGGTCATCCGGTGTGCGATCAACGAGAAAGAGCGCCGTCCAGTTGAAGAAGCGCTTGCCGTCTTCACCAAACAGGGAGTCCCGTAGGGCCGCGCGGCGCCTCCAGTGGCGCGCATTGGAGTAAATAATAAAGATCACGCTGAGTGGGTACGCGCACTCCCTGCGTACAGCCCAGCCAACGGCCAAGTCGGCGTCTTCGAGAGGGATGCTCCGGGGGGGCGCCGAGGGACTACGGGCGGGTGGCGCTTGCGCTGCGGCTTCTCGATTCCTCGCGTAAAGGGTGACGGCCGTGAAGGCGGAAACAAGCGAAAGCCAGTGCAACCTTCTGCGTATGGGGTGTCGAGCGGCCATTGATAGCCATGCCACCTTGGTTTGATTTCTCCTTCCTGTCGACGTATTTATCGAATGATGCATCTTCAATCCTAGCCTGCTTGAGTGCAGATGGAAGATTATCGGAGGAGAGAGAAGCGCAAGCTGGAACTATTCACCGGAGTGGAAGGCAGTAGATGAAGGCCGTGACGATGACGATTACGATGTTGTAATGATGATAATGGCGCATCTGGGAATTCGATGCAGACGTAAGCTGGTGAGCGCCCGCAAAATTACCTTGGAGTGGTTACTTCTGTTCAGAATGCCTGTAGCACCCTTGAGTGATTCAAGCATGGTTATCCACGTTCCAGCTTTGACGATCGTTTGAAATGAAATTAAAAATGTACCAATTGTGGTTGCACGCGATGCAGCGGCACTTAGGCTGTGATGATCGTAGGAGGGAGACCTCCGCAGTAATTCTATTCATTGTAAAATGTTTAAACCATTGACTATAATTAAACAACACAACCTTGTCCTTACCGCGTCACCAGAAGAGAGAGACAGAAAGAGAGCCTTTAATGACAAAGCTTACTGTTTTTTCGCCAGTTACAGTCACCTACACGCTCATCTGGATCAGACCTCACATTTCCCAAGAATACCAGGGAGGCTACATGGAGGAAAACATATGAAAACCTAGGCAGTGATCATTATATTTCAACTACCACAGTTTGTTCCGGTCCCACCCGAGCGCAATACCGGCAACTGAAGGTTGTTAACTGGGACACCTTTCGACAGCTTCGAATGTCCGAATGTCCGAACCCGACGCCGAGGTCACCAGAATACAACAGATATAAGACTGGATAGGCGAACTTCAGGAACATGTTCGTATCGCCACCGGCAGCATTCCGGAGGAGGCGGAATTATAGCAAACACACGCTAGGGTATTGCACCCGTGGGAAGCAAAATAAGGTATTCAAGCCCGCCTCCAGAAACAGAAACTGAATCGCTCCTTACGTCGCCGCTTGGCGAGACTCAATCTGGATATTGAAGATCACGCCACCCGCCTCACCGGGCGGAACTGCAAACCACCTGCGACCGCATGGACACGCAGATGGGCGTCGCCCGTACTTGGCACACATTACGTTGTCTCCTCGACCTGGAGAAGAGCAAGATAACTCAGCGTAATAACCTTCGAGCCCTCCTCCATTCGTGCGATGGTAGTTACAATGACCTACTCCGGGACCTGCACAATCGGTATATTACATCTGACACCTCCGACCCTCTGCCCCCCAACACCGGCGTTATGAATCCGGACATCGACCGCGCCATAACGACAGCGGAGGTCATCATCATCAGCAGCAGCAGCATCATCATCAGCCTATCTACGCCCACTGCAGGGCAAAGGCCTCTCCCGTTAATCTCCAATTATCCCGGTCCTGTGCTGACTGCGACCAATTTATCCCCGCAAACTTCTGATCTCATCTGCCCATCTAACTTTCTGCCGCCCCCTGCCACCCTTGCCTTCTCTAGGGATCCACTCTGTTATCTTGCATTTGCATTACATGCCCTGCCCACGTCCATTTCTTCTTCCTAATTTCTACTACTATCTCTTTAACACGCGTTTGTTCCCTGACCCTGACGCGTTTTCTCTCTTCTTGTCCCTTAATGTTACACCTATCATCTTCCGTTCCATTGCTCGCTGAGTCGTCCTCAATTTAAGTTGAACCCTCTTAGTGAGCCTCCAAGTTTCTGCCCCGTAGGTGAGTACCGCTAAGATGCAGCTGTCATACACTTTCTTCTTCAGCGACAATGGTAGGCTGCCATTCATTATCTGAGAATGCCTGCCGAATGCACTCCACCCCATTCTTATCCTTCTAATTATCTCTGCCTCATGGTTGGATCCGGGGTCACAACTTGGCCTAAGTAGGTATATTCGGTTACCACTTACACTGCCTCGCTACCTATCTCAAACCGCTGTGCTGTCGCGAGGTTATTGATCATTACTTTAGTTTTCCGCATATTAATTTTCAGGCCCACGGTTCTACTCTGTTTGTCCAGTGCGGTAAGCATACTTTGGACAAACAGAGTAGAACCGTGGGCCTGAAAATTAATACGAACTGCGTGTCAAGTCTTCCCCGGTTTCCGATGGGGTTACCAATACGACGCTTAGGAACCGGCACGGTAGCTCCATTGAAGCTCTCGCAAGCTACTTTAATCATTGCTGGGAAACGGGAACTATCCCCGCTGTCTGGAAGACTGCAATTATAACGCTTATACCCGAAGCCAGGGAAGCAGCTACAGCTTGGAAACCTCCGGCCTATTCTCCCTCACCTCGTGTGTGGGCAAATTGTTCGAACTCGTATGTACTGGGGCGGCTGAACAATTGCATGGAGTCCTGCCAACTCTTCCCGCATACAATGATCGCCTTCCACTAGAAGTCATCCACGCAAGACGTGATGCTTTGCCTTAAGCACCATATCATTGATGGCCAGGGAGGCTCACACCTCGACAACCGGGCCATTGTAGGTTAGAACCTTACGAAAGCTTTCGAGAACGTTCGTCATCAGGCCATCCTTCACACCCTAGCCGCTCTCGGGGTCGGAGAGCGGGCATACAATTACGTTCGAGACTTCCTCTCCCACCGCACCGCTAAATTAACTGTCGGTGGTATTGAATCTCTGGTCATTAACACGGGTTGTAAAGGCACCCTTCAAGGCTCGGTTTTACCACCTTTTCTTTTTAATGTGGCTTTGATCAACCTCCTTTCCCAGCTTGCCTGTCTACCCGGCCTGCACCACAGCATTTATGCAGATGATATCACTTTGTGCTCGGCTCGAGGCAGCGACGGCGAGATAGAGCACATTCTGCAAGAAGCCATCCACACCGTTACTGCGTATACGTTGCCTTGAAAGAACAGTGAAATGAAAATTCTGATTTTTTAAAATCCCTATTTCCGTATAGTCTAACTAAAAATACTGCAAGATGCAAAATATGAAGGCTGAAATACTCGCATGCACGCTGCAAACGACAGGCAAGAATCGACGATTTTAAAACCAGTGATCTGAGGAGAGCGGCCATTACAACCAGGCTGAAGTGACGTTGCAGCCGGCGAGGTAGCGGCGGGCAGGCTTAAAAGCAAGCCTGCACGCAAGCTCTATGCGCGCACCGGGAACCGCGCACAGCAGAGCTCGACCGGCTCTCCAGCTGCCTCGCCTGCTTAATTTCTTTTCTTTCAATAACATCCAGCCTGCCGTCTTGCACCCAAACCCTGCTGGAAACGTACTAGACACTGTTTTCACAAACCTTAACTCTGTTATTGTCGATCAGTTCCCCGAACCTATTGTGGCCGTTGACGCGTGGCACCCTCCTTCGGAGCCTCAGCCCACATATGCATGGCGCACGAAACAGCGTTTCAACCTCCCAGACACGACTTTGCTCGCGGAGATTACACATCTCTCTACCATTCGCTCGACAACGCAGACTGGACCTCTGTATAACAACGCGCCCTGTGTGGACGTGGCCGTCCAGGAGCTAACCCAAACTGTTCATTACTTCGTGGACCAAACACATCCCAAAGCGGCGAATTCGCTCTCTAAATTTCCATTCTGGTTTAGCCATGAGCTGCGAGGCGCGCTTCGAAGGAAAACGTCCAATTTCCACCGCTTGTTTAAGGCCCACACTGACTCGTCTGCTCTCGCTAGCTTCAGAGAATGGCGCTCCTCAGTGAAAAAGCTCCTTGCCCGGGATAAAAGATGTTTACGG
Organism: Haemaphysalis longicornis; assembly: GCA_013339765.2. NCBI lineage: Eukaryota > Metazoa > Arthropoda > Arachnida > Ixodida > Ixodidae > Haemaphysalis > Haemaphysalis longicornis. Next base: position 196,831,451 of record CM023450.1, on the reverse strand, counting down.
ACTACTCTGAAACATCTCTTACCCACTCCCCTCGGGAGTTTTGGCGGTACGTCAAATTCCGAACACGTCATGCACGCGAAAGCATAACCCCTTCAGGATGGTGACAAGATTGTGTCTGACCCTGGAGGCGCTGTGAACCTTTCGCGCCAGATATCCTTCCCACTCACCTCGCCAGCGCGAGCCACTACCCTCCGAAGTCTACAAACTAATTCTTAATCCCCAACGTAACCAAAACATGTTGTTTCCCCAATCCGAACCTCCCAAAAAGCGACCTGTGCGTATACTCCCATCCTTCACCCATACCACCTGTTATGGTAATGCCAGTCCACATCTTTATCTCCAAACCCAACATTTAATGACTGGGGAACCGGCTGCCATCTCGGACCTTGGGCACAACCAGGGAAACGCGCAATCCCGGGCAAACAGCCAATCGGCTCCCTGACTAATTTTCCCACAGGAGGTGCCCCTGCCATCTGCACCAAATTTGCTCTTTATTATTATTATATAAACGTTTATTCGGATCTCACCAGCACAAAGCGACTTGTTGGTCTAAACATATCGCCCGTACCGCCGTCAACTGCTAACTGTGATCCTGCACCCACGACTGAAGGCCTCACATTGTTAATCCGTTACTACCCGATACTCTAGAATAAGTCTTCCAGTACGCGCTTGCCAGTGGTTCGTACAACTTATAGCGGTCTGACTAGCTTGTCCGACTGGCCATTCCCAGCCCTCCAATGAAAAGTCAAAATGTGCATGTGGTCCACTGACAGAGTAAATGTGCATCTTTTGTTATGACCTTAAAACCTATTAACACTTTGTTCCAGTATGAATCGTAGACCTCTTTGCACTATTTCTTCACCTCACCTCATTCTGCTGCAAAATGCTCAAGCAGTTTCTGCATGGTGTGACGCAACTATTTAAAACTTAACCCAAAACCATCGATATTACGACTCGCAAGTCTCCCGCTCACTTTTACGTACTTCTGCTCGTGAACCTGTAAAGGTACCGTAGTCGCTTTGGGCGTAATGATGGATGCGAAAAGCTTTTACCGCATGTGAACTACCTGCCACTCCTTCTCCGTACGTTGACGTAATTCCTGCGGACCAGGAATACGCCGATCATGTTGTCCACTGTATCGCGCTCTCTTTTGCCCAAGCTCGCTTTGATGCAATTTGGAATTGTTTGCCCTCGTCCTCCTTCGACTAGAAATTTAAACGCTTTACTAGAACCTTTTTCTGCAACACCTATGAGCCGATATGAGCAAGGTGGGCTTCTGAAGATCTTGAATTTAGATGAGCTATCAGCGAGGCGCTCCAGGCGCGACCTGGCTTTTCTGTTTAATTGTATTCACTCGAAGTTCGACTGCCCTTGCCTCGTAAGCTCTGTCCATCTGCGAGTGCCAAGCAGACCACTACGGCCGCATGGATGCTTTGATGTAGACAGATCAATGAGTTTGGCACCAGCCAGCCGGTGCCAGCTCACCTATAACAGTCTGTTTCTATCTCCTATAGAAGTTTTTTGCAGCGATTTGGTACTGTTTAAGCGCTCTCTGAAATGTATGATATTTTGAATACGCATGCTGTGGAGAGGTCGCTCCTGCACTTCTCTCCCTGCTCTCGTGTTTCCTCACATACAGCGCTACCTTGCCCATGTTCGTACGTGTTCTCCTGTGCATACTCCAGACACGTCCTCCGAGCCTTTACCGTTCAAAAATGTTTGTGTCTCCTTCGATAACACTACACTTTTGTATATATCTATCTGCACTTCCACATTTACCAATTTTTGATTTATACGCTGCCCATATTTGTACTGTTTGTATTCCTTGTATCCATGCATCTATATATGTTGCCTGTTCGTATTCTTTGTACCTATGTATGCGGTGCATCACCCGAGAAGGCGCTGTGCTGTTGGTGAGCACTTCAAATAAATAAATAAATAAATAATAAATAATAAATAAATAAATAAATAAATAAATAAATAAATAACGAGGTATCCGGCGGGCCAGAACGTCACATGCGCCTCATGGCTGTCTGCACAATCCGTTGGCAGTTGCAGCGTTATCCGCTACGGAGCTGTTTGAAACGCTTTTGACTGATTAAGTAGACGTTCCAAGGGGTTACCACTCATGTCCTATAGGACATGAGTGGTAACCCCTTGGAACGTCTACTATATCAGCTATATATAGCTGATATGATGGTACGCACTGCACGTTCAAGATAATTTGGCCAAAGTGACATTTCGGTGCAGTTGGCCTTTAAAGGGACACTGCAACACTTTCGATAAGCGCTTTCACTCTTTCCTTAGCGTCTGGAACCACTTCGAAAGCTATAGTTATCACCAGCACGCAGCGACACTGCGTGATTTGCTCGTCGCACCCGATACACCTTATATTTCTACTTTGTTTTTGTGGCTTTATTTTTAAAGTGGCTATCGAAAAGTGTTCATTACTGCAACTGAATGAAAACCAGCCAGCAGCCGCTACATGGCCTTAGTGACGTAATTCGAGCCGTCGAAGAATGTCAAGTCGAGAAAGAGAGCAAAATCTTTTGAGCGAGTTTCCAAGTTATCTGATGGGCATATAACAATATTTTTTGGCTGAGGTACCTTGCGACCCCCTAATATACCGGGTTTGTTGAGTGTCTACGTTCTGCAAGCATTTAAAATTTCAAAAAAAGTTGAAAAAAGTGTTGCAGGGATGAGAAACAAACCCCGGAGTTAGCGTGAACACGCGCGCCGCCTTTTCCGCTTGCACCACGGCGCGTTCAAAATTCCGGTTTCAAAACGAAAGAGTTTCCGTGGTGCAAAGGCATATTAACGGCTCGTTTCTAATTCCTGTTTCCGTAGCTGGACAATTTTCGCTTTTTTACTTTACCTGTCAATGAAATCCGCCGCGGTGGCTCAGTGGCTAAGGCGTTGCGCTGCTGAGCACGAGGTCGCGGGTTCGATTCCCGGCCGCGGCGGCCGCTTTTCTGATGGAGGCGAAAAGCAAAAACGCCCGTGTGTACGAGATTTCGGCGCACGATAAAGATCCCCAGGTGGTCAAAATTAATCCGGAGTCCTCCACTACGGCGCGCCTCATCGCCTGCGTTGCGTCGGCGCGTTAAACCCCACAATCAATCAATACCTGTCAATGAAAGTAGGCAAGACCCTCAGTAAGTTCGATGCTAAAATGCGAGATTTTTTGGAGGTCCCACAGGGGTAGGATAACTTGCAAATTGCCCGACAGGGTTCCAGTCCCTCCCGGTTTAATGCGGGAGTGCTCGCAAATCCAGGGATGACTTTTTTTTTGCCAGTGCAGTTGGGAATGCGACGCGACTCAGTACAGTTCATACGTTTCAACATACTGAGCAAAAATGGCTCAGGTCTAACACTTTTATACCTCGGTATCACGAGTGAAAACAGACTATGCACGCAGTGTTGCGTGAAAGTTGCCTTTTGTAGCGTGAGCTACACTGGCCGAGATTGAGCAGTTTCTCGTGGCTCCTGGAGAGCCGTGCTGCGCATGCGCGAGGAGCAGTGCTGTCTCACGGTGCACAGCTGGCGCGCCGCTACTGCCACCGCTACGACTGAATTGGATTGGATCGGATGGAATTGAATTGGATTGGATTGGATTGGAAATCGTTTTAGCAACAGTAAGCAGGACAGTCAGCTAATTCTAGACAATCAGGTAACCTAAGAATAACCGGCTGAACTTTAGTTCACGTGACGTATATCCTGGCATAGCCGAGCTAAGCCACTGCTAATTTTTTCTTAGATTTCGCAGCCTGTCGTCTAGCCTTATCTATAGGATTAGGTTCATGTTTCCGCTTGCGCCAGGTGGCATGTACACACAGCCCAGACGGCGCGCCATGGCTGGTGAGACTGAGCGTCGGCGAAGCAGCCGTTGCACCCTCGCCCATTGTAGCAACGCGGCGAGGCTACGAGCAAGCGAAGCAATAAGAAAGAGAGGTGCATCTTGCACGCCGGCAGCTGAACGTCACTCGAGAGGCGATAAATGGCCTTGAAAGGTGCATCTTAGTAGAGCTTTCGCTCAAGCTTCCACGCTCAGTTTATTGTGTCCGCTGCCCTGTGCCCACGCCAAGTATCACCCGTGAACGATGAATCGAGATTCTGTGAAGCATGACTGATCCGTCCTTCACCCTACGACACAATATTAGGCATCGTTACGCTTCAGCGCGCCGCTATCCTCTGCGCGCGTGCTGCAAGCACTGCAAGTTTTGTGTCGAGCTCCAGTGCTGTGTAAGAAAGCCTGCCGTCCTCAGACAGGCTACGATATGCCGTAGAATGGCCGCCGCGTGGGCGCCTCGCTGTCGGGGACTCAACCTCGGCGGCTGCAAATTACAAAGTGACTTCGCTGTGTGGGAGTGATGTATCAGACGCATATTTTTGTTTTTTAAGTTCGCTTTCCTAATTATTTTTTCGATTTTTGTATTTGTTTCTTTTTAAATTCCGTTAATTCACCTTCATTCGCGTTATTAATCACTAATGAGTGGGTTAACTCAGCCGATTTCGACAATTATGCATTCTTGTGCACACGCAAGGCGTTACAAGGTTGGGTCTGGGGGTGTGGGGTACTCGGCAAAGAATGATAGAGAGAGAAAGGGAGACAGGGAGACAACATTTATTTGCCCAGCACGGTTTTAAAGGAAAGGAGACGGAGCGCCTTCACCCCCTTAGCTACGCAGACATTCTCGGCCATCTAGACATTCCGGATTTGTACGCATTAAAGGAAAGGTAGGTGGCTCTTTCTCACTCCATAAAACCACGAGCTCTCGCCGCTGGTCTGGCCCGTGTGACCAGGTGTTCTTGACCCCCAGGCCGCAAGCATGTCCGCTTGCACTCCCATTGGGGCCTTGTGTAGTAAGGGCATTTCCACACAAGGCGGCATGTGGTGCAGGGAGTTTAACGAAAGGGGCACTTGTAGGGGTGTCGGCTCGGAAAGGTGTGGTAGCGATAGCTGGTGCTAAGGCTATTTCCCGTTTGGAGTCTGCGCCCACGGTGGGCGTCGTGAGCGTTCTAGAGACGGGGGAGGCTGGCGATACTGGAGGCGGCTGCGTCGGTAGTTGTGGGGAATTTAGGTGCAGCAAGAGGGAAGGGGTTGGATCAGAGGGAGTACGGCCGAGTCGTCTTCCGTCGCTGGGATCGAATGCCCGGGAAAGGCTGTCGCGGGCAGCAGTGTGAGCGGCCTCATTCCCGGGGAGGGAGGCGTGCCCCGACGTCCACGGGCTTGAATTGTCTGCAGAAGCTCGAAGGCTGGGTGGATATGCAACCTGTGAGGTAGTTAATTACGACATGATTGTTGGCAGGGAAGAGCGACGATATTATTGAGCAGACGCTGATGTCAGGGGCTTCGCTACGCGGAGGCCATCCCTAGTCGGGTATCCCTTGGCTTCGACTGGCAGTCTTCGCTCGAGTCACCTGGTTGAGCTGCACATCCGGATCGGGGTTGGCCAGAGAATCCCTCTACTGCTTGAAGGAGGGGTTGCGGAGGGGGAGCAAATCTTGGGTGCGTTGTCATGCCCATAGCAGGCTGGGGACAGGAAGCACTGAGGGAAGGCCGTTGAGAGGGGAAGACAAGGTGGAGGCGGGTAGGATAGGGGTAGGTGCTTGTCCGGGGTCGCCGTTAAACTATATCTTCCTCCCGGGAGAGGCGACAGTGTGGTGGTGGGATGCTGCAGGCAATTCGCCGGTAATTCTCGGGCACCTCTGCGTAGCCCGTCAGCGGATAGGACTACTCCTGCACGGGTGGTGATTGGTCATCGCGCCGGCAAGGGCTCGGAGTACCATATCGCGGTCAAATACCTGGGGCTCCTCATCGCCTGCCGGCTGACCTGGATCCCAGCGGTGAGGGCACTCCAGCAGCGCGCGGTGGGAGTCCAGCGGGGCGTGCGGAAGCTGCTGGCACGAGGCCAGGGCTGCTCGCACTCCGTGGCCCTGCGAGTGTTTCACGGAACGGCGTCCTCGGCCGCCCTGTATGCTCTGCCACTGGTACACCCGCAGCCACTGCGGTGGAAGGAGCTGGAGATGGACCAGCGCCGGGCCTACACCTCTGCCTGGGCCTACCGAGCACGTCCCCGGCTGCGGCTGCCTACACAGAGGCCGGCACCTGGACCATCCAGATGCGGGCCCTGCAGACCGGGCTGAACCACATCCACCGCCTCCATAGAACACCAGACGGGGAAGCTCTTCTGTAGCGTTACCGCAGCCGCTTCTACTCGCAGATGGGCATGCTGGCGTCTATCTACGAGGGTCACATTGAGCTGCTGCCGCATCCCCCCCCCCTCGATACACCACCACCTGGCACCGGGCGAGCTCTTCGCATCAGCCCTACACTCCCGGGGATTCGCAGAAAGAGGTCAACACCAACCCAGGCTATCCATCAGGAGGTTGCTACCCGGCTGCAGGACGAGACGGCAGGCCTCCTGCAGCTCTGCACAGACGGCTCCGTGCAGCCGTCCATGGGCAGAGCTGGAGCCGCCTGCACGGCAATGGAGCTTGGCACCAGTCGTATGTGCTGCCTGCCTTTCCCCGCCTCCTCCACCCATGCAGCGCTGGCTGGGCTGCACCTTGCTGCCGACCTGCTCCTGGAGAAGGGCAACCAGATTCAGGGGGCCGTCATCTTCACCTACTCCCGGACCTCTCTCTTTCGACTGCGAGCGGCGGACCAGCCATCGAGCTCCAGCGGCTACGTGGCGCGGTCGCTGGAGGCGAAGTTTCACCTGGTGGAGTCCCACGGTTGTGACCTGCGGCTCCACTGGTTGCCATCTCATGTCGGAATAACCGGCAATGATGTGGCTGACGCCCTGGTCAGAGGTGCTGCTCGCCAGGATGGGGTCCCTGCCTCCAGTGACCTGAGGTCCTTCGACGCCGCACAACCCATCCTGGCGCGAGAGGTGAAGACGATATGCACCCGGACCACACAGTCATCAGCGGCGAAGCTTCAAAGGGCCCTCCCTGCCTGGCCGCATCAGAAGGGACGCCTGCTTCATACTCCTCCGCATGCGGCTCGACTTCTGCAACGTGGCAGCCCGCTTGCACCGACAAGGCCGCCGGTCGGCGCCCACATGTGCTGACTGTCCAGAGCCTGACACCCTGGAGCACCTGCTATGCTCCTGCCGCCAGCACGATGCCCCGCGAGCAGAGCTTCGGGCCGCATTGCAGCGTCTTGGGCTGCCCAGCCACACCCTGATGGACCTGCTTTTCCCGACAGGCCTCAACTCCATCCAACGGGAAGCATTCCGACTTCTCCTGGCTTTCCTCGAGGAGACCAACCTCATACAATGGCTGTAGCCCGATGCTACCGGCCAGCGTTACGCACTCGTTATCTTTCTTTCTCTCTCTCCCTCTTTATCTGTCCCCATTTGTTCTCACCTATACCCTTTCATTCCCCCTCTCCCCTTCCCCCGGACTGGGTTGTATGCTGGTGAATTCCCCAATAAGTTCAAAATATCCCCAGTCCACTTCCTTTCCTTTTTCTATATCAATAAAGCACTCACTCACTCACTCACTCACTCACTCACTCACTCACTCACTCACTCACTCACTCAGTACCATATCGCGAGCCATGGCGTGGGCCGCTTTGTTGCCGGATGGCGGCGTGTCCAGGTGCCCACGCGATTTAGATGTCAGAGGGAGAGGTTGAACCAGGGATTTATACACCCCCCAACCCCCCCCCCCCAACCCCAAAATAAAAGATTCCACAACCACACAAAAGATTCCACAACCACGAGCACCCTGCGCAGGGATTTATGCACCCCCCCCATCCCCCCCAACACCCTTCCCCCGCCCGAGGAGGACTTGGACAACCCCCCCCCCCCCCCCAAATATCGAAATTCTGGATAAGCCCCTGGGTTGAACGTTAGTGAGGACGCGTAGGGTTGATGAAGATTTGCGGTTAATCTGGTAATTTAGGTAGAGTGTCTGTGAATTTGTAGGAATAGTCACTGCTGCTGCAGGGCAGGAAGTGGCGGATAGGGCAACGGCTATTTCATCGGCGACATCAGTGGAGATTGGTCGAAACATGGCCTATGGAGCTCCAGGCTTGAATATGCACAAGTAATCTCACAATTTTTGCAGACCACTTCAGTGGACTCGTCCCTTTAAATTCAAACTAAGTTAGCGACATCGGGGTCTTTTTGGAGTGCAAGCACTTGCCCCCTACCTTTATGGTTTTCGCGGATGTATAAGACGAACCCTAAGCAACGGCGTCACCGCCGCTAAAGAGCCGAATGAGCCGCTGGTGGGGCAGCAGGAGGGGATCGAAGGACACGCTCGCGCGCCGACCTGACGTTAAACCTAACGTTACCCGTCAAGGTCCAACGCCATGAGTCGGTACTTACAGCTTAACGTATGATCTTTGAAATCACAAAACACTATTAGAACACCCTGCGAGGCAGCGGATTTTATATTTTCGGATTTCAATTAAGCGGGCTCGCTTAAATGCAGCCCATACATGAATTCATGACACTTTGTGTACGTGTACCAATGAGGCATATGCATCTCCTGTTTCAGAGCCTGTAGATCCCGAGTTGTATGCTAGTGCTGACGAGGGTTTTATTTTTCACATCTGCAATAAATTGTACGCTTTGCATCCATATCTGTATCTACATCTTAACGCTGTAGCGCAAAACCTATACATATACAGCTTTAGGGACGTGCTTTTTTTTTCGGGAGTTTTAGCGCCTTGTTTTCGGACATACAATGCGGCTGGAGTTCTTTCTGAAACATGCTGATACAGGCCTAGTCCTCTTGTGAATACCTGCTCACGTCCTTCTTAGGCAGCCAGCTCGTACCTTCAAGAGCAAAGCACTGCTCTTTACGTTACGAAAATCTTTTACTACGTTCTCATACTAGTGCCGGCTTAACTGTCTATGTGTGGCGTCCCCGAATGAGAGACACGGAATAATGACCGCTATCTAAAATCTTCAACTCAAATTTATTGAGTGGTATTCGCAAGAATAATATTTAAACACATCAATGACATTTAATTCCCACTGTGCGTTGTTTCATTGTAGACGTGCTTCTCGTTTGCACATTTGTAGGATCTTCTTCGCTGATGTTTTAGCCGGTATTTTATTCAAAAAGCTACATTCTAAGCATCTGTACTGCGGTAAAGGTTATTAATACCATGCAACTGTTTAACGAAGACGTACGGTGCAAAGGCCCACTGCAGCGAATGCATGACAGCTGTTTGAGTCCGTACCACGCGGGAGAGGTGATGCCCGCTCCACGAGCACCAACCAGCATTTCCGCAGCAGTCAGTTGGCCGCTGTGTGTGATGAATTGACAGGATTTGTCAGGGAGCGGCAAGGGAAGCCGTTTGATGCACTGGCCTCAGTCCGCCTTCGAGGCCTGTTGCAGTAGGGGAACGTTCCACGTTCAAGGGGAACGAGAACGTACTTACACGTTCACTAGGTGAGGCCGGCTTCGGCGGGCCTTGATCGTGTGTACCAGGACACTCCCGCAAAGTCTTTCCGGCTGCGGTCATGCGCCGTACGTGGTGGTGTCGAATGACAATCCGCCATTTCGCGTGGTGGTGGCTTCTAGCTCCATAAGCTGAAACAGTACGGGCACCGTACGGCTACTCCAACTCTACGAATAAGATCACTTCCTGTTAAGTTATTGATGCCAACGTTCCTGAACTTTTAGCATCATCGGTGAAGACCACAAATTCTGATTTGTGCGCAAGAAAATAAAGACAGCTGTTAGCTCTCCTTGAGACCTGGCTCTCGCGCTAGTCACGCTAGCCCATAAAGTTTTGTGTGAAACGATTAACTCCACTACCAGCTCTGGTTATGGTCTCTAGAGAACCAGAAAATCTGCCTCGGAATACCCAGGCGTCTTTGGAGTCGTATCGATCGAGGTGAATCAGCGACGCTGCACTCAATTAAAGTACGCGCGCTAGTGAACAAGAACGAAACAAATAAACGGGGCTGTTGCTTTTCACCATGAGCATAAATCTCGCGTAAATATAAATAATACGGCGGCCTTTACGAAGTGCCCGTCGGCCGCGCTCCTCAACAGCTGTCACGAAGCTGGCCGGCGAAGCCTGAAAGCGGGCGGGCCGCAGCCATTTCCCAAATGGCGTCTGGCCACAGCGTCCGTCTGGCTACCAGGGGCGGTTGAGCGAAAAAAAAGCCTTCTCTGGGCGACGGCAACCCTGACGATACTTTGCGAGATCTGGAATTTCCGATCAGGCCTACGTCCCGTGCCCGGCGTCCCTGTGAGTTGTGCCCGTGTGTCCCTGAAGAGGCAGCCGCCGCACAGCTAAGGACGCGACCGACAGTGTCAGTGACGCTACCGTGCGCCTCCCCCGCCGCGGCAACGGGCGAGCGGCCGTCGGCGGCCGCGATCGAGCGGCAGCTAGCGGCGCGGCTGACGGCAGCGCAAGGCTGACAAGCAGGGAGCAGCTGATACCGCTGGTAAGGGCCTTCTCTCGCTCGGCTGCGGCTCTCGGCGGAGCACGGGACCGAGCGTAGCTGGCAGCCGACCCGTGCGAAGAGCGAGCCCCGGCGAATGAAGTGAACACACCCCAGCCCAAGCCGGCCGTCGACGCTCACCGCCGCCACATCAGGAGGCCTGTCATTTGCCGTCGGGAGTGCGTGCCGTGCGTGCTGGTAACGCGAGCTGACGTAATGATCACCGTTTGTATGGCGCTGGGGCAGAATCCGTTGGGCGGACATGTCCGCACCAGGCGTGTTTGGCCGACCGCGGTCTAATCGCATTACCATTGACGGCGCAACACCGGCGCGGGGGCGTCTTGGCTCGTGAGCGATCCGCGGGGCCCCCCCAAGCTCGTGAGCACAAAAGCTGCGAAACAGCCTGGCACGCGAGTGAGCCACGGCTGCAGGCATTTCTGCGGTCCCGCCGGTGCTGGGGGTGCTTGTTGTGAACCGCCGACGGTGATTGCAATCTTTCCTGGCGTATCGTTGTAGAAACACCGCGGTATCTCTTAATATAACTACAACCCTTTCATATCTAGGCAGAGTGGTACCGTGTGCAGTATCAGTGTGCATTTTAACGTCGGATGTGTCTGTAATGGTGCTTTTTAGCTCGCTGGCAGTCGCTATTCGCCCGGAGCCGCACGACATTGGCAGCTCCGCTTGTGTTCGTGTCGAGCGTGTGTAGCGTAAGTCTTTGCGGTGACATTGGCTCGTTGAATGAAACTTTCGGATGGGTCGCATTGCAGTACGGATTGCTAAACTACTATTGAACGGGGCGTGGGATCGCTAATTGAAACTGCGATAAGGGCTGTTTTACGAGTCAGACTTTTTATCATATTTGTGATTCTCGTAGCTGCCTAAGATAGGTCGATGGGGTATCGTCTGCGCAAGATGTGGCCGAAAGTTGCAGCGGGCTGTGCACGCATAGCAGTGCTGACTTGGCAAAGGGTAATGTAGGGAATTCCTGTTTCTTGGTTGGACTGCTGCATGTTTTGAGCCGTGCTTTGTGTTTGTTGCAGCCTTGTGTACTCAAAGGCTCACAGTTCAGAGCACCCTTGAGGTCAGAGGTCAAGAGAAATGCATCCCAGTAGCCTTTGCAGCTCAGTCTTGCCGCTGTTTTGGATAATCAGTCTCGCCTTAGTTTAAGTGAAAACTCTGATGGCTGCGTCCTTAGAAGGGGTATCTTGGAGGCAGGCGCAGTTGTTGCTCTTCTGTTGATAAACTTTCACGGCTGTGGCCAAATTTAGTTGAACATGTCCGACAGTCTTCAAAGCCCTTTGAAAGCACTGTTGGTGTAAAAAAAACTATCACAAACAATCTGCAATGCTTTATTTTGTGTTTCCTTCACTTGGTGTGTGGGTCGAATGTTGTACTCTGCGGTCAGCTGCTACGAAAATCCAAGTTCAAGTTTTGCTTTAGGTTTAGGGCCTCTTTGTAGCGGTAAGAAAATATGGAATGGTACTAACAGATCGCTTCTCAACGTCATGGCTGCAAGTAACGCTGCCAGATCTTGCTCAGTGTAAACAGGGGTGAAGCAAGAGCAGCACTAGTGTCTCGTGGAACCCAGTGCAACCCACTCAGTGTAGGTGTTATTGGAGGATGAAGCTGACTTGCAGGAACCAGGCCCAGTGTGCGAGCAAGGGCAGAGTCATGCATGTTGTGGCTGCTTTTACTAGCGATACCATTGCTAAAGCTTGGAGTTGTAGGGGTTGCCCGCAAATTTGAATGTTTCGCCCCTACTTGTCTTCGAGGCATGTTATGTGTAGTGTTACTGTAGTTCAGGTGTGAATCTGCCTCCGTAAATGTTTCAGTTGTACTAGGAGTGGCACTGAGTTGTTTGCAGGTAGTACGAATTCGAATAAGGTTGTCATTACGCTAAGTGTATGGGGTCAAGCAAGTAAACAGTGAGGCCAGGCTTCGCACTGTGGTCTCCTGTTGGAGTGTAGTGTCGGGCGACATATCTCGCAACAAACCTAAAATGAAACCGAAGGGTGGCTGGAGGACTTCAATTCATCACTAGGCCCTTGGAACAGGATTTAATTTGCGTTGTGAGGAGCATGTGTGTGTGTGTGTACATAGACATGCACAAATGCTCATTTAAATGTGCGTGTGTATAATGCGTAAAATACGTACATGTATCTGTGTGTACTCTGTGTGTGAATCAGCTTCATTTATATTTGGTGTCTTCCTGGGGGATTCTTTCAAAAGCTTACGTAACTTTGCGAATGATGCTCAAGAAGAGTGGTCTTCTTTTTCAACCAAACATTGCTTTCCCTTGGTTCCCAAGCTTCACCAACTCTGCAGACTATTTGAGAGAATGGCAAACAATGTACGGATAATTCCCTGTGCCTAAATACGAAAGGTCGAAACCACAGAAAACGCCTGTGGATTACAGGGGGCATTTTTTCGTTCCTTCATGGCTAACACCAGCAGCCTTGTCTTATTTGTATTCTCTTCTTCCCACTTTTTCTTCTTTCTTGAGTTTGCTGGATTTTTGCTCTTGGCGAGTAATTCATTTTCTTGTTATTTAGCCAGTACCAACTTTCCCTATGGCATTTACGGAGCTTAGTCCCGTCTACTTGTCATTGCAATTGTTCTGGATTTGGAAGAACACAAACAAGCACAAAAAAGAATGAAGCAATTTAGGCTTCACATCATCAAAAAGGAATTATCAGGCCTTGGCATCTCCTCTCTAATACATGATATGGGTTTCTAACCCTGAGGGGCGACTTGGGGACTCCTACTCTAGGGGTCTGCTTTTGGGGGCCTGTTTTTTTTCCAAGGAGCTTCTTCAGTGGGATGTTTTTTGCCTGTAGGGGAAATAGGCATTGATTGTATGCCTTTGTTTTTAGTGAGACGTGTAGGCCGTGGTCCCTATTTGGGAGTACTTTCTTAACGCACTCCAGCCCAGATTAATTCGTGATTTTTCTTTCTTGTGGCTTGGGTTTCAGCCAGGTAGCAGCCCAGGATAGCGTCAGTCGATTAGGCGTACTTCTAGTATCTCATTGCCTGTTCTAGAGGGTTGTTACACTGTCTGGCTGTGTGTCATGCACTTTATTTCATGGTGCTTGTCTTAAAACCTTCTAGTAAGCCTCCACTCTTGACATTGCAAATTATTTTTTGAAGTGTCATCTCAAGGATAGTGATCGCTTTGATATTGTTGCGTAGTTGGTACGTTTGGGGCCCCAACGATTGATGTAGAGCAACACAGCTTTGTTGATGAATGAAAATGGACTTTCAAATTAGCTGGAAAGGCAGCCACTGGGAGCGAGAGTACGCAGAGGAGGACGAGAGTAAACGCGCATCACGTGATGGAAGGCATGCAATACGTCAGTAGTCAAGAACAATGCAAGGTCCCTGTGCTAGATAAACTTGATTGGAGCAAAGTTGTGCTCCGCAAAGCTAGAGCAATAGCACAAATGTTGAAAAAGCTGTCAACCAAGCGGCGTGCTCGAATGTCAGCGAACAAAGCAGTCAACAAAGTAGTGCAATAGCATTGAAATATCACAAATGTTGAAAAAGCAGTCAACAAGGCACTCGAATGTCAGCCAATCAAATACTATGGCATTATGTTCGCGTACTTTTGTCCAGAGGCAGTGTTTTCCAGAAACATTCAATCAGGTCAAGAACATTGTCAAAGAGGATCAGTGTAGGTGAAGGCCGAATAAGTTACGCTATTTCCCTACCAGACAAGATAGCCGGGCCCGGCCTAGTGATCTAAGGAACAAACGGGTGCCCCACTTTGAGCATGGGATAAGATAATCTTGCATGAAGCGTTGGGAACAAAAGATACACAAAATGATAAAGCATGATTCGCACAATGCTGCCCCTCAGTCCGTATTTCCGACATTTCTTAACCTAGCTTCTTATATTAGGCAAGCCACATAAGCTAGCCGGGAGTAAATTTGGACCGGTCATGCCTCCCAGACCTTCTCCACTTCCATGCCTTGTTCAGGCATGGTCGCTTGCATGTGAACTCCCCTTGCGAGCCACGCGTGGGGCGCTCTTCCCACAATACCACGCGTGATTTGTGAGTGAGGACACCGGAGGACGGACCGTCGTTGGTCTCTCACCGACAGTCTTGCTCCCAGAGCAACTTCCTTTCCACCAGCCCAGTTGTAATGCACTCGCTGATTTGGCAAGGTCCCTGCTGGCAGACTTCGTTGGGTCTGGTTGCCCGGGGTACCTCATCCCTGCGCCTAGAGTGACAGGTATCCGAGTCTGAGCGAGGAGAGTGCTGTGACAGTTGTACCTCTCTTGCAATCAAGCCACTTTTAGATGCGAAGCATCTCATGCTCGGGGCTGTGTCCCTCCCTCCCTCGTTGTCGTTGTCCGCCGTCCGCACTCTACTGTGCATGCGTGTCTCTTCAGCCCCATCAGCGCAGTCCACTATAAAAAGAAATAGGTTAGGCGGCGCCCGGTTCGATCCCACGACTCTCTGGCCGCAACGGGAGGTACGTGGCACTCTGCCCACTGCGTTACAAACCGAGACGGGAGCATGTGCTACTAACGCGCCTTATGTCCTTCACTCATTCAAACTACGTCAAGAAGCTACTGATACAACGAAGGCACGCGAAGCTGAACGTCAACGGAAACGACGAACTGAAAACTAATGGGAACTTCAGTCGCCCCCATGGCTGCTTCAGCATACTACTCAGGGTTCCCCTATGGGAAGATGGTGTAATTTTTGTTATTGAAGCTTTGAAGTCTTGTCTAATGTGGATAAGCACTCACACCTTTGCTGGGGTCTTTAGACACCGCTATGCTGCTATTATGGCTTGTTAGCTCTTGCTCTAGCATAGCTAGTCAAGTTCGTTTCCTTGAGATCCTGTAAGCTAGTCCACCATGCACTCTATGTGTTATCCTGATAAGAAATGTGTGGGTTCCGTCATGAAGTGCCATGCGTACGAGATTTCGGTGCACAATAAAGATCCCCAGGTGGTCAAAATTAATCCGGAGCCCTCCACTATGGCGCACCTCATTGTCTGCGTTGTATCGGCCCCTTTAATCAATCAAATCCGTCATGAAGTGCTATGTCTTTGCTTTTGTATCTCAGTTTATCAGTCGCCCACGCCTGTGGTGTTGTTGGCTTCTGCAGATTTTTTAACTACTTTGTGATGTGAATGGGATTGATCAAGTAATGTTTTCCTACGTCTAGCTTGCTTTCTAGGTTGATGGAAGTGCTGTTTCAGTCATCCTGTGTAATATTGTTTTAGGAAATAACTTGAATGCTATGGACAATGGTTGTATGAGCTTACAGTTTATTTCTTTGGAATTACTTTTGGGGGTTAAATTTATTTTGAGGGTTTTACAAGCATTTATGTACTTCAGATAGGAAAAGCAATACATAAGGCACTGATACTATACGATACCATATAATATGGAAAAGTGTCACAGTAGCTTATTCAAAAATTTAAACTGTGTCGGGCCACATAGGGGAGCAGTTACAATCAGTGAATTTTTCTGGAGAAAAAGATGAACGTGGGTAATTGGGCCGCAGTGAAGCATTTTCTCGTTTGAGTCATTGCCATGTGGGCAACTAGGGGCGCTGGTTTTTCGTACTTCAGTGATTGCTAAATCTAATTTCTACCAATACAAAGGTTGTGTTTAGTATCTTCTTTTGTCAGTGATTCCTTGAGTTTGTTTTTTTCTTTTAAATTTCGAAAGCTTGGATGTCTTTTACCCTGTTTCCCTTAAGTTCATGCCAGAAGTGCGTGAATATAAATTCTAGACTATAAACAAATGTAAATATGAAATTTGACTGGCAATCAAACATTACTGGATGAAAATATTTTAAGCTTTGTATGTATGAAGCTTCTGTATGGGGCCGAATCAGTTTTCTCTCGAGGAACAGAAAGCTTACTGCCATGGGACATTTCTTACACATTTGGATTTTCGTGTAGTTCTGCTTCTGTGAAAACATTACAAGAGTCATAAAAAGATTGCGAGAAGATGGGAAACGTGAGACATCTAGAAAATAAGTGAACATTATTGCAAAAAGCAATATGAACTGCCTTGCATGCCTTGAATGTAGAGAAACTCCTAGTACCAGAGATGTGTGCTTACTTGAGCTGGTACCTTGCTTGGAGGCACGTTAGGCTAACGCTTGCCTTCTAATCATTGTGGTTAAGTCTGTGGACTAGACTTCCTTTTTGGTCCGGATATGGCGAAGAGGGAAGGGACTTGCGGCTTTTAACTTTCAAAAAGCTTTTGTGCAGAAGTGTTTCACAACGCTAACATTAACGCCACTGTCTGCCCATTTGCCAGCATCTTGTGGGCTCCCGCTCCTTGTTCTGCTGCAGTGACAAACCGGTTTTTGGAAACGGACTCGAGATACCACTCATCAAGACAGTGATGCATGCATGTACAGGACAAATTTTCACTGGGAGCTGAGTACATATAAGACGATAAAGTAATTCTTACAATTTTTTTTTCTCGTACCTGGGTTGCAATACGCTTGTGCCAGCTGGTTCTTTTTTAAAAGGACCTTTCAACTCTTTTCAAAATCTGAAATGCTTTCAGAGCAAAATCTACAAGCGCATCAGATACTTTAAATAAGGAGCCACACAAGACATCTGTAAAATATACTGCTTTATGCCCATCGGATAACTCGGAAAATATTTTTCTCTTTTTCTCGGTCTGGGCGCCGTGTGCGCGCCCAAACGGTATCATTCGAGGGATGTTTGGGTTTATGTCGCATTCAGTAGCGACATTAAAGAAAATCGCAATAAAAGTAAGGCGTGAACTGGGAAGCCTACCTGCCGCGGCAAGCCAATCACGCCGTGCCACTCTGTGCTGGTGATAACTGCAGCTTTTGCAGTGCTGCAGCGTCCCTTCAATGCCTGTTAGGCTTTTCAACGTAGCTCCAGTGTCACGTGGAGAAGCCAGCCCAAAAGCCAGCAGTGTTGATCGAAAGAGTCTGTCAGTCATCTGGCTGTGCTCAACCTTGCAAACTACTGCAGGTGTTGCATCACACTGCTGCTGTCTCAGTCGTGAGAATGTAAATTTTTTTTACCTATTTCACTTTGTTGTTTTGTTTGTACAGAGGTTATACAGGATCAATATTTATGTAATCTTCTAGACATCGACGTGTAGTCTTGCGAGTCTCCAGTTGTAGCTAATGTCGGCAAGTCGGTGGAGAGGACGGTGCAATGGAAACAGCACTTTAAATCAGCCTTAAAAACTTGGAACACAGCCTACGCATTCTGGACTTTAATCTGGTGAAACATAACTATTCAGCGTCCCTTTAACGCTGTCGGTGTAATTGAAGTAGAGGTATGTTTTTGCATTTTCGTCGAGCCATGTCACTGTTACACTCGCAGGATTTCTGCTTCCATTAAAAAATGTTTGAATAGAGAAAACACTTGACATGCGATGCATCCCCCCGGGGAAAATTTTGGCCCTGAAACAGTTAAATGAGCGTTAAAACTTGGCTTAGTTACTTCAAACAGTATCTTCATGGTTTGGCATGGAACTGTGAAACCAAGGAACTGAAGAAACATACATGGGGTGCCTTAGTAGGTATAATTGTATATGCAGCCATGATCAGGGGGTAGCTAGAAGCTTTGTGTTCAATAACTGTCAAGAGACCAGCACAGTCTCTCTGAAGTTGTGGAGTGCTTGCTTAGAAAAAGTGTGTAGGAGAGCTTACTTTTGGGATGCTTTAGGTACAAATAAATGAGTGACCAAGAGCAGCTTCATATTTGTGGACAAAATGAATGGCAAGTAATGACTGAGGTTTTGAGTTGGATTAGTATAGTAGCAGGGTTAAAGATGTTAAGTCATGTCAAATAACAATTCATGAGAACAGCCTTTATCTTAGATAATTGAATAGAAAAAGGGTTAGAAAAATACAGCCACCTTATTTTCCAGTGTATAAACCCCCAGCAATACCTGACCTATCATAAATGTTGACTTGGGGTTGCGGGCAACGTACAAAATTTTGCCCTGAAGTGCCACTTCACCTCACTGTGTGTCACGCCGTGATGAATGCGTCATCACAGTCGTCATTGCATCTTTTCCCGTGCTCTATTCTAGCCATTTTACTCCCAAAAGCAAAAAGGAATTTGAGTTCAGTTCAGAGTTACTGTTCATACTTGAACATGGCGGTATCCTATCTTTATCACGCATGCTTTTCTGTTTGGTTTAAAGGTTAGGTGATATGTTTATTGTATGAGTAAACATAATGTTATTGCACCACGGCAGTCCTTTTGTGTAAAGACAGACAGCTTTCATTACGGGGTCATTTGTGGGGATGGTTTGTAGGGATGATTTTTTTTTACTGTGTGGATGTGACGTGAAGGTACTGATTATGTGTAAAAGTGGCTTATACTAGAGAAAATACGGTAAGTCAGGGCAGATCTGTAGCGTTGTACAAAAGAGGTGAAGTACATTTGGGAAGCACATATTTATAACAGATGTAACGTGACCACTGTCACAAGGAGGAACGAAAAATGTATATACACAGCACTTGCTTCTGTCGCTTGCCTTCAGGCAGAAATATGTTTCGTTACGGCACACCGTGTAAGAAAACTGACGTGCGATGTAAACTGAAAACATCTTGGAAAAGAATGTGCAAGATTCTATGTGCAGGAATGGAAATTCAAATTAGTGAATTAAAGAACGCACTCAGCTGGCATGTTATACAGTGAAATTGCGTAACACAGGAATTGCTTAAATTCAGTGGCTGCTTAATTAAAGGAAAAAAACACGAGGAGTGCTTTGTATTTTATATACACTATTTTAGCAAGTGCGCTCTGGTTCAGCGGAGCTCTTCTTACACGGAACTGATTTTGCTGGTCTCGTGTGGTTTCTGTTACGAGATTAAAAGAGGAAGTGGGGCAAAGCTTGTGATGTGGAGCTGGGTTCCAAGAACGGATGTGACAGAGAGGCAGTGATTGCCTGTAGAGGCAATCACTGCCTCTACACTTCACTACAATAATACACTTCACTAAAAAATACAGTTCACTAAAATACACTTCACTACACTTCAGTCTAAACTTCACTAACATAAGCTATGTAATCACAAAAAAAGGAAATGGTCACGCGACACCTTAGCTACAAATCCCTCACGGAACTTGACGTATTAGGGGCAGCAAGTTGTGATTGGATGAGGCAGTAAAATTCAATGGAAATTAGGCAGGATTTATAAGCTTGCAGGACGAGCTATTGGCACTTAAATTTAGTCTTGTCCTTTTTATAGCTGTAAGAATGGTGGCTTAAACGATGAAAGTTCGAACAAACATGGTAACATAGAAGCATGAGTGCATACAGTGTGCACTGTGGCAGCCAAACCTGCACAGCCATTGGGCGCATTGGGCTTGTCTGACGCGACACTGGCCCGTTGGCGTAAGTGACATTGCCACTCAAGGGGGCACATGGGTCTTTGGGACCGAAAAATTGCCCAAAAAAGCATCTTTTTAGCTATCACTTTTCTCTTGGTTTGCACAGTTTTTCCTCCGACAATTCCGTACTTGGAACACTACCAGGTACTTATAAAAGCCATAGAGGCCCGATTTCAACAATGAAATAATTTTTCCATAATTCTCCACTTTTTTGCCACTAGTGGTGTTGCAGTGATAGGAAATTCTCGAGAGGTACATCCCAGCGTGTAGTGCAGCTGGAAGATCATTTCTTTTGCACTGTGAAGCTGAATGTTTAAGCCATCCAATAAGGGAAGCAGATTTTGCATTTTGTGTTTTAGTAGTTGTTTAATTAGCATTGTTTTTAATTTGTTAGAAGGAGTCCTTCAAACCTAGAAGTTAGAATTGATGTAAACTTGTATTGTATCGCAAAACAAAACAAAAAAAACTTCTTCCCGCATTTTCTTCTGCACAACTTCTGGTATCTCTCTTCATGCCTTGCAGGTAATCTTTTGTTGAGTAGTTCTCAAAAACAGCTGTTTTCAAAAACAACCAAGGAAGATTTTTAATTAACTTGGAATCTAATGAACTCACATAAAAACTAATTGGATATTTTAAATCATCTAAAAGAACTGAGCAAGCCCATGAAGTTTCATCAAAATTGGTTTGGCAAAAAAACGTTTCTAAGACCACTGTGCCCCCCCCCCTTAAGTGACCCTGTGTATTGAGCATAGCCAATCTTTTATGTACGATTACTATAAACTGCAGCAAAAGTAAGCCAGGTATAAGTCCGGTCAGAAAAAGAGCAAGTGCGGACAGTGGTCTCAGCGGTATTGTAGCACCACCTATGAAGGTGGCCAGTAAACAAATGACAACCAAAGACACCTTTCGTGGTGTTCGCAGCAGCCTTAGCCAACATTCTAACTTCCGTTTCGGTTACCTTCCCTGGGCACATCCTCGCTGATGTAATGAAACACACGATTTAGCGGGAGAATTAAAATTTCGGCTAAAAACGTTAAATTTGTGAGGTAATAAAGCATGGTTTGCTGCAGGACAAGTGCTGGGGGCACTATAAACATCAAGTCTTTTGAATAAAACAAACTGCATGGCTCCTTCAACCATTCCACAAATAACGTCTAGATTCATTGACGTTTACAGTTTGGATAAGACTCACAACCACAGGTGTGACTTGAGTAGGCAAGTGGGCTTCCTGACTATTTCTGATGGATAATTCATGTTCCCTGTCTCTATCGCTAGTGCAACAGCCCATCTGGCCAGCGTAAGTTCTTTACGAGGTAGTGGGATTTGGTAGACAACACTAACAGCACAACTGACATAGCGATTTCAGTGTTTTTTCCGACAGCCTTCTACTTCTTGGTACGTTCATGTTCTCTGGTTACGTAGTGCAAGCTCAAGCGCAGAAGTTTACATGGGGCTGAAATGCCAACGGCGGTCCCGTGTCTTTCGGTGGCCTTTTTTATATTGTGGGACACTGTGTATGTACGGTATCACGTGCGTTTTTTGCGGACCACAGTTGTCTTTGGGCTTCTTCACTCCGTTCACATTTTTTAAGAACGTTTTGGCCACAGCGGCAATGACAGTGCCAGGGAGGCAGGTGTAATGTAGCCCGCGAATTGATTCGTGAAACGTTCCTGCATCTTGTCAATGCACAATTTTTGTAATGCTGATGCTAGAGTGAGTAAAGCAGGTGCCCTCTTTAGTGGTTTGGAATGTGCCGATTCAAAGGGTAGCAGTTCATTCTGCACATGTGGATTATTTAAGGGAGTTATGCACCTAACTTGTGGGGTGTATAAAGCGTTTTTGTACTTGCCATGAGATTCGATGCTGGTATTTCACTGAAGGGTTGCCCTGAACACATGTTTTGGTGGAACAGACTTGCGTCATAATTCTTCTACTGGGATGCTAGTGAGTCGGTTGGAAGGAGGTGGGGGATCTGAATTTGTGAATTTTTTTTGTGCAAATGTTTTCAACTGCTTGACCGTTTGTTCCTTGTGTGATTTTGTTTGGTGCGCCAGCAGTAAAGATTGTTCAGCTGTGGCAGGAAAAGAAGTGTAGCAGGAAAAATGAATTACAACTCGGACAGGGCTGAACAAGCATTGCAGCCGGTGGCCTTCCCTGGCTGATTTACCATTTGAGCAGTCAGGAAATGCGGTTGCCGTGGCTGCACAAAAAGTTGCCTTGCACATTTAGCTAATGACTGACCCCTCTCCCCTTTTGTGTTGTTGTTGCAGGCACGCAGTCTTCAGGGCACGACGACCGGCATGGCGGCCAGCTGAGCTCGTGTGGGGCTTTGCCGCACACCAAGTGGGTCCCGCTTTGCTTTCTTTCCCCGTTGGTGCAGCCAGGCACTAACCGCACTCCGTGTGTGTGTATAGCCAACTCTGTGCTGCACTGAGGAAGGTGGGGTGCGGAAAGACGAGCTGCCGACAGTTGGTCTCTCTCATTTGCCTGTTCAGAGCAGTTCCTGAGCAGTCGAATCACAGTTGGGGGCTAGTTGGCTGTTGTACATGAATAAACAGCGCTTGAAAACGAGGACTTTAAAGGAGGGGACACACGACCATGCTGGCAGTGTTGAGCAGTTCCTGGGCAGTCAAAAAGTGGGGAATATGTTGTTGGTAAAGTTGGCACTCAGCTGTGGAACACATTACAGCACTGTCGGTGCACGTTAAAGATCCCCAGGTGGTCAAAATTAATCCGAAGCCCTCCACTACGGCGCGCCCCATCGCCTGAGTTGCGTTGGCGCGCTAAACCCTACAATCAATCAATCACTGTAGAACGTATTACAACGCTTCTCCCGTGTCGTCTCGTAGTCTTCATCTACCTTCGTGCTGTAATGTGTTCCACAGTCCAAAACTGCTCTTGCAATAGAAAGTCTATGGGAAAATAAAATACAGAGCTGCTTTGGAGCAGTTCTCAGCGTTCTCAGAGTGACAAATAAAGAAGGCCTAGTGTGTGGCCCATATGCAGCCCTCCTCATAGCTTTTTGTTGGCTGTAGCTTTACCAGTGCCCCCCCTCTCCGTGAAGTTTATAGAATGGAATGCAAGACGTTGCGAGAGTGGCACTGCCTAGGTTCGCCACACGTGGAAGTGCTTTTTGGCTGAAAAGTGTTTTCACAGATAATGCAAAGGGAGTCGGTCCAGGAGACAAAATGCTTGTTCAAGCCACGCTTATTTGCCGTATTTTCACGCGTATAACCCCTCCCCTGCATATAACCCGCACCCGCACTTTCTGTCGACAAATAAAGAAAAATATGTCCCCGCGTATTGATCGCATATTTTCTACGTAAAAGGGTGGAACAAAGCTACTACTCAAGCAACATTACGCATTTTTTTATGCAAAATAACTTACCTTGCTGACTACGGAACTTGATGACTTGCTGCATATTTTTTCAGTTGGTATATTGTTCAGCTGTGTGTGCAAAATAAGCACTGTCAAGGGGATAACAGTGGCTTGGTCGCTATTACTGTTGTGGGGGCATCACGGCCCAACGCGCATTGCGGTGAAGCTGCGCCAAAGGAAATACTTTGCACATAATCTGCACCTCTACTTCACCCTTGAAATTTTTGCATTTTTGGTGCGGGTTTTATGCGCAAAAATACGGTCCTGTAACTTATGCTGCGTGCATGCTGTATGTTTTACTGACCTGATAAGGGAATTCGTTGAACTGTGAATGGGTTTGTAACGACTTAGCGAACATTCTGTAATAGGTTCCGTATGTGCCAATTCAGTGGAGACGAAAGTAGGACAACAAATGCAGATGTTCTAGTCTAGAACACATTCGCAGAGACACCTGTGCACTTGTGGCGAAACTGCTTGCGTTCGAATTAACAGGCTTTTTTATACACAGACTTCTGTGGCGCTGGACCAATACGTACAGTTCACATTATCCATAAATTCAAAATTATTGGAGTTTGATTTAATGAGCTTTTACTGTATATGATACATACATATACTTTATGGCAGTGAACTCGTGCTCCACAATAAACTCTAGCGAAAGCACAAACATCGAAGCAGCAGTTGCCAAAGCGACATCTAGCATCGAGCATTGGTTGTCTGTATGTGTTCGTTTGGGAGTGCAGTGCTTTCCGAGAATACCCGACCAGACTGAGAACATTGTCGATCAAACAAGAACAGTCTGTGCGAGTGAAGACTGGGTTGCACTCTTTCCTGTGAAATGCAGTTGGTAGGCACAGCTTAAGGCCAGAAGAAACATGCCCCCGTTTTTGGCACGGGATAAGACAACTCTTCGTGGCCAGGCAGTTGCAACAAAACACAAAACAATTCACTAAGCATGAACTGCGCCAATGCTTACACATACACACACATGCACGCACACATGCACATGCACACGCATTACACACTTATTTATACACATGCACGGTACGTTGTACAGTCATGCACAGTGTGGTGGTAGTTCACTTTGTGAATCCGAGGGGTCAGAGCTAGGCAGAAGTGAAGCACGCGCGAGTGTAGCAGGTCAGAGCTGTGGGGGCCCTTTGCAGCTTTGAAAAGGAGTGGGAGGCTTGAAGCTGTTGCCACAGGGGAGCGCGGAATTCAGGGAGAGGATCCCTGCATTCGCTGCGGGGAGTTTTACAAGCGTACTTGCACAGAAAACACAATGTTACAGTTTTTTTATCCTTCGAAGTTCGCATTCCTTTTTTCCTTGGCCAAAACCATGTTGCGACACGCACGGTTTTCGTGTCATGAACACAGTCTTGATTCTTAGAGGTTTCGGCGGAATGTTGTGCAGAATGTGGCTGTGAATTTGGATGTTAATTGTGCCTTCCTTTTTAGTGAAAATTTTAGAATTTCAGGGAAATGTACGGGTGCAGTTACTGTATTAGCACGTGCTACTCAAAGACACTTTGATGTGCAAAAACGACTCTTGACCACACAGCTTCCTCAGCTCTTTCAAGGCAGTATGATGCAGAAACGTACGAAGCCTTCATATTATAGCAATAAACTCAAAAGCTTGAGTCCTGCTCCGTGAAGAGTAAAGGTATTATTTACAGGGTGAATTTGTGCCTGCGGTCAGTGGGGATGCCGCAGCTAGAACAAGCATCCAAAGGCTTCCTCTGCAGTAACTCCCCGCACCTCAAATGAGAAATAGCCTTGTAGACCAAGTGGGGAATTACACCTACAACATTAGGTCTACAACATTAGGTAGTTGGGACAATGTACTTTTCAATCTACTATTATAGGGGTGCAGGTTATATGTAGGGGCAGGTTATGCGAGTGAAAATATAGTACTTGTCAGTATACAGATGAAGAGAATGCCGTGCCTATGAGCTGGATAGAGCTGTTCGTGATGGAGTGGTGGTGACAGCCCTCCTCCTTCCTTGTGCTGCGCAGAGCAGGGCCAGCAGCAGCAGCCTGTTGGGGTCCTGATGGGGTGGCCCCCGCGGCTATGACCGTCGAAGGAAGCCCCCTGGGTGGGGGTGACCAGGACCCCCCTCCCGCCGCCAACGCCAGCAACCATGAGGTGAGCGAGCCCCTGCCTCCCCCGTCTCTTTTGGGGCCGTTGGTCAGACAGATCAGCAGCGTTGGTCTTCTAATATTATTGCACATCTTCAGCTGTCAACGGGACAACTTACAACTTACTCAGCGGGACAGCGTACAAATGACAACTTGGTAGACAGCCTGGTCTACAGTAGGGGTTTGTTTGGCCTTGACTCTCTCGAGCTTAAATGTTGGACCTAGCGTGGACTGTGGGCACTTTGGTCGCTTGGTCTCAGTGAGGTTGTATGTTCAGCCACCCCGTAATTTCACTTGTGCGGCAGTGACCAGTAGGCTGGTCAGCTTCCTCTGTGGTGCCAGGTTATCCACGAAGCCATTTGGGCTGCACAAGTACTTCGTGAACCAGTTTTCTGTCCTTGCAGCAGAGGAGTATGTGTCCAATTTATTTCACTGCTTGAAAGCGCATGTCTGATGACGAGTGGCGTGCTGTGCTCTCTCCCCTCTCCCCCCCCTTTGCAGCAGCAGGAGCAGCAGCAACCGCAGCCACCGCCCTCCCGCCGCCCGCGGCAGTGGAGGAAGGTGGCAGCAGCGAGCCCACTCCCCCTCCTCCTCCTCCTCCACCCTCGCTGCTGGCCCCCGCGGAGCCCCTCCCTCCTCCCGGAGGGGGGCCCGGGGAGCAGCCTCCCGCCCCTCCTGCCCCTCCGGTGGAGGAAGAGGAGGAGGGGGAAGAGGAGGAGTTCCCCCTGACGGAGCTGGCGCGGCTGGACGAGATGATCAACCGGCCACGCTGGGTCATCCCGGTGCTGGCCAAGGGGGAGCTCGAGGTGCTCCTCGAGGCCTCCATACGCCTCTGCAGGCAGGGTGGGTGCTCTGCTCTCTCTCTACCCTCTCTCCCTTTCTCACTACTCAATAATCCATCCCCGCCAGCTTTATGATGTACCAATAACGTCAGGAAAGGACACCCCGGTTCCATAGCTTGCACTCTTGCTTGGCTGAGCACATTTTCCGCAAAGCAATTTCCCTTCTCTGTTCACAATACAAAGTCTGTCTGCTGCAGACTAGTTGCAGACAACCCCATGTCAACTCGCCTGGGACTCAACTGCAGTAGGGGGCCAGCATACTGCGTTACAAGTGGAACGCCCGTCTGGGGATTGTGCACTGCACAGACAGAGTGGGGGCATGACACAAGTGCAGTAGAACCTCGTTGATACGTTCCTGGTTCCTGTGATTTCCCAGCTACTAAGCTGTCAATTGTGAGCACTAAAAATGCCCCATAGTACTACGTTTCTTCCCGGCCAGTACGTTTTTCTCTTGTCATGTTTTTTTTTTACGTACCAACTAGGTTCTACTGTATAGCTGTGGGAGAAAAAATGCATGGGAGGGCACAAGTGCATCAAATGGCAGGTTGACTCTAAAGAAAGCTTGTGAAAAGCATGGCTGAGGCCAAGAGTGTAAGTGGGACACTGTGGCCGCAAGTGGGCAGGATATGGAGCGTTGGGGGGGACGTTGGAGTGAGGCCCAAAGAAGAGTCACACTGGGAGCCTCGTGTCCTTTACTTCGGAAAGAATCAGTGGATGCATTCAGGTAGCACATTTAATATACACAGTGCATTTCTGGGGTGTAAGTTAGAGCAGAGTGCACTGTGTATATTACGTTGACTCTGACTTTGGTCGACTCTGACTATAGGTTGACTTTGAAGTGGAAAAAGGTGACAAAAAGTAATTTGGCGGAGAAGCGCACTTTATTTTCAACGACCGTCCATAGTACGCTAACCGGAGTAACTCATCTGATCTGTCAGAGTCACGGCGTCCCACAGAGTCGTGTTCAGTGCCATCGAGCGCATTGTTCATGGAGCCTTTTCTCAACGCTCGTCCAACCACATCGTCGGAAAAGCGACTGCCAAGAGGAGGACACCCAGCTGGATATGGTTGTGAGGAATCTCTTCCGGGGGTTGCACGTTGGCAACTTATCTTTCTGGCTTCACCATTACTTTGTGCTGTTCCTCCGAACGCCAAACTGGTGCTGGCTCGCCATATTCTCGTTCTTTTCGGCGGTCTGCATCGCTTTTGTCTTAGACGTAGCACTAAGCTGGCATAGAGTTCCACCACTTACCTCGGAGCAGGACGTATACTGGTTTATATGGTAACTTGAATAATAATTCTGCCAATGATCGCTATATAAAACGAAGGGTGACTTTTGTATGGATCTTTTTTGGAAGAAAACTTTACCTATATGCTGGTTTATATGGTAATTTGATTAATAATTCTGCCAATAATCGCTATACAAAACGAAGGGTGACTTTTGTGTGGATTTTTTTGGATGAAAACTTTACCTGTATACTGGTATATATGGTAACTTGATTAATAATAACAGCATGCCAGAGGTGTGTTGTGGTTGGGGGTCAGATGTGCTCGGGTCACCACATATCTGATGTGTTGTCAGGTGTAAACAGTACATGTTATGCGAATCTTTCAGCAAACCATTTCTTGTGCTTGGTACAGTACTCTGCATCAGGGTTCGTTGTTACGGTAGTTAGCAGTGACCATTTTCATGTTGGAGGCAAAAAATGAGAACGCTCGTGTGTTGGGATTTCGGTGCAGGTCAGAGATGTCTGGGGGTCTAAATGTATCGGTAACCCTCCTCTGTGGCGCTACACAACCACGTTTGCTTGCACAAGCATTTGAAACCCATAAAGGGACCCTACAGCAATTACCATGGACTACTCGGTTTGTTCCTTCTCAACTTGACTGCCGACAACGCGACGAAAGCTGCGCGCTCTCTCCCGGAGAGGGGGCGGCTCGCGGTGTTCTTTTCGGCGACCTTCGATGTATCAATAGACCCCTCTATTTCTGTCTGGGGCCACAAAAAGGCAGGCCAAGCGCGCGCTCAGGCTGCTAGGGTGTTTTTGAAGCGATGATAGTTTGTTGTCGAGTGGTCTCGTTGAAAGGGGAGTATTGAGTTCTTCAATCAAACTCTGCACGCACTCAGAACACGAAAGAAACTCCAAAACTGTGTGTACAGGTTCAGACATAGAAGAAGTTGGTACACAGTGCCAACGACGGTGGATCGTCACAGGAAATGCGAGAAATGAGCCGCGAAGTTGACCAGCGACAGCCAACAGGACAGCCATGGCCACAATGATGTCGTTTAGGCCATGCCAGGGATGGTGATGAGAAAAATTAAAAAGAGGGCGGTTGGTTTTTCCGCGTCTTTCACAGTGATTTGCGTGCTCACCGCTTCACGTGCACGTGTAATATTTGGCTCATGTATTCCTGGTAGTGTAATGTGAATGTCGCGCAGGTTTACTTGCGCTGCTCAGAGAGGGTTGCAGGGTCCCTTTAAACATCAATCCTGGCTTCCTTGTGTCTGCTATTGAGATTCCCCCCCCCCTTTTATTCTGCCCCCTGCAGGGCGGGACGTCCACAGTGAGCCGTGTCAGCGGTTTTTCCGGGAAGGGCTCACCATCTCGTTTACCAAAATTCTCACGGATGAAGCAGTCAGCGGCTGGAAGTTTGACATCCACGTGAGTTCTGGGGGAACTCCTCTCCCCTCCTTGGTCGCGCCTTATTTCGCCTCCTTTGACACAAAGCATCAGACTGGTGTTGGTGCCAGGTTCGTATTGGTGCCGTTAGTACCCCATGTGCTAAGTTTCTTGCCCATGCACATGTGCGTGATGGACATTGTTTTTTTGGTTTTTTTTTCGGGTACATTCTCATTGTTGTAGCAGGAAGGGCATGCTTAGTCTTTGTCAGAAAGAAGATGCTTGAGTATATATTTTTGCTAACGAAACGATGCCTAAGTGGTGTTTGTTTGTCAAACAAGGAAGCGGTGTTGCCCTGTCCGACCCGGAGTGTGTGTGTGTGTGCGTGTGCAGCGCTGCATCATGAAGAACTGCGAGCGGCTCATTGAGCTGTGCGTGATAAAGCTGAACCAGGACTGGTTCCCCCTGCTCGACCTGCTGGCCATGGTGCTCAATCCGCACAACAAGTGAGTGGCCCTCCCTCCCCTTTCTTCCCCCTCTGCGGCCTGCAACGCTGAGCCCTGAGGTTGCGCTAGGATTGCATTTTCGAAAAGAATGCGCAGCGAATAACGGCTTTTGTTTGAATGGTTTAGGAGTAAAGTGAATTGTTGCAGAAGTTACAACCGTTTGAAGTTTGGGCTGTGAAAGTGGGAACCGGAAAGACCAATTTTGCCTTCCAGGCCCCAATTTCAAATGGGCGTAACTTTCTTCTACAGACCAGATAGAATGATAATGTTAGTCTTATTGCACTCCTTGATTTGTGCACAGTTCTCTAATACCTTGTTCAGCTGCGTCATTCTAGCAGTATTTATACAAAAACTGTTAAGAAATCAAATATAAGAATCCAAATAAATTTGAATGTAGTCATTTTACACAAAAACCAAATTTTATATACCGTATTTACTCAGCGTAATGACATTAGGCGGGAAAATATTTCAACAGATTTTTAAAAGTTTAAATTTCATAGGACAAAGCTGCTAAGAGAGCGCTATCAGAGCCTTACCATTTTTGTAAAAACATGTAGGTAATTATGTAATCAAATTTCTTTCTTATTTTCAACATGCTAGTGGCCCCCTACTCGCCATGGAGCTGTCCTCACTCAAGTCGCTCACAGCTTCACATTCGTTGTCGGCCCGCAGCGCACGATTTTCTGCGCCGTCAAGGCATTCCAAAACTTTTTTTCCAACACCGGAAAACATCTCTTCCTTGGGGCCACGAAACACACGGGGATCCTTGTTCATCACCCAAAAATGTCTCGCACACAGTGGGTCAACACTGAAGTGCCACCCAGCCACGTGGTTTCCATGTGCATCAACGCATGCTCCACCACCGTCAGTTTAAAACCGGCTGTGTAGCTCATGTACTAGCCCATCGTACTGCGCACTCCAGGAGCACAAAAAAAGGTTGGGAACACAGCTGAACAACAAAACCACGGAGCGTAACCGCGGGAGAGCAAAAGCAGAGGAGTGCGGAGTACGTTTAGTGCTTTGTTTGCACGCCGCTAGAACTAACCAGTAGAGCAAAGAGCACGGAAGGAGTGCAGAGTACGTTTTCTGCTGTGTTCGCACGCCGCAACGTTTTCATGGCACAAGGTTCGTTTTGTGTGTTGAGAAGGTGGTGCTACGCAAGCACACAATTTTTAAATTGTGAGCCACGGCATTTGCGCTCATGTCTCCGGCTACCGTTGAGATTTCGTTTTGTTGGAATGCGTTTTTAGCATTTCTGCGCGTACTGTAGTGTGATATCAAGTTGCTGCGATCGTCTGTGGCATCAGCAACCATGCTTAGATAAAAGCATATTCTCGCTGCATTTTCTATTCAAAGTGACAAAAAACTAAATTCTCAAGAACAAAAGTGGGGGGGAGGGTTCATTACGCAAGTGGGTTCATAACACGAGTAAATATGGTATACAATCAGAATGAAAAGCTACATATGTCCTCGCATTTTTATCATCGTAACTCTAAAAATAACGTTTTTGATCAGAGACCCATGTGCCCCCTTTAAATTTGGTTGTTTGTGCTTACATGCGTGCTTGTTTTTGTTTTGTCCCATTCCCCTCAACACCACCGCCAGGTTTCATTCGTACAATGGCACCCGGCCGTCCGACTCGGTGCCCCCCGGTTCCCAGATCTTTGACGAGGACGTCTATGCCCGCCCCACCGACACCAGGACACCCAAGGTACGCAAACTGGGTGGCAGGCAGCAGGGCTTGGCTAGCAAGCATGGTGCCAGTGGGTGCAAGTACTCCCCAAGTACGTTGTCATCAACTTGTGTAGACTGGGAGGGAGGCTGCCTTGCCTTCTCAAGGCCGGTATTATTTATGCGCAGGTAAGAAGTGCAGAAGCGCGGATAAATTCAACTAAAGCAACAAAAGTTGGCTGCACAGTAACGCTCACTATATTTCCGCTGTTTTAACATGTGCTTGATCAATACACGCAGTTAATTTCTACGACCGTAACAAACAGAAGGTGGCGGAGATTTTTGCATCGAGGTAAGGTGCTACTGGAAGCTGGAACATTGCTTATTGCTGTAGGAGAGCTCAAATGAGGCAGTGTTCTGAAATCGCACCACAGAGTATAAATTGTATACCCCCTCAATATGGGTTCGAAAATTGCGGAAAGAAAATGCAACTGTGATTGCACTGCAGTGTCGGTAACATTAGGCACTCGCTAGGGGGCTTTTCACTCTTTTGCGAGCACATTCACAAAATATTGTAAATATTCAAGGGACCATATACAGTTAAACCTCGTTATAACGAAATTGAAGGGGCGCCGCGATTTGCTCTTTATAGCCAATATTTCGTTATAGCCGTAGCCGACATTTACTGCAAGTATTATGCATTGTAGTAACCTCAAACAAAAAGCCGGCGAAATAGCATCTTGCTGCACGGCGGTAGTAAGTAAAATAAACACATTCCGGAGGTAAAGCGGAAAAGTCACAAACCTACTTTATTGCAGTTCAAAACTCGTATTTAAAACAGACTTGGCTACGAAGAAGTCCGTAATTGGACGTTGATGCACCTTCCTGATGCGAGCGATGGCTCCCTCAGCTGCGGCCGCTATTGGCCTCGAGGACATACCGTGGCGCCACCTACGAGTGACGTCACTTGTAGGACGCCGAATCGTGTTGTCGTCTGCTACAGCAGATTTCCCGTGCGTATGCGGAAGCGTGTTTTTTTGTTGTGGCCACCGTCTCGCCCGCTCCTTGTGGATTTGATGCAAATTACCAAAAAAGTTGTCTGTAAAACAAATAATTCGGGCAAGCAATCAGCGAGTCGCTTGTTCCCGGCGACACCACCGCGTTTAGGTAGTTGCTACCATCGCGACCCACAGCTCTTACATACGCAGCCGGCTAACGCCAAGGACGATGCAACTGATGCCGAGAAAAGTACGCTGTAAATTCATTATGAAATACTTGTGACGGGACATGTGTGTGCAAGCAAACACCTTGTAACAGCGACGGCAACGCCTCGCTCACTTAAGATCTCACCGCGCGAACTGCTCGTATTGCCTGGTAAATGAATGACGCGAGAACGGTGATCAGATTGCTTCGCCGCACATGCTTAAAAGTATTCTTATGGTCTGGAGTTTGGCTTAATCAGTGTCTATTTCCCCTACGATGTTTTTATAGTCATGCCCGGATTTGATTAACGATCACTGCCGTAGCCTGTACTCTGCACGACAATGTTTACTTTTCGCGACTTGTCCGCAATGTATGAACGGTATGAACGCGAGTTTTTAACGCCTTCGAGCGGGTTCGGACAAGGCTATATTTAGTTTTCATTAGGTGCTCGGCATGATAATTTATAATTGCAGCGTGTTTTGTATGTTTACAGTAAGCCGGCATTTCTCAAGCATCAATTTCGAAACTCACGACTTCTCACAGAAGGCGAGGCTGCGTACGAGGCGAAATACGTCGTTAATGATTTCGGGTAATGGGGATATTTAGTATAGGAGAACCGAGCGTTGGGGGCCCCCAAGAAGTTGGAGGAACCCAAACGCAACCCACGCGTGCGCGACGGAAGGGCCTTCGCCAACAGCTCGCAGCCGGCTTCGGGTGCACGTAATCGGATGTTGGGAACTTAAGGCTTGGCATCGCAGCGAGTTGTGAGTGACAGTCCCTAACGGAACGTTTCACCGCACTGGGAACTCTATAAGCGCGGTGATTCCCGTTGAAGCGATCGACGATCAAGATGCCTGCACGGTCTCGGCCGATTCTTGCGCGCAAGCATAGCCATCCTTCGGCCGCTCGCCGCACCGTGCGTGAACGGGCCGGCGCTGCCGGGACCGACCTCCGCGGCCGGTCGGCGTAAATCGCGGCAGATATTTGAGCATTGCTTTGAAAACCACAGCTGATGACACTACCTATCAGAATTTTTCATCACACTAACATCCACTTTCACAAATCTGGAACTTCTTTTCCACGACTTGTGCGATTTTAAAAAGCGGCGACAAGTTGTTGCCGCCGCGAGCTGCGTCGGTTCGAGCTGCTCCGTCGGCCGTGCGGGCAGGCACGGCGGATGTGTGTGCGGAGCGTTTGTGCGAGCAGTAAACGCTTCACGAACTTCCTGCTTTACACATTTCTTGCAAACAAGGGAAATCTAGAAACTTCACTCGGCGATCATCGTAGTCCACATTGTTGATCGGGGTAACAAGCCGCTGCTTACGCTTCGGTCGCATGCGTAATACACCACCACGCTCATGGTGTTTGCCGATAATCTACCACAGTTGATACGGTTATATAGTCACCATTAGGTCGAACTGCGCTTGACGCACTGAGAATGAACTTCAAACGAAGGAAATTAACTCGAAAATACTTTTAGAACGCGTTTCCTAAGCGAAGTGTCACGCGCTGCAAGCCAACTACGCAGCAAGATAGGAACGGTGATCCTACAAGTGACGTCAAAACGATCGCAGCGCCGGCCTCTCCAGTGGTGGGCCTCGCGGCCAATGTTCACGGCATCTTCGCCGCCCTCGTGCGCGCCGAAGTAGCGGCGCAGCACGTCCACCGCATCTAGTGCCTCCGACGCCGTCCTTAGCGCTTCTTTTCAAGCCACTTGCAACAGCGCTGACGATGGACTCTCGGTTGCTCACGATGGTTGACAGCGTACTCGTCCACACATCAAAGTCTCTTGCCACCTTACCACGGAGTGCACCTTACCTTCCTTCGCGCCCGATGCGACGCTTTTATCATAGCCGTCTTCTGTTCAAGCGTGGTAGTCTTTCGATTCGCTTCCCGCCTGTCGCACTCGCGTTTTTGGAATCACGCGGGCAGTACGTTAAAAGATAAGGCTGAAGACTGCCAAAACCCACGCACAAAAAACTACGCAGCGAAGTCGGCGATATGAACAGGGTAGGGGAGGGGAGGGGGGAGAGGAAGGCGACGCAACTGACGCAACCGCGCGCGCCGTGTGCATTGGGGTTCTTCTCAGACTCACCGCGGATAGTCCGCGGATTCCCCGAAGCCATAGGGATACGTTGGAAAATCGAACGTCGGACTGCTTCTCGGGGAGCCCGCGGTGAGTCCGCGAGACTGTAAATAGTGGATAGTGCCGTGCGCAGCGAGAGGAGGGTGGGGGCTTCGCGTGCGGAGCGTCGGAGCGTCCGCATGGCGCGCCTTCCTGCTTCGCGCGCGTGGCGCGAGTTTTGAACTGCTAATACCGTTGCCGCGTCGCGCACTGTCTCAAATCCGCCTTTCACACTGTTGTAAAATTAGCTCAAAATTTGATTTCTCAACTAAATTTGTTCGTTATATCCCGTAACAGGGAAATTTTACCTCGTTAAAACGAGGTTTTAAATACATTGGCTTCTATGGGGACTTTCAAGGGGAATTACGATTTGCTCGTTATATCCATTATTTCATTATAGCCCGTCTCGTTATAACAAGGTTTAACTGTACTCGATATTCCATTGAGGAACCGAATTGTTTGGCGACTGAAAGTTTGATTCACTTATGCCAACTTTTTTTGGGGGGGCCGAGCTCAATGGGGCCTTGGTTGAGGGAAGGCAATTGTGGGATGTGTCTTTTTTCAGGGCTGGGTGGTGGACCTGATCAACCGGTTCGGCGAGCTGGGCGGCTTCTCCATTCTGCTGGAGCGCTTCCGCTCGGGGCCCCCGCTGTCCGTGGCAGTCATTGCCGCACTCATCAGGTGGGTGGAGCTGCTGCTGCTGCTGCTGCTGGTGTTGGGTGAGAGGGAAAGGGGTTATGTGTTGCCTTTAGTCGGTGTTGAGTCTGATTGCGCTTATGGCTGCGTTTAGTGCATTTGCTTTACCCCGCTTTTTTTTTCTCAACAGTATTGTACATTTCTGGGTGTGCAATCGTTGAACGCTTGTCGCAGGCTTTTCACACCTTCTTTGCTCTTCTATGTGAGACCCTTCCCTCTGCAATGCTTGTATGATACCCTGAGGGTAAAATAAATAAATAAAGAACGCTGTAGTTTTGTTTGTGAGAGCGGCAGAAATGAATAATGCATTGTTCCCCACAATAAATGCTGCACTGAACTACAATGCATGAGACACTACGATGTATAGACACTAAAATGCACCTCATCGATACGTTTAAAAAGATAAATGTGAGGGAGAAATGCACTGTGTGGGAAGACGTACTGTCCGGAAGAAATGTACTGCGGGGAATTTTTAGTGTTTACTATTGAGAGCGTCCTAACCGGGAAATCGTATGAACTGCAACCGTGTCAACGTGGTTCTACTGTACAAAGAATGCAATGCTGCAAACACACTCGAAATCGAACCATTATTAGCGACTTCATAGCTAAATGAAGTCCAGTGTCGGTAGCGTGGCAGCTGAGCAGTAAAAAAAAAAAATCCAAAAGGAAATGAAGCTTTTTTGAGTTGAAATGATCTGCTTGCAGCGTTGCAAGCCCTACACATCGAGCTTAATTTTTCAAAGAGAATTGTAACACTAGCTGCTCTATGTCTTGAGATAATGGTGCAAAAAAAAAAAAAAAGGACAAGGTGGTAAAAAACAGTTTTTAGAAAACAAGGAAAGAAGCTTTGGAATGTAGGCAAACGTGATAACTTTGCAGTGCGACAGCTCGGTAAGTGTTAATACAGTGGAATCTCGGTGATACGAATTCGGTTGATACGAATTTCGTTGTGATACGAATTTTTAAAATTCCCCGGCGAAAATGCATTGTATGCAATGTAAAAAAATTCGGATGATCCGTACGCATTTATCACCTGGTGCGGGTGATACGAACACGGGAGCCGCGAGCAGACGACTGCGGCGTGGACGGGAGGCGGGAGTGTTGGTGTGGCCGTGCGGCCTTCGTTACGCGTGGGCACAAAAGCATGGAGCGTGAACCGCATGGGGCGTTTTCTGCTCGCGAAAACGCGCCGTGCACGCCACAGGCGCGCTGACCCTGCCGCGTAACCACCTAACACGCCGCGGCCGGCGGCGGCAACATGGCGGCGGCTTCGGCCGCGAAGTGGTGTCGGGAGCTCGAGCTACCGCTTCTAAGCGCTCTCTAAAATATCGCTCAAGGCACGCACGAAGTTGCTTGTGCGGTAAAGGAGCTTATAATGTAGGTGAAAACGGTACTATAACACACCATCCGCGCCGGTAGTGGGTGTTAGGCCTAAACATCTCCGGCGGGGCCACCGGGCTGTCCGGAGCGTTTTCAAACTGCCGCCATGAAGAGCGCACCTCGCCATTGGCGCAAGTCGGCAGGCTCCTCCCACTGCCGCGCGCGTCGGGCGTCATTTTCCGAGCGAGGTAGCATCTGTCGCGGGGGCGAAATCGTCAACGCGGGCGTGAAAATAATGCGCGCGCAACGCCGACGCGCACGAATCGCATGCGGTTCGCGTGCGCACGTCGCGTCGAAGGTGAGCACGCGTTCTTTTGACTCCCGCGTTGACGATTCGGGCCGGCACCCCGGCGCCAGCCTCTGCTGGGGTGGTACCTCTGCCCACGGCCGGGCTAGAGCGGCCGCGTGCGCACGTTGGTATCGACACAGCGCGCGTCGCCGTCCTACCCCGGCCGTGCTCAGCCTTGGTTGCCGCCAACGTTGCTGCGAACGGCAGTGGGAGGAGCCTCATGAGTCATGACTTGCGCCAATAGGGAGACGTCTGCCTTATGGCGGCAATTTCGAAGCGCTCGCAGCAGCTGGCTGGCCACTTCCGCAGCGCATATTTGGCGCGGATGATATTTTTATAGCGCAGTTTTCTCCCACTTTATGAGCTCTCCCCGCATGAGCAATTTAGTTTACACCTTGAGCTGCGTTTTAAGTGGTTGCTGAAGCTACTTGCACCTCTTCACGGCAACAGCCGACGCCATGTTGCCGCCGCCTGTCACATGCGCGGCACTATGCCATTTTTTCTCGTTTTCTGATGATACGAATTTTCGGGTGATACGAATCTTTTTGCCTTCCCTTGAGATTCGTATGACCGAGATTCCACTGTAATTGGATCGTTGCTTCGGAACGTGTATAGACTGCGAACGGAGACATAGTGAGTGAGGTTGGTCGTCTTGTGCATGTGCAGGCCGTTTGGGCTGTGCCACAGCCTGCTGACTGTGAACACGGTGGAGCGGTACCTGATGCCCATCGTGCACATGGTGCCGGCCTTCCTGGAGCGGCTCTCGGACGAGGAGCTCAAGCGCGAGGCCAAGAACGAGAGCAAGAACGACGCCCTGGCGGCCATCGTGCGCGCCCTGCGCTCCCTGGCCGCCATGGTGCCCCGCCAGGAGGAGACCGTGCGCTCGCTCGAGATGTTCCGCCTGCGCATGATCCTCAGGTTGGTGGCAAGGGGCGGGGGGCTCTTCCTTGCCGTGTTTCTTTCTTTTCTGTTGTTGTTGTGGTTGTGGTGGTTTCGAGGGCCTGAGAAAATACTGGACACATTCTTCGCACTTGCTTGGAGTCCTTCCGGTCTTCCTTCGTTTGCTCATGCACTGTCATAGACTTCACTGCAATACATACACTCGATGTGGCAAAGCCAAGTTTACGAAAAGTCTTTGTCAGCTTGGTTGACTCCACTGCTATACACAATTGCATTGCTGGGAAGAAGCTTTTGGGGCAGGATAAGCAGTCTTGCATCAAATTATAGAGGGCTTAACAAAACTTGCTGAGCTAGTTGGTTTATGCTAACTGGGAAGAATAAAAGCGGGCGCAAAGTGGACGAAGACGAAGTAGACACAAAACACGGGCCTGTACGTGTTCTTTGTCTCTACTTCGTCTGCGTCCGCTTTGCGCCCACTTTTAGTTTTTCAGTATAGAGGGCCTCTGGCCTTTTATTACATACCCTATATGAGTGCGTTGTGTCATGTTTGTGGTGGTTAGAGGTGTACGAATGCTTACGCATCAATCAAGTAGGCACATGCAATGAGAGCGAGGAACAGGGTAATTTTATTGGGAGACCTCTGGTTACTGTTGGCTTGCTGCTTGCTTGTGGTGTGTGCAGCACTCCTAGCGCAAACGCATTTGCAGCAAGTGTCCACTGTGGCTGTGATAACAAACCAGTCACAGTGCCTCTTTGACATCGTTACAAATACCAAATGGCATTGAACTTGGCTCTACAACACAAGACCCATATTTCAAAACCTTCATTGTGTAATCTGGGTCGTTGGTTTGGCTTTTCTGCGTGGCGCCGAAGCTGCGCAGAAAGGAACTCTTGCAGATATCCCCTGCTGGGCCCAGACATTGGAAGAGCAGCTAGAGTAATGCTGTGCAGTGTGCCGGCTTTGTGTTCCCTTCTGCAATAGCTCATAGTAACAGTGCTAACGACACGAGACAAAAAGAAGAGGGCACAAACAGCGCCGTGTTTGTGCCCTCTTCTTTTTGTCTCGTGTCGTTAGCGCTGTTACTGTGCACATGTACCAACTCGCCCAGTCTTCCGTTTTAGCTCTAATAGCTCCTGGCTGAACTTGTCAGAAACTTTTGTGACTGGAGTTGCAGGGGGTGGGACCCACATATGAGCGCGTATGAAAATTGTGATCTGAGAGCAGTTTAGAGCAGTCCTTGGACAGTAGTAAGTGAAGTTACAGCACCCATAAACAGCTTGTTTCTCGCTGAAAAATTTCGCAGCTGCCAAATTGCTTGTGAGGATTGGGGGTGCGGTGTAGACGAGTAAATGCGGTATATTCAAACGGAATAGTTTGATGACATATTCTGGAAACAGAGGCTACTGCAAGGTACCTTTTAAATGCAGTTTATACATATGCAGTGTAATGCCAGTTAGAGAAACTTGTACAGTCAAGGAAACCCTTTATGTCATGGTGGCATAACAGCACAATTTGTAACATAGACAGAAGGGAAGAAAACAGGACGAGTGCTGTGTTTCTTTTCTTCACTGTTTTCTTCCTTTTCGCCCACGTTAGGAGTTGCACTGTTTTGCCGCCGTGATCGACATTCACCAACTCGCTCAACTGTCCATACTTCTGCTCTTCATCGTAGAAGCCCACACATCTTTGAAGTCTTTAGAAAGGAGATATTGTCACAAAGTGTAAAGATTGAAAGGTTGTGGTGGCACTGTGAAAAGACAACGAAGTACTGTCTGTTGCTGCTGCTGCCCCATTGCAGGCTTCTGCAGATCTCGTCGTTCAACGGCAAAATGAACGCCCTGAATGAAGTGAACAAGGTGATTGCCAACGTGTCCTACTACGCCCACCGGCACGCCGCCGCAGGGGGCGGGGGCGGCGCGGACGAGGAGGAGTGGCTCACGGCCGAGCGCATGGCGGTGAGTTCAGTGCCTTCTTCTTCTGTACCTGGGCTTGAGGAATCGTTCGTTACTTGAACCGCCCACGACTCGCAGGAGTGGATCAAGGAGAACAAGGTGCTGCAGATCGTGCTGCGCGACAGCCTGCACCAGCCCCAGTACGTGGAGAAGCTGGAGAAGATTGTGCGCTTTGTGATCAAGGAGAAGGCGCTGACGCTGGGCGACCTGGACGACCTGTGGGCGGCGCAGAGCGGCAAGCACGAGGCCATCGTGCAGAACGTGCACGAGCTGCTGGCCAAGCTGGCGTGGGACTTCTCGGCCGAGCAGCTGGACCACCTGTTCGGCTGCTTCCAGGCGAGCTGGGCGTGCGCGGCCAAGCGGCAGCGCGAGAAGCTCCTCGAGCTGATCCGCCGCCTGGCCGAGGACGACAAGGAGGGCCTCATGGCCCACAAGGTCCTGCAGCTGCTCTGGAGCCTCGCCCACAGCCGCCAGGTGCCCACCGACACCATGGAGCTGGCCCTCAGCTTCCACGTCAAGATCCTCGACTACTCCTGCTCCCAGGACCGCGACGCCCAGAAGGCCCACTGGCTCGACCGATGCGTCCAGGTACGCCCCAGGGGCCCGTCTTGAGGCCTCTCCTGTTCGCGGTTTTAGGCCGCTCAGCACTGCTGCATGGCAGCTCCGCATTTTGTTTGCCTTTGGGGTTTCTATTGCAAGAGCAGCTTTGCGCTGCCTAGGAACTGCTCAAAGCTGCTGTGGACAGGCGAATAGAAGGGACCATTTGTTTGCAGAAATTGGTTTGAAACTGTCAATGAAAAGCTGGTGAGGAGAGAGAGTTATCGCAGCAACGCAATGTTTTCTTCTGGCCCCGCAATTGTTCTTGGGGTTTATAGATTTAGCCTTCCCCCTTCAAACAACATAAGGGTTGGACCTCATTGTAACAAAACGGGCTGTAACAAAGTGATGGATGAGTTGAAGGAATCATGGTTACCCTTAGTAGTATTGGTAGTGCTATACAGTGCTTACAGCAAAGTACAGAATCGACTCGACTGTAACGCAACCCCATGCTTGTAATGCAAGGGCAACTTTTTACTGTGGCTGAAAAAAGAAAATTAGGCTGTTATGCCTCGCTTTCTTGCGTGTAATATTTGCCGGTGCAGGCACCGTGCGCATTTTCTGCTCGTGCGACTGCATGTTGAAATGAACCTGCTTGCTACTGCGCAGTGGTTCATGTGTCGTGTCGGTCATCATGAGAATGCGGTTTTAATCCTGGCCTTGGCCATGGCTCTTGTTTTTTGTGGGCCTATTGAGAGGCCATCGTGCGACAACCAAGTCATTGCATGCAGTTTTCTTGTAACAAAATTACTGTTCTTCTGCACAGTCGAATCCGACTATGTCAAACCTGTTTACATTGAATTATCCTTTGAACTATCTATGGTTATATATATAGCAAAAAGTGCGCTTATATCGAACAAAAATAGCAGTGACTACCGATATATTGAGCCCCAAATGTCGCAGAAGTTGGCTTTTCCAAGTTGGCTTTCCCTCGGGGCGGAAGTGGAATTCTGTTTGTACACCAGTGGTTTAGCCTGGCCGCTCTTGAGCAATGGGTGGCTCTCTTCTCCTTCCCTTCGCTCTCCCTGTCGTGACTGGGACTGCACCACTGTGCCGTGCAGGGTGAGCCGTCGTCACCCGCTGTTGCGAAAAATGATCCTGGCCTGTTCGGCATACTTTTTTTTTTTCTTTCGTTGTGTTTGTAGCGTTCGTGCATTTGTGAGCTTTCTTCCGAAGGGTAGCTATGGTGGCTAGCGCTAGTGTCACTAAATAAAGGCTTAGTTAGTGGCTCTTGCTAGCGCGTGGCAGAATTCGCTTTTCACCGTGAAGCTGGCAATCGTAAATCGAGTCCAACTTGGTAAGGAGATGGATGTCCCCGTGATGCATGAGATTCCCAAGAACACCTTCTCGAAGTACCGTATTTATTCGAATCTAGGCTGGCCCCGATTCTAAGCCGACCCCCGAAAGTCCGAAACCACGGAAAAAAAACAACTTACCTCGAATGTAGGCCGAACAAAAAGGCGAGATCAGCGTTCACAAAAAGAAAACACGTTTATTGAACATGAAGATGCGGTGCTCATTCTGAGTCATCATCGCTGCTAGCCTCTGAATGCTATCCTCGTTGCGGCGCACGCAAATATCCTCTCCCGTTGCGTCCTCCCACGACGGACATTTTTTTTCATCCACGCCGAAGTTCCTCCCGGCTTGAACGTTTGACGACAACTCCGTGGCTAAAACAACTTTTCTTTTAAAAGCGGCACTATAATGGCACCGCTTGTTTGGTGCCATTGCGCTGTCAAAACCAATGGCTCGTCTAGTAATGGCTACAATACTTTCTTTTCTGGGTGGCACTAGCTGCGCGACACTTCCCTCAATTTCACTTGGAAAATTGGCGCGTGTTTCAAAATCCTTGAATCCAAGCCGACCCTAGAGTTTGATATATCAGTATTTCAAAAAAACTATCGGCTTAGATTCGAATAAATATGGTAGGTTCTGGGTAGATGCCACTAAATAAACCGCCTGAAATGGCACCAAATCTGCGGGCTTGGGTGTGCCGGTGATGTCTTTGAAAATCCTGAGGGGTGCAACAAAGTCACCGCCGGTGTTGCCAAAGTGCGGAGCGAGCTGTCAGAATTTCCAGACGCTGTTGGCGGATCAATGGTCGGCGAGTTTGTGAGTGTGGATGACAGTGTCGCGACCACGGGAGAGTTTGGAAGACTAAATTACTGACATGTACCGAGCGCAAGTGAAAGTGGGTGCTACGAGGAAAGCAACAATGATTCTTTGCCTACAACCTCCGAAGTGATTGGTGCACTCGCACTAGTCCGGCGCTTCTTTGCAAATTTGAAAGGTTGCAGCTCAGCTGCCCCGACTCTTCACAAAATGTGGAGAAGTGTGTACTGTGTTGGGCAGCAAGGTTGTTCAAGCAGAAGATACAGGTCTATTTCATGCGAAAGTAAGGCAGTTTCATCAATAAAGTGTTCTTATAAATGGTATGTGCTTTTATGACTACCAAATCCTTAGCTTGCTTATATAGAATTATCCGCTATATCAAACTGATAGGTGTTTTATTGCGAGTTCGATATAACTGGGTTTGACTCTCTTGTGAGGAAGACTGCGTCGCGTTGATATTGAAAAACTGCTCAGTTTAGAAGCAATTATTGGTAAATCATTGACAAAAATGTTGAACAATAGCGGGGACAAAATTGAACCCTGTGGCACTCCAGATTTCAAGAACAGCTTTTTACTAAGAGAGTATATATGTAGGGTTACAACTTGACTCTTATTGTGAGTATTGTGAGCACTCTTTACTACACTGCCAGCGGTGGTTAGGAAGAGCACCGTGTGGGAGAACTCCGGAGAACAGTACCTGCACTTTGTCTTTGTCTGTACAGAATTATCAGCCGTCCCTGCATATGAGGGTTACAATAAGTGCCACTATGGACCCCCGGTCTCTCAGTGTTGTTGACAGTGTTGTCCTTCCTTTGCTGGCGCAGGAGCTCCGCCAGGACCCCCAGTGGGCGCTGCCTGCGCTGCGCCACATGCAGGAGGTGGCTGGCCTGTACTCGGAGGCGCCCCTGGGGCCCGCGGGGGGCTCATCCTCGTCGGGGGCACGGGGGGCGGCGCGGATGTCGGGGGCGGGGGCTCGTCGTCGTCGGGGGCGCCCGGCGCGCAGGCCCTGTACCGGCACGAAGTGATCAACCGGCTGCAGCAGCAGCACTCGCTCGTCGTGCTGGTGGCCGACGGCCTGTCGGCCTACATGGCGCGCGCCCAGCGACTGGTGGCGGAGCGGCCGGACCCGACGCGCGTCTACGCCGACTCGCGCTACTCGCACGTGCAGCAGGTGCAGGAGCGGCTCAAGTTCCTGCGCTTCCTGCTCAAGGACGGCCAGCTGTGGCTGTGCGCGGCGCAGGCCAAGCAGATCTGGCACTGCCTGGCGGAGAACGCGGCCTACCCGACGGACCGGGAGGCCTGCTTCCGCTGGTTCTCCAAGCTGATGGGCGACGAGCCCGACCTGGACCCCGAGATCAACCAGGAGTTCTTCGAGCAGAACGTGCTGCAGCTGGACCCCGCGCTGCTGACGGAGAGCGGCCTGCGCTGCTTCGAGCGCTTCTTCCGGGCGGTGAACTGCCGCCAGGGGCGGCTGCTGCTGCGGCGGCGCACGCACCTGCTCGAGGACCCCGAGCTGCTGGGCACGGACTACCTGTGGCGGGTGGTGATGCACGCCAGCGACCCCGTGGCCGACCGGGCCATCGAGCTGCTGCGCGAGACCTTCACCAACCTGGGGCCCCGGCTGCAGGGCTCGCGCACCGACATCCACGAGGACATGGTGCAGCAGTGCATGGACCGGCTCAAGGCCGCCTACGACACCGCCTGCGCGCTCGTCACGGGCAGGGGGGAGGGAGGGGAAGGGGGCGACAACGGGAACAATAGCCCGGACGTGCGGGAGTGCGGCACGCGCATGGTGCGGGCGCTGCGGGTGCTCTCGGAGTACGTGGCCCAGTGCGACGGAGACTACCCCCACGACCGGGCCATCCTGCCTATGTCTCGGTGAGTGGATGAGGGGCTCGGGGACCAGATAATGAAATTGGGGGCTGGTCGAAGCGGTTTGTGTAACGAGTGCAGTTCTGTTGCATGCTGTGGTGTACACTTTGAAGTGATCATCTTCTTGGGAAAAAGTAAGGAAGGACAGACAGACAAATAACAACATTCTTCAATGAAGCACCAGCAAAAAACGGCACTCGACCCTTTCTCGAGAAATTTGGAAAGCACAGAGCAAGAGTAAAGAAGCAAGTGAGCGAGCAAGTTGGCAGTCGTTGCATGGGACAGACGTAATCTTCCTTCAGGGTTAACACAGGTCCTTGAAAACCTTGAAAACCCTTGAATTTAGAAGTGTAAATTTGAAGGCCTGATAAGTCGTGGAATTTTTAAAGGGTCCTTGAAAACCCTTGATTTTTCTGGAGAGAACCAATGGCCCTATCTTTTCACAACAGTGTTTGTCGTGAATTTTAGGTGTTAAAAATGTAAAGAAACATTGTAACAATCAAGTTTCAGTGTATTGCGTGAAATTACAAGTTGTGGATTCTCATTATTACGAGGCAACATTGGGAGCAGCACTCCTGAACAGAATTCATGTTACGATACAATCCCGTGAAAGCCGGCTTCTGTTCTCTATCTTGCATTTTTCATCTAGTCTATGGCCGGCCTTTCATTGCATGTTTGCTGTGCCTCATACGCTCTATCTGCGTTTGCTTGTACGTGCAAATGGT
The DNA here is from genome assembly GCA_013339765.2 of Haemaphysalis longicornis. Taxonomy (NCBI): domain Eukaryota; kingdom Metazoa; phylum Arthropoda; class Arachnida; order Ixodida; family Ixodidae; genus Haemaphysalis; species Haemaphysalis longicornis. The sequence goes on along the minus strand of CM023450.1, from coordinate 196,786,655 downwards.
GGACGTGTACATAGTTCATCCTGCCTTGCAGCAACACTTGCTGAGTTAATTTCAGCTGATACTCTTGCTGACAAAGCAGGAGATGCAGGCAACATTAACTAAGTTTTAAAATCAAACAGCCTCAGCAAAACACCAAGAAAAAAAAAAACCTCTAAATACCAACTATGAAATAAAAAAATGAAGCTGGGGGAGCATTCATGAACCTATAGCGCCTATCTAAATGTGCATTAATGTTCTTAGGTATTGGGCAATAACAAAATTTTGCATTGGGTTGAAAAAGTTATAAATAATCCCAGATAAAACATAAGAGGGTGACCCTGAAAATGTGTTTTCTGGTCCTTGAAAGTCCTTGAAAACCCTTGAATTTTTGCTTTTGAAGCCCGTACGAACCCTGTTCCTTTCCTCGGTCATGCCCCAGTTTGGGCATGTGGTCAAATGTGTGTATGGGCCTGAAACAGATCACTGTATTTACTCAATTATAACATTTCCCCGACTCCCTTGCACGTGTTTTTCTAGTGGAAAAGCTAAATGTGTGAAAATTTGCTCCTCAGAACTATCCATTAAACGGGGCCTGAAAGAGGTTTTGCCAATACCGTATTTTTGCGCGTATAACCCGCCCCTGCATATAATCCGCACCTTCACTTTCAGCTTGCCGGAAAATTAAAAAAATCATCACGTATTGCCTTCACATTTAGTACAGGAAAGGCTGCACCAAAGCTACTGCTCAAGCAACACATTCATAACATACTACGTAGACAGGAAAAGCGTATATTTAGCAAGTAGAATACACTGACTGCAAGGCAGAAGTCGCAATTCACTAAGTGTCGCAGCTCTCGCTAGCGCTATCACTTGAGCCGCAGTCCTCACTGTTGTACACAAGGTCATCTTCGTGGCACACCTCTCATTGCCGTGAAGCTGCACTAAAAGAAAAACCCCGCGTATTATCCGCCCCCCTATTTTGCCACTCAAATTTTCGCATTTTTGGTGCGGGTTATATGCGCGAAAATACGGTACATGGGTGTTCACATTTTCAGGTAAACCACTGTCCCAGTAATCACCGCCTTCAAGATGAGTATTAGTGCGGTTGTTGCAAATCAAAACATCGCATTTTTGCCTGTGCTGTGATCCACCCTCGTTTCGTCCACCTCCTTGTCCCGTGCGGGCGTGACTGCCCATGATGCCTCACCTCTCAGTGACGTCTGCAAGAACATCCGGTTGTGGGTGTCATCTGCTACGGCAATATTCTGCGCCGCAGCATCGCTATGGGACGGGGCCATCTCACTTTCAGTGTTCTGTTTGCGCCGTTTTTTTTTTATCAATCCTGCACGCCGCTCGTGGCTTGAAAAGCTGACGGAAGTAGGGGGCAGGACTTTTGCACTTCGACACCATGCCAAAAGACCACGCAAAAAGAGAACGGCCCTGTCACCGCGCGTTTGGGGCGACGACATGTCTTGGTACATATTCGAGTCTAAAATGACTAAAGAATCGCCTCAAAATTCGTTATAGGGAGCACGTATATGTTTTCCGAACGAACATCGGTTTATATAGTGCTTAATTGGCCGCTCGTTCGTTCCAGTGTAGAGCTTGGTCGTGTTCTGGGGAAGCTATGCTCCCACGCACACAGGCAGTTGTAATATTCCATTCCGTTATTCCAGTCGGTTGTAAATATTTATAACCGCAACAAAAAAGCAGCCAAAAGGTTGCACGGTATGGCCCTCGAACTTTCTTTAGAGCGCGTCGTGCATTCCATTTCCCCCTCCCTGCTTAACTTTCTGGGAAACTTCTATGCGACAATGCATTTATCTCCTACTATACAAGTACGCTGTAACAGATGTTGCAAGGGGTCTCGGAAGAGTAGCGTGAGTTTCGGGGCCGTGCGCGGCTGCCTCTTTGTTCGACTGTGTACAGTCGAACCCCGCTACAACGAACGCCGCTTCAACGAAATTTCCACTTCAACGAAATATTTCCAATTCCCCGTCAGCTAGCCATACAAGTCAATGCAACGGAGTCCTCGCCACAACGAACCATTTGTCAGGCTTGCTTTCGCTTCAACGAAATTTTCGATGATTTGGGCTGGGTTTGAACAATTATTTTACAATAAAATAAGCATAGCGCCAGCTATCTGTAGCTTTTTATACATTCAGGATGCTTAGTTTCACCGAAAATGCGCGTTGCGACCACACCGCCACCCAAAACAAAACAAAAAATAACTCATAGGCGCACGCCATTGCTTGATGGTGATAACGATGTGGCTGGCCGTCTTTACACGAGGCGCAGGCCCGCTTCGCCAAGGCGGAGCCCCAGAGCTACAGCCAATCCGTATCCAGTTGAAATTGCATGAATCATGAATGTGCTCCGCTGCTGGCGCGGTGCCGTCATGTATGCGTTGTGAGCAGCTGTCCTTGCCGTTTTCCTTCTACCATTCTTCATAGCCAAGAGCGAAAATCATGTTTGCGCGTTTGGTTTTGGTCTTGAAGCCTAGTCATCCTATCTTAGTCGCGAGCGCGCGGGTCCTGTTAAATGCAAGCGCGCGCGTCTTGCCTGCCAAGGTCAGTAGCTGCCGTGCCCTGCCAGAGGATAAGATAACGGCACTGCTCCTTTGCCACAAGCGAGAGGGGGGCTTCCCACGGCCTAGCAGCTATCTGCAAGTAATCAGCTCGGTGGACACGCCTTGTTGTACAGCGATACGTTTTGCGCCTGCATATCTTCACCCCCCTCCGTAATGCGTTCTTTGGGTGGTGAAAAAAACAGATAACCATTGGTATGTTTGTTTCCGAATAAACATGAGTTATTGCGCGTCACTCCTTTTTTCTAAACATTGTATTATGCTGCCAATGTTGCGGAAACGCACGGGGCTATTTTTCTGGCCTTTCCGTGGTGTGTTGGGGCAGATTTCGCCTCAACGAATTTTCGCTTCAACGAAATTTTTCGCACGTCCCGTCAATTTCGTTGTAGCGGGATTCGACTGTATATGACTGCATGAGACAATTATTCCACCCTCACTGTTTCCCCTGATGGCCTGGAGCCCTTTTTATCTCTATAAAGGCTGTTCGTCCATATTTTTACGTGCTCAGTGCTGCCATTTGCATTATGTGGAGGGTTTGGTTGCCAGCCGCGGCCCTGTATTCCCCCTGTCCCCCTCTCCTCCCCCACACGCACCCCCAGGCCTACCTTGAAGTGAGAGAAAAGTGAGAGCCTGAAGTGAGAGAAAAAGCCATGCAATTGGAAGATTTCTGCCTCGTGACGCACATGGGAGAAGCAATCACGTACATAGAAGAAGATGGCAGAGCCCAAAAACATGCAGAAAAGGGTAGAAATGCGGCAACAAACTTTGCAATAAAATTATAAGCTTTTCACTGCACGCAAAAATGTTATATACTTGGCACAGGTGACGTTGACCAACCAACTAAACGATTGTACTTGTTAATTTAGTGTGCTCAAAATGCCTTTCAGGACCTCTGGACTGCTATTTTACGCATGCAATTGTTGGAGTACTATCCAAGGAACCTACTCCTGCAAAAAGGTTTAAAAGGGCTAAGTATTCACTAAAGAGGGCTCTCACCGTTTTGTCGCACCTCAATTCACTGTTGGTGCTACAAGCTCACCAGTTTTAAGCAAGACCACAGGTCGTTGTTGCTCCAAGATATGTGCAGTCATTGGCCAAACTCGGCAATATGGCATGTTTATATATGCATTTTTAGCATCTGGTGTGCATGCTTTGCCGACTACTGGTTGTGCGTGGTCACTTTCCTTCTCGTGCTCGTCGCGCTCGCATTTGAGCATTAGTCTTACAATAGGGGAACCCAGCATTTGGGGGCAAAGATTGGGGGTGCCCTAAACACCGCAGGCGTACCCACGGCAATTCTTGAAGATTTCCACCACTGACTAGCGAGGGGTTGCATGAACAGGGCTCTTCGTGGTCAGTTCACATGTGTTAATTCGGCTTGAGCTCAATCCCAGCAGTTATTCAATCGCTGCTTTCACTCGCAGCACAAATGGCTATCCGCAGCGCAATTTTTCACCACGCTATCATCCCTTTTACTGCATGTGTAATTTTGTTTTTGGTGATGAGTTCCATTCTGGCAGGCAGTGACAAGCCTACGCTGCTGCAGCTTATGTCCACTCATTCGTGCGCATCACCCGCCATGTGAACAGGTGCTTGCACCAGTGGCACGTGGAGTGTTTCTGCCTGCAGAAAACACTCAGTGCTTTGCAGTGTTGTCCGTTTCTTGGTGACAGAAACTCGGCCAAGGTCGTGCAACAGATGGCTGAGACCCCCGGCATTAGTCACTGCGAGAGTCGCTCGCGCAGACATCTGCCCAAACTTCCCAACGAAAACGCACTCTGCGGCATTCTATTGTACATTACAGTGGCCGACCGTTTTCTCAGACTCCAAAAATTCGGACTTGCTGGATATTCCAGACTTTCACGAGGAACCACCAGTTGTTGCACAGGAGTAATATATGTGAACAATGAATATTTCGGACAAAATAAAGCCGAAAGTTTCATTTTCCGGACAAAAGTTTCCGTGACTCCAGGACGCCGCCATTTTGAATCATAAGCCACCTGGCTGGCTTCGGATTGAGATGGGGATTGGCTGTGACTCCTTCCGGGGTTACAAAATTTGATCTTGGGGGCCATAGTTTTGCATGTAGTCTGCAGCAGAAGCCATGTCAAAAGCCGGGAACGGGTCATACGTGGAGGGATTCGCGGCTTCTTCAGTCCCGTGTAAATGAAAGAAAATGCGTTTTTGCGACTCGTGGATTTTTCGGACTGCTCGTTTATTCGGACGAGTTTTTGTTCCCCTCCAGGGCCGAAAAATTGGTCGGCTATTGTAATGCCTGTGAAATCATCACTTATGAGAAGTACTTGGGTGTTTTCCGCGTTTTTTTTACAGCAAAGCTTTATATGCCTTGGTTTTCGGGGCATGGATAAATCAGCTTAGATTGGAAATTTTTTTGCGCCGAAGGGCTAGTGTATTGTATTTCCTTCTTGAAGGGCTCCCAGTGTGACGATGTAGCCAGTGTTTTTTTCGTCCAGCTTGAAGGGCTTCCGTAGTGACATTTTTGCTGTTGTGTTTCACATCTAAGCACACGCGTATCACTGGGTTGTGTGTGTTTAAGGGGGGTGCACAGCCATAGATGTCTCACGCCCAATGTGACCTGACGGCTGTCCCAAGTGGTTTGGGTTGGTGTGTTCGGTAGGATGCCCAGGACATGAAAGGGAAACGGAGAGTCCCATGCTTGTCTGCGAGAATAAAGCATGAGTCCTAAGTTTTATTGAGCTAGGTAATTAAATTAGCTGGGATGGATGCTCAATCACAAATTACAAACAAACATGTTTTGTTTTGTTTAATTGTTTTACTGCTCTCAGCTTCACTGGCCATCCTTCTCCTCCTCCACAGAGTGGAAGGGCACTGAATTTTGTTTAATCTTTTCAAGCTCCAAAGGTTTACTCACGCAAAAAAAATTATTGCGAGAGGATATTTTTTAGATGACTCGTTTAAAGGAACTCAGTATTGGAGTCAGATCTGTTTTGTGGAATTTTATGTATAATTTTTAGCTGATTTCAGATTTAATTTTTGTGCCTAGTGCGTTTCTTCTTCCGAATCAACGTTGTTTGGCACATTACAATGAACGACGTTATTACCAAAATCATCCTAAACCTTACAAGTTAGGGTCTATTTGCTGCTACCTATATTAATCAGCGAACTTAATAGGAACCGACTGTAGTAGTGAAGCATAAGGGCTGTTATTAATTTTGCAGTAAACATAGTCATCAGCACGCATGTGAGCAAGAACGGTCCCAGAACTGGGCCCTGTGACACACCTTTGTAAACATCAAGGGTTAGCAGTGAGAAATAAACATTTAACATTGCATTAAAACATAGTACCTTGTTGCACTAGTGCATCAAGTGCTGTGCATAATTTAACTCTTAATGAAGGAACTCATTCAATATGTGTCTTTATTGGGTCGATCATAACAAACCCGATAGAGTAAATTCTGTTATACATCAAAAAGAAAAATGCTGAACTAAAAATACAGAATAAAGAAATCTCAGAGTGAACCACACATTAAAAGTATTGGTGTTTTGTCACCAGCATCTGGCCTCACCCGGCTGTCTCATCTGTTTTCGAAGTGAAGAGCGTAGTTTCTTCTCTTGCGTTTGTTTCACCACACAGGGTATCTAATTTGATAGGAAGAGTGAAGAGTGAAGATAGGAAGTCCTGTGGTCGCTGAACTAGAATGTTTGTCTTTGATCTCCCGTGTTCTGGATCTATGTCGATGGCTCCAGGAATAATCACATGGAAAGGGTAAATGCTGTGACTGTGCGGGTAAAAATGTTGACTGCGCTTTTGGCTCTTGTGTAAGTTCTTAGTGGAGCACAAGTTCACTCCAGAAAATTTTTGTTCTTTGAAGAAACCTGCATCGACCTCAGTTATGTGACAGTATTCGTGTTTCACTGCAACAAGCCAAACGCTGAGGTAGTTACGCAGTATATGTATTGAACACAAAAATGCTGTGGTGAAAATTACACATTGAACGTATCATTAACAGCTGACTACGCGTCACTTAAATTGAACTCTGGGCACCTACAACTGTTGCCAAAACGCACTTGCCTCCTTAAATTCCAATGGTGGTCTTGTCAGCAATGCACTGTCAGAGAATTCGAAGTGACGTCTCATCAGTGCCATCTTTCCTGTGGTATGGGGCGGGGAGTGGGAACTTTTAAATAGCCTTCATCTTTTTATTATTATTTCTTTTTACTGCGGGCAGACATGTCTTTTGTGCTTTTATTTCTGAACACTGACAATGTGGCTGTGCATGCATTAAGGCGCGGTCATCATCTTGATTTTCTCGCACTTATGATGGAGTTACATCAGCATGGCTACTAGCATTTACAATGTCTAACACTTTTGGAAAGAAAAACCAGAAACAATGTGGTTAAGAACGAAGCGGTACCAATTTTTCTGATAGCAACAATATAAGCTAACGACGCATGCACTTTGCTGCTCTGGTTTTGTTTTTGTGTGCATCGGTGACATTTATGGAAGCAGCAAAACATGTTTTTGCACCTCCAAAGACTGAAGGCATCCAAGATGTCTCAGGTGCAATGCGTGTTCCTGTTCACCATGGGGCTGGGGAGACATTAGTTTAGGAACGATTCCACATATAAGACAGTTTAGTTGAGTGCACGCAAAGAACTTGCGGAGGTGCGAGAGCGCATGCGCAGTATGTAAACGGGAGCCGCGCACTTTGCGTGCACCCGGAAGTTTTGGATTCTTGTGTTGCGGGTTTTGCGGGCTTTGTGGGCCGTGCGCGAATCCCCTCCTGTCCTCTTTCCGGTCGCTCTCACCCGTGAACAAAAGGAACAAAAGAACGGCGTCTCCCCACAGACTGGTTTACGGCTTCTTCTGGCTAGGTTTACGTCTGGCGCTGGCCGACAACCACATGTTTCGTTCGCCAATCTGGCATGCAGTGGCGCTGCGTGACACACAAAGCGCACATTTCGGCGCTGCTGGTTTATCCACGCACCAACTTCTGCATGCGGTCAACTAAAACAGGTTCTTCACGAGAACTTCGCTGCGAGCGCTGTGCTGCCCGTATGTGTGCGCGCAACTCTCTGCGTACGCTCAACTAAAACTGTCTATTTAGTGCATTTGGGGTAAAAATATGGTCTGTGCTAGTTTGTCGGTATCTAACCATTGCATATGTCAAAGAAACCGTGGCGCATATTGCTTTTTGCTCTAAGTACATTTCATTATGTAAGGACATGGAGTACGACGTTATCTTCTGACCATTCTTTTTGTCGGTGCCCTTTTTTTGGCTGCCTCCCTCTCACTCCAAGGGCTGTGCAAAGGACCATGGTTTCAGGTGCCTCTTTGATGCACAGCATGTCAGAGTTCCTCAGTAGAATAGACCAGTTGCAAAGCTCCGCTTCAGAATCCAGGCTCTGTGAGAAGCTTTCCTGGCAAATGTCCCCTAGATGTGGGACACCAAGGGGACAAAAACTGAACTTTGCTAAAAGTCTACCTCATAACAAAACTTAATAAAATAGAGCTTGCCTTTCAAATTAGGGAACTTTAAATGAGGTGACTTATGTTTCCACGGTTTTTTTTAACACGAAAGTGTTTTATGCCGGGATCCACCAAGGTCTGACTGACGTCATATCCGTCACGGAAATGACATCGCCAAAAAAACGCGACTGCGCCAGGTTTTGAGCCGGGTGCTTTGTGGCTGCAATGGCAGCCATTAAGGTGCCAATTTAAGGTGCCAGGCGCTTTATCAACTCCGCTACCAGCTGAAGTGCAGACAGCCGTATGAACGTGTCATATATCTTTCCGCGCCATATATCTTTTCATATATATAACCTCCTCTATTTCGATGGTGCTGCCGTCTAAGAGAGGTGAAGCGAAGTAGTGCATCATGATGCTAATGAGCGCTGACAGTTGGCGCCAGCTGAGCTCTTCGCAACGCAACCGTCTGCCGTATGCTCCACGGAGCAGGGATGCAGTGGTCGCACATGTGCGAAAGCGATGCGCCGCAGGTTGTCGCTCGCCAAGCACACCCACAAGACAGCCCCACAAATCGTCCTGTTTCGCTGCAGCGGACCATGAATTCACCAAACGATGATTCGCTGGCAACCCGTTCGGTTTCGTTCACATGGTTTGCGAGCGCGTGTGGTTTCATTCGGGTTTACGCAGTGCTCCGGCGCGTGCAATCTAGTGTCTAATGTTGATAAGTCTGACAGTGCCATACTGACGAAATATAAATAGCGATGTGCAAGTTCATATCGATGCAGAATGAACATTCAGCTGATCCTGTGAAGGCACATCTCACTTTCGTGTTCTACCGATTCCTATGAGAGAGGGATCAACCACATTTGTTTTCTTTTATGACTTACAGCAGCAGCCGCAAGCGCTTGAGTGCTACTTAAAGGGGTCATGAAGCGAAAATGCATTTGTCTTTGCTTAATTTTGTCTGCTTGAACGACCTTTTAAAAACATAAATCCCAAATATTCTCACAATTCATTGCTTCTGGAATTTAGGAGGTGCCTTTGAAATGTTTGTTTAGAGGTGTATCGCAAGCGACCGTGCGCGCGTCGTCAGTCGTCAGCGCAACTAGCAGTGATGTCGTAACAAGAACATTCGGGAGTTAAACGGTTTTTGTGTATATTGCTCTGTACAGCTGCAAAAACGATATTTTAAAAATAACGCATCCTTTACTCGTTGCCATAATGTTTTCTGTCGACGTGACCGGTGACTGACTGCTTCGGTTGTGCAGCAACCATTGTAGCAGAACTCAGACCTACTGGCTGTTTGTAGTCATTTACTCTGCCAAATTTCACATTGTTTTGCCAAATTCTCTTCGGAATCTTGCCTTTTTGTATCAGATGGCACGAAACCGCTCAAGCAAAAAAAAAAAAAAAAAAAGTGCCTTGCGTGCGATTCAAACTGTGGGGAGCTTCACTACTGGTGTATTATACATTCAGTGGTGCAAGCAGAGGTGGTGGTAGGACGGCACAGTTACGCGCTCTTCTGGTGCAGGGCGCACCGGGGTCGTCACCTCGTGTTGACGGTGCGCTTCCCGAGCCAGGGGCGCCAAGTGGACGACCTCGAGCTGCTGGCTCACACCAACGACACCCTGGGGGCAGTGCGGCGGCAGATCTACAACAGGTGATGATGGCCCCCCTCCTCTTTTTGTTCAGGGGTCAGCAGCTTCTTTGCCAGGTGCCAGGGCTTCAGGCACAACCAAGAGTCAAGGGCTCAGTTCTAATTGAGGGCCCTGAATAGCGCACTGGGTGTTGACGTGCTGTTGTTGCAGTGTTGAGACTGCGAGGGAACGCCATGGGAACTGGAGTGAGCAGATACCGTTGAGAACAGCCAAGTCAAACTTCGTGATTTTGGTTGGTGTTTGTGGCGCAAGGCCAACTAAGGCAAAGAGCGTCAAGACTGGTAAAGTCGAACTTCAAGTTATTTAGTGATGTGGTAGAAAAGAACACATCTGCTTTCAGTGTTCACAGTATCCTGGTTAAACAAGCAAAGAGAAATTGGTGGCACAGTCAAACCTCTTTATAACATAGAGAAATTGGTGGCACAGTCAAACCTCTTTATAACATAGCAGTATCGGTACAGCAACTAAGTTTGTTATATCCGATATTTGTTGTAACAGTACAGGTAAAAATCAGCTCTAACGAATCGAAAATCTGGCTCACACAAAAATACTTGAAACAGAAATGTATTTCTTTGAATGCTTCGAACCCACTATAAACAAGGTAGCCCTTACGTTTCTCCTTGTTGCATTTCAAGCTGAATGAACTGGAACATGGGTACATGAAATTGCAAAAGAACAAAGTTCACTTGACAAAACAGGTCTGCGTCCTTATTTATTTGATGAAGGATGTGATCTTTGTCTGGTGGCTACTCACAGCACTGAACAGGATGAAGTTTTCCACAGTGTCCACGAACAAAAGGGCCTTTATACTTCTGCAGTTTCGGACGACGGGGGCTTTTTTTTAAGTAGCTTCTCAGACTCCTGGTCAAATATTTCTTCATTATATCCGATATCGTGCACGGCTCTCACAGTTTGAGTTTCGTTACAAAAGAATAAGTGTCATTGAAACGAAGCGTGACCAACCAAACTTTGTATTTAGTTCGCTATAGCCGATAATTCACTATATCAGTGTTCGTTATAATGAGGTTCAACTGTACGCAAGTTTAGTTCGGTTTGCACAAAGTGAACTTGGTTCTTTCGAAATAACCAGCCAAGTACGAGTTCATGACACAGTAGAGCAGTGAATCAAAGATCTCGGGTGTTAGTGGATGACCGGCATTTCAGCACTGGGTAACTTTGATTTTATGCTTTTCCCACGTCACACTCTGGCTGTTGCACTACTGCGACCATAACAGTACACGACAGTACAGTAGGAAAATGGGTCTGCTGTAGTAGAGTATGCAGTGGAATTGACAGTGAGGCTTGAGAATTGCTGTGCGATTGCTTGTTACCAACGTTTTGTTTTGGTTTATTATTGTAGCTGAAAAGACTCTCGGGGGAGGTATCGTTTGAGGAGTAACGCCCGTTGTCACTCCCCCCCACTCTTCCCCCCTCACTCCAGGGTGAAGGTGAACAATGCGAGCATGAAGTTGGACCTGTTCCTCAACACGGAGCTCCTGGACCCGGTGGACGACAAGAAGCTCCTCGGACAGCTACCCATCAAGGACAAGGCCGTGCGTATGGGGGCCTTGCTTGTTTGGCGCTCTCTTTTTAGGTTGTTCAGCCTGGGGGAAGGGGCTATAGAAGCCTCTGAGAGGGGCAGCTTTGCTTATACCCCTGCTACACTAGTGTCCGAATGACATTTGGACCAAATGTGATTTGACTCAAATGCCAAGTTGTGCTGCTTCACTGAATTAGAAATGCCATTTGGCTCCAATGACATTCGAGCTAAATGAGCATTCAGAGAGACATTTGGGGCTCTCAAATGCCATTTCTAGCACTCTCGCGCACAGCGTTCCATGTCTGCATAAACAAATATGTTACTGGCGTACTTAAAACCAACAAAATAGTCTTAAATTGTGGGATTTTGTTTACTTCTCCTTCACTTAAATTGGGATATCAAGATGTAATAATTCCGTACTCTAGCTCCAGTGCGAGCAAGCGACAAACCAGTGTGGCCAGACAACACAAAACAGCACAAAAAACCTCAATTGTGATTCAGAATTATGCAAAAATCTGCAAAAGCTTACGTTATTTATAATGTGATATCATTGCAACGCCAAAGACTGCTAGTAAATTTGATTGTTGCATTATTGTGTGAAAACAGAACTTGGCAGCAGCATTTCCCACGCAGTACGGTGAGCAATTGTTAAAGCTTTCAAATGTCAGCGAAATTGTGGTGGAGCATGGCGGATTCTGAATGGCATTCGAAGCCCCTCATTCGATTCAAATGCCAGTCGGCTCAAATGACATTCGGACGCAAGTGTAGCAGGGGTGTTAGTGACAGCGTTTTGGAGGAAATGATGAGGAGCTCACGGAGCCCTCTGGGTGCAGGCTGCTGACTTTGGCTAGGGGACACTGAACATTCCGGCTTTTGTTGCTGCCATTATCTGTTGCTGCCATTATCATCTCAAAGCCAGTGGAGAGAAGATGCGCAGGCACATGAAGGGTGATGCGAACATACTGTGCAGCTACAGCTACTAGTCAGGCCTGTGTGCATCTTGAGTGAAGGGGAGACGCTCTCCAAAACCCCTTCGGGACGAGAAAGTGGCTCTTCGTGGTGTGTGTCCATTAGGGGAACGCGAAGATGTGTCCTCCACCCCCGGTGGGCATTCTCCACACGCAGGTGCTGCAGGCCAAGCTGAGCCAGCTGAACACGCAGCTGCCGTCGTCGCCCGAGTCGAGCTCGGACAGTTCAGTGGGCTCACCCCAGCACCAGTACGACGGTGGCCCCCACGCAGAGGCCGAGGCCTGCCTGCCCGGGGTGGTGAGTGCACAGGGGGGTCGTGACCCTCTCTGGGGTCGCGGTCGTGACCCCCCTCCCCCTCCCTTGGCGCAGCTGATGTCAAAGCAGCCGAGGTACTGCCAGTTCCTGTTCAAGATTGCCGACCTGGGCAGCGCGCTGCACATGCCCGAGCTCAGGGACAGCGCCCTGGGGCTGCTCAAGCTGCTGCCTGCCGGTCAGTGGGCGCACCTGCCCTCTCGCTCGTCTCTCTCTCCCTTTTTTCTCTCTGCGCTTACTTGCGCCCGAGGCAAGACTTGGCAGAGTTGAACCGGTCTAAAGGATTAGGCTTGTGCGAATATTTAAGGGGCTTCGAAAATTTGAACGAATATTAAAGGAGCCATGAAGAGGAAAAAGCAAGTTGGTTTTATTCAAAGATTTTGTGTTTTATAGGCCCCCAGCGCTTGTCCGGAACAAACGGTGCTTTTTTCACTGAGAAATTAAACCAAATTTTGGTTTTTTGATTTTCCCCCTCAATCGTGCGTTTTGGGGGTCCCCAAATGACATCATGGGGAACCCACCGCTCTGCAGCCCAGAATACCTTTTATTAAAGCATCCGCCGTACGGGGGAGAGACACGTATACGCTTGCGCCCCCAATTTTCGGTTTCTCGCCGCCCCCGAAAACAGTCATTCTGTCAAAAAACCCCGCTTTAAAAATATCGCCGCAAGCGGTTTACTAAAATTTGAATCATTTTTGTCTGGTTTTGCGTTTCTTTGGTCTCGTGGGAAACGAAAAAAAATAAAAGCGTTGAGCCCGTTGGGGGCCCCAAATTTGGGGGGCACGGGACCGTTCAAAGGTTTTCTCCACCCGTCAGCGGTTTTTTGGGGTTTTTTCCCCCGTTTTTTACGTTTCCCTAACCTAGATGGGCCACCAACCTGGAAGCGTTGGTTTGGTTTTTTCCCATTAAAACCGGGGTTTTTTGTTCGGGGGAAAAATTCTTTCCCCGAAACAGTGCTCGCTCGACAAATTGGGGGGAAAGTAAGAACGTTGTTCGTCAATCGGCCGTGTGTTGAGGGAAAACCCCCAAACCCCGGGGGGGCAGCTAAAAAAAGCATGTGTGCCAAAATATGAACAGCAAAAACCATCAGTCCCTTTTATGTTTTAAAAGTGCTTTCGTAAAAACCCCCTGTTTGTCCCATATTTTTATTGCTTTTAAAAAATTTTGCCCTAAATTTAGGCGCAAATCGTGGTTTGTCTAGTTTGGGAAGTTTTACCAATTTGCGGGTTTCTTCTGCCAGCCTCCGCCAAAGGGAGAGCTTGTCATTTTGACCCATAGGTTCTGTTGCGGGGAAAGAGCTGGTGGGGGGCGCATGACCCTTCCCTTTTTTCCCAATTTTTAGCTTATTTGAGCGAAGTTTCGTTTTAAAAATGGTGTCAGTATGATTCTAAAGAGGCAATCTTTGAATGAACCAAAATTGTGTTTTCTTTATTTGGGTCCTTTAAAAAGTATTTATATTCGCTTCAACCCCAATTAAAAATTTTCCCAAAATTTTGAGGGATTTGGGGTTAAAGAATATCAAAACTGGTTAAGTACAAAGAGAGTTTTGGTTTCGTTAGGCAAACTGCAGTGCCATTGACATCGGGCCTACATTTTAGCTACATGTGGAGCCAAGACAAGCTAAGCCACATTCAGAGCGTTGTCGTAGCCATCTCACGTTCGTCAAGGTAGTCAAGGCTCCCGTTTCATTGTTTCAAGCAATGAAATGGTAACGAAACAATTTGTTTGTTGTTTGCCGTGTGGCACGCGTGCAGTGAGCAGGTGTTGATCGCATTCCGGGCTTGAACTTCAGTGGGCGTCAGTTGCTTCAATCAGTCAAGTGACATGGCCAATGCGTCCAAAAAGGGGGCCCAAACCCCATATGAAACCTTTTTGTGAAGGTCCCGCCAGGCCCGGAAGCTCACTGCCTCGGTGACGGGAAGCTCAGTGACACCTGACAACTATTCGAATTCGCTTTGAAAGTATTCGACCCTGAGGACTGTTCACTTCAAATTCACTTATTACCATTCGCACAAGGTTATAAAGGATGCCATAGAAAGGAAGGCCAACATTTGTTGGGCGGTGTGCGAGTTTGTATCAGTTGCGCGAACAGCTGAGGCCGCTCTGGGCTTGCAAGTTGTAGCGGAGCACCCACCGAAGGAGGAAACCCTCGCAGGTTTGGAATTATTCTTTCTCAGGCCTTCTGCGGTGGCCCTCATCACGTGGCGACGAGAGCTGAAAGGGGTGTGGATTTGAAAAGCCAATCGTGAATCACTCATTCTTTGATGATACAGTTTCTTTTTTTTTTTTTTTTTTCATGGAAACTTTTTGTGCACCTCCAGTGCCAAGCAGGGATACACGATGTGTATTGAGAATGCTTTCCTGTCCAAAAGAAAAATGCAACAACCTATATGTAAAGGCTGTTTAGGGTAAGGGCTTATTTTTTTTTTATGGGTAGACCTGGTCTTCAGAGTAAAAGGATTGCCAAGAAACCAGTTTTATGTACTGTTTTTATTCATAATCTATGGGTTCTCATGAAAGAAACTCTGATGGAATGAAAGCCCTTTTCACGCTCTATCATCACTAGCAGGGGCAGTGTTGTTTACCAAGCAAGTAAAAGGTGCCCTCCAACTTGGCTAGGTTGGCCTTGTTTTCCGCCCGGAGCAGTGGAGCCCTCTGTGGGCCTAAGATCGAAACACATTATGCAGGGCTTGAAGGGGCCATGAATGCGAAATGGGGTTTGTTTCGTTCGAAAGATTTCCTCGTAAAAATCACACGGACACCACTTTTAACACAAACATAATGCAAATAAGCTTTTTAATGAGGAAAGCAGAGAATAAGCATGCGACACCGTAGCTACAAATCCTGCACTGAACTTATGACGTATTATGGGCAGCTTGTTACAATTGGCTCAGGCCGGAAAAATCCAATGCAAAGTAACCAGGGATTATAAGCTTGCAGAATGAGCTATTTGTGCTTAAATTTAGTGCAGCGCACTTTTCTTTCTTTTTTTTTTTCGGTAAGAATGGTGGTGGCAAACAATGGAAGTTACAAATAAACCCGCGTAAACATAGAAGCCCCAGTGCGTACTGCATGCACTATGCTGGTTATAGCTGCACAGCAGTCCGGTGCTTTGGGGTTGTCACACACGACACTGGCCAATTAGCGTAAACGACATTGTCTTATGTGACTTTTGTCGAGCCTACCCAATGTTTCAGGAACGATTACTATAAACCCAATAAAAAAAAAAAATCCAGGTGCTAATCCAGTTCAGGACAATGCGAGTGCGGACAGTGGTCCTAAGTGTTATCGTAGCACCATCTGGGAGGACGGGTGGGAAACGTGGCAACAAAACGCGTTTCACCGTTTGCTGCAGCCCTAGTCAACAAACTAGCAATTGTTTTGCCTTGGATACGTCATCGCTGACGCTGTTGCAAATCGTAGAGGAGGAAGATGTGGCTCCTGGCTTTAGAGAACCAGTATCATCATCATTGTACATTATCTGTCATCGCCATTAAGGAGCCATGAAGAGAAAACACAAATTTGGTTCATTCAAAAGATTGCCTCGTTAGAATCATACTGACACCACTTTTAACTAGGGGTGTGCGAATATCAATTTTTTAATTTCGAAGCGAATTCGAATAATAAAAACAAGGTTCGAATCGAATCGAATATTTTCTCGGAATATTTTTCGAATACGAATACAGTGTAGACCATTTATAACGTAACCGCTTATAGTGCGGGACCGGATATAACGCGGGTTTTTGCGACCACCGGTTTGCCTCCCATAGAACTCAATGCATAAGCATACCGCTTAAGATGCGGTTGGCCGAAGCACAATACCGTTTATAGTGCGGTTTTCGGCGGGTCTGCTGATCGACCGGCGCAGCTGAGGCATCGTTTTAGGGTAGCAAAAGAAAAAAGAAAGGATGAAATCGGCCATCTGACGCAGCGTGCACCCCTTGCCCTCCTCTAACGTAGACACCCAAAGAAAAAAAAAATAGGCACCCTTTAGTTCGTGCGTACCTGATAACCACAACTGACCTTGCTTGATGCACCTCGGAAGATAGCGACAGACTCCCCATCCGCGCGCGGCAAGTTGATTTTATTAATCGTGAACCGCATGGCCCGTTTTCGCGCACGAATCGTGCACATCGGCGTTGCGCGTGTTTTTTTTTTTTTTTTTTTTTTCGTGCTCGTATCGACGATTCCGCGCTCGCGGTGGCTTCTTCGCGTGGCAGTGGGAGGAGCCTGATGACTTGCACCAATGGGGAGACGCGTACCTAATGGCGGGAGATTCGAAGCGCTCCGAGCCGGCTAGCCGCGCCAGAGATGTTTAGGCTTACCACCGCGGTATTTTTTGATGGGCGCTTTCACAAGCAGCGTGGATGGCAGTTTATATTCCACTTTTCGCCCACATTATTAGCTCTTTTCTTGCATGAGCATCTTCGCTTGCGCCCCGTGCGGCATTTCAGCGAGCGGTTAGAAGCGGTCGCTGGAACTTACTGGAACTGCCTGCACCGCTTCACGGCCAGTGCCGACGCCATGTTGCCGCCTCTTACCGCGCCGCCCACACTACGCCAGTTGTATCCGCGCTGGCGTGCACTGCACGTTTTCGCGATACCAAATCTACCACGCGGTTCACGCTTTAGAACGTTGTTGCAGATAAGCCACCGCTCTTTCCCTTTCCGAACATTTGAGCCGCGCGAAGCCGAAAATTTCCACCACCAGTACGTTGCGCTGATAAGGCATCGTAAACACAAGGTGGGGTAAAAAAAAAAAAAATCCCGCTGGCGTTCTTATCACGTCTTGCGGCATCTGTTCATAGACGCTAAAAACGCAGCCATGGCCTTTCAAAACAAACACAACGGAAGTTAAAGCCGCGCTCGCCGTTTGTGAGACCGCTTCTGCCCTAGCGGCTGATGTTAAAAATAATACGAAATATAGACCGTGCCTTCGTTTTTAAGTGCTGTGCGTTTGAGTGATGATAAATATAGGTTGACTTGAGAGATAGGTGGCGATGTGGTTGAATTCGCGCGTGTTTTGTTTATAGTGCGGTACCGCTTATAGTGCGGATTTTTGCGGCTCCCGCGACATACGTTATAAGCGGTCTACACTGTACTTAATTTTTTTTTGTAAAATAAAGTTTTCACCATCTAGAGAGAAAAAAAAACTGCAGCTTTATTACGCAACAAATCATACAAAGTAAAATTAGAAATTACACAATACCATTGCACTCAACACGTTAGCACTCACTTTAAAAGTTAACATGGAGAAAGGTTAACTGCTCGAGATGTTCGGGGAGCAGTGACAACCTCCTGCTCGTCACGACTCCACCAGATACCGAAAGCAGCCGCTCACTTGAGACACTAGTGGCTGCACGCGATTCGCTCGCCTCGGCTCTGCGAGCACTGTATTTTCACGCCCGCATCGACGATTTCGCGCCCGCGGTAGCGCCTACCATGGTCAGAAAATGACGCACGACGCGCGCGGCAGAATGGAGGAGCCTGACTACTTGCGATGAGATCGAGACAGCCGGCTTGGCTCCGCCGGAGATGGTTAGGCTTAGCACCCAGGCAAATATTTTACGGGCGCTTCCTAGCGGCGCGGATGATGTTTTATAGTACCGTTTTCGCATGCATTATCAGCTCCTTTACCGCACAAGCAACTTTGTGTCTCCCTTGAGCCGCATTTTAAAGAGCGGTTAGAAACGGTCGCTCGAGCGCCCGCGCCACTTCGCGGCTGGAGCCGACGCCATGTTGACGCCGCCGGCCACGCCGCGCGCAGCGCGGGGGTGGTTTCCCGGCGGTGTCAGCGCGCGTTGGGCGTGCGCAGAGCGTTTTCGCGAGCAGAAAACAACAACACCGGTACAGTCTACGAAAGCACGTGCCGTTCGCCGTGTATATGCTTCGCAACTTTGCTGCTGAGACACGCTCTGATTTTTTTTTTTTTTTTTTTTAGTTTTGGGTGATTCGAATATTTCGAACCATAAAAGTGTTGTTCGAATCGAATCGAATACCAAAAATTCGAATCGAATATTCGAAGTTTCGAATATTCGCACACCCCTACTTTTAACGTAACTTCGCTCAAATAAGCTACATAATTAGGAAAAAAGGAAATGGCCATGCGACCCACTAGCTCATTTCCCGCAACAGAACTTATGAAGTCATACCAGACAGCTCTGTGATTGGTGGAGAGCGGCAAAAGCAAACGCAAATTAGGCAGGGCTTATAAGCTTCCTGAACGAGCTGTTTGTGCTTAAATTTAGGGCACATTCTTTTGAAAGCCCTAAGAATTGCGGGACAAGCAGTGGAAGTTACGAAAGAGCACGTAAACATAGAAAGTACCGATGCGTACGTACTGCGGTTGGAACTGCGCGCACTATGCTTGTTTAGCTGCACAGGACTGCGGGGCTTTGGGGTTGTTTCGAGACGACACTGAACAATTGACGCAAGCGACGATGTCTTACTTGACCGTTTTTGTCGAGCGAGCACCATGTTTCACGAAACGATTGTCTCCATGAACAAAACAAGCCAGGTACAAAGACGCTCACAAACAAACCAAAGGCAGAAAACGGCTTGCCGTGGTCTGGTGGCGCCATCTAGGCTCACTAACGGTAAACAAGGCCCTGTGATGCCACTGCAGAGCACGAAAAGCACTATTTAGTGGGAAAATCAAAATTTTTAATTAATTTCTCAGTGAATATGGCATCGTTTGCATTGGACAAGTGCTGGGGGCACCATAAATCACGAAATCATTCGAATAACACAAACTTGTTGTTGTCTTCATGGCTCCTTTAAAGGGATTTGATTGGGGGTCTCACGGCTCCGTTCCCTGGCGGCTCAACCACAACGAGGTGGTCGCTCCGCGGCAGACATCACGACACACCTGATTGAGCAGGAGAACCGAAGTTCTGGCTTAAATTAATTAATTTCTCCCTGAATAAAGCATCGTTCGCAGCCGGACAAGCGCTGGGGGCGCTATAAGACACCAAATCTTTGGAACAAAACAAACTAGCATTTTGTCTGCATGGCTCCTTTAGGAGTGAAGTGTTGCACACATGTAAGTATGCCTCTTGACACTGTTTTTAGGTGCAATCATGTTTTTAAACGATATTTATGTATCCTAATGGGCAGTGCAAAAAGCTGGTTGCATTGTAGTTCAGTGTCAAAGGGCAGCCTATATGGCAATATGTTGCCAGCAAAATCACTTTGGTATAAGGTACTTTATGTGGTTATTTGATATTAACAATAACTGGCCTGTTGCTTGTTAACGTATTACCACTTGTCAAGATGCAGGAACGTTCCAGTCTCAAACGAGCTTTCTATTGAGAACAATTTATGTAAGTGACTGGTTCTGGACTGCTCGGCCCGAAATATTTTTTCATGCCAACCTCATTTGGGCGGTGTTTTACTTGTGTGAGCGTTCTGTTTGGTCCCTTGAACTTCATTCATTTGAAGCTGCAAAAGTGGTGCGTTGGGGCTAAGGTCTTCAGGGCTTTTCACGAAGGCCTCCCTCTAGCAAGAGAGCAGTAGGTTCTGATTTCTACCCAACTGGCCAAAGTGCTCTTGTTTACTTACTAGCCAGGGTCACTGTCAGTAATTACAATAAAAATCAGTTTAACTGATTTGTAAACATTGATGAGGTGAGGACAGTGTCTTGAACCTTGGAAGGCTACGGTGTAGGTTTAACATCGTGCCAGCCACGTTCGCGCTCCACTGTGACGCAAATATTTAGTGAGCCAGTTTCAGGAGGGATTTTGCAAGACGTGACAGCGAGTGACGTGCTTGAACTTTCCGTGCTCTCCTCGAGAAAATCCAGATGAACTGCTCTTTTCCTAGAGGGCAGCCATTTCGGAACACTCTCAAGACAATAGCTGTGTGTTAGGCTGGGTTTCCCTGTGTTGGAAGGTGTAGCGGTGGAGGTGATTCCAGCATTGTGCCTTGTGTCATTGTGGTGTTGTGCTTGCCGAGGTTGAGCGTGTGGTGTGTGTGTCCCGGGATGCCCAGATGTGCAGACGGTGGAGCGGCTCCGCGAAATCTGCGTCCACCGCGGTGACCCAGCGGCCCTGGAGTCTCTGCTCCAGTCACTGTCACCCACCGAGCTGCTCTACCACCTCGAGGTGAGTGGCGAATCCCGGTGGCAGATTTTCCTGAAGCCGGGAGACGAAGGGTGCGAGGGGGAGCCTCAGTTGTTACTCTACAGCTGCCAGAGCAGAGGCTAGCGGCCACTCGTTTTGTTTTTTGATTTTTTTTGTAAAGAAAAGAAACACGTGTTTGCGAGGACTTACAGCCCATATTTGCTTGCACTGGTTAATGCGCTCTGAAGATTTTGTAAGGGGCTAGGCGCACTTGGAGCCCTTACCAGTAAGTGCAAAGTCTGAGTTGGAGGTCAGAAATAGATCACTAAGTTGGACACTACGCTTGTGGTTGGCGTTACATTTTGTCGTTAACTTTGAAAAGATTGATGTCCTGCAGAAAGTCTAAAGGGATAGCCCATAACCAATTGAGATAGCCCACAATTAGGTGCGACTGTTTTGTACAGTAATTTATGTCGAAAGCAACCTGGTTGTGCGGAAGTGCTTCTTGTGAAGCTGTGGTGAGCACTGTAATCTCTAATTCTTTTGTGGTGTTTCTTGAGTGTATTTTAGCGACCTCATTTCAGATGTTCTCTGTTAGACACCTATTCTACCAGAGCTCCAATGGCATCGTGAACCTATTCCAACCAAATGTCATTCAACTAAAATGGGAATGTTATGTCTCTCACCATGGTTTTTCAACAGCATTCAGTTGAAATTTGTTTCTAGCCGAATTATTGTTGCTGAGGGTATTCAAGGCTCTGTTGTGTGTTCAACATGCCGGTGTCAGTTGCCTCATCCCAGTGCCTTCATGTAGCTCTTGGAAAATTAATACTGTAAACAGAACAGTGAGTTAATATGGCCAGTTGTTTAGCAAGTGCACCGCAAAATTTACTCTTCCTCAACTGTAAATACTGCTGCAAGCTTTACTGACATTGTACTTTCCATCCCAGCAAGCAGAGAACAACCATTCTGAAAGTAATTCATTATTTCTGAAGGAGAGAGAGAGAAAGAGAAAGGAAGAAAGAAAGAAAGAACAACCAAATTACATTTATCACTGATCCTAAGTATGGGTGGTGATGTCTGTTGCGAGAGTCTACCTACGGTTTTAAATGTAACCATACTGTGTGAGAATGGAAATCGACAGCAACACCAGCACCACCACAGTGTTGTGAGTGAATGTTGAAGCTTTCAACTTGGACCAAAATTGTAGTGGAGCACGGCGGGTTCTGGGTGGCCCTTGTTTGAGTTGGATAACCTTCGGTTTGACCCGCCGCGGTGGCTCAGAGGCTAAGGTGTTGCACTGCTGAGCACGAGGATGCAGGTTGGAATACCAGCCGTGGCGGCCGCTTTTCTGATGGAGGCGAAAAACGAGAATGCCCGTGTGTTTGAGATTTCGGCGCACGTTAAAGATGCCCAGGCGGTCAAAATCAATCCAGAGCCCTCCACTACGGCGCGCCTCATCGCCTGTGAAGTGTCGGCGCGTTAAAACCCCTCAAGCAAAAATGAAAAAATAAAAAAATGTTCGGTTTGAAAGGCCAGTGGAGCACCCAGCGTCCCTCGTGTCATGCCATGCAGGTGGCCTACTCGCTGCTGCTGCCCGCCCTGGCGCCCTGCTCCAAGGAGGCCCAGGAGTTCCAGGCGGGCTTTGTGCGCAGCGGGGGCGTGGCCGTGGTGCTCCGCATGCTGGGCCGCCCGGACGGGGCCGGCTTCGACCCGGCCAGTCGAGGGTGGGTGCTGTCGATGGGCAGCCACGGGTGCAACCTCTTCACGAGCAGTAGAGATTCTTTGCTGAAGGACAGTATGATGAGGCAACGTGCTTTTCCACCCGTCTTATTTCTGGGAACGAGTGAATGTGATGCAGATAACGATTTTCTTCGTATAACTTTGGATCGAATACAGTTGGACCCCTTTATAAGAAACACGTACTGGGGAGTAGTTTTTGTCTGTTATATGAGAGCTCCCTTATTTTATTTATTTTTATTTATTTATCAATACCGTAGGTCTTCTGCAGACCCATACAGGAACCATGCAGAACCTTATAAGCAGGGAACCATGTTTTCACTAACCGATCAACCCCTAGTTCAGTGTGGCACGAGGTCGCGGGTTCGATTCCCGGCCGCGGCGGCCGCTTTTCTGATGGAGGCGAAAAGCAAAAACGCCCGTGTGTACGAGATTTCGGCGCACGCTAAAGATCCCCAGGTGGTCAAAATTAATCCGGTGCCCTCCACTACGGCGCGCCTCATCGCCTGCGTTGCGTCGGCGCGTTAAACCCTAAAATCAATCAATCAATCTAGTTCAGTGTGGGCACTTGTAGGACTAAAAGAAGCTCAAAAGAATGCTACAGCATGTTGCAGAAGGTTCATTCTAATTTATGTTTGGCCCCCAGAATTCATGGAATAGTTCTGAATCTTTGTTTGTTTCATGACTGTATTTACGCTGTTTTTTTACAACGGCTTCTAGAAGCTTTCTCTTCTTTCACTGTCTATGGAATAGGAAGAATCGTAGACTTAGAGTTCACAAGTCTGATGAATAGCCAGAGCACACAGCGTCTTCCGCTGTGTACTCTGGCAATATTCATCAGACTTGCAGGACTCGACATCTGCGATGCTTCTTGATTGGGAGCTACGCGATTGGGAGAGCGCACTGCGCACTCCTTGCATTCTTGGCTTGCACAGATGCCCGCGTGGACGGCCGCGGTCGTACGCGTGGCGGTAATCTTCAACCACTTCTGTACGTTGCATTTCCAGTGGTAGCACTTCTCGTCGCCGTTTCATAGCTGACTGAACCACCCTGCATTCGCTGTTATGATAAATAGCGACTGTGGGTGTCTGTCATCCCCCTTTGTTTTCACAACAGACGCAACTGCAGTTAGTGACTGGTTGCACCGCATCTAAAGGTAGAATGTCTGTTACAAGCGAACCTTTCCCCTCCCATGGCCGTGGCTGTGGCAGGCGCGGCTGGCTGCTGCTGCTGAAGCTGAGCAAGCTGCTGCTGACGGTGGTGGCCCACTGCCTGGCACAGCAGCAGGCCCCCTCCTCCTCGCCCGAGGGGCTGGCCCAGGCCCTGAAGCACGTGCCCAGCACGGGGCCCGAGGGCACCCTGCACACCGTCGGCCTGCGCCTCGCCCCGGTCCTGCTCCTCCGACAGCAGGTGAGGAATCGCGTTGCACGCCCTGATGGCGACGCCGACGACGTTAGGGTCGATGAGACCAACCAACGTGTGTTTCCATGTGCGCGTTATCAGATTCAAATTTCGGGGGTTTAATGGGGGGACACTGGTCTTGAGGAGATATCTGTTATTTTTCAATCCATGTGCATGATATTTACACATTTAGTGAATTTAAAACACCCTGAGATCAAATATGCTTTCGTCTATGTGGTGTAAGTTCAGAGTTGTGCGATATGTTATGCCATTCCATTTCGGGCAATTTTTTCATTAACTACCCATGAAATACTTGAATACTTTTTATCCCTTTGGGCTCTAGAAGAACCAGAGAGTGCAACAGAAGTAATTTTAGCATTATTCCTGTAATTGCTGTAGACTTATTATTAAATGTCAGGTCATTAATTATTGAAGTTCTCGTAAAACCATCTCCACAAAAATTGTGCTAGCAAAATGAATTTCCATATCTGGGTGTTTTTATTGCACTGTTCACATCATAAGCTTTCAAATGCACAAAAAATGATACAAATCTGACCAGTACATCCCAATATATTCTACCCGACAGTTGACCTCACAGGAAAAAAGTTGGCCCAAAGAAAACCAGGCACAATGGTCATTTGGGCAACTTCAAAGGGCGACAGCTTTGTGAATACTTAGGGTACAGCTGTAATATTTTGCAGGTACATTCTTTGGCACCTTTAGACTTCAAATAAAATTAACACAGTAAATTGATTTTTTGGCAAATTTTCTGCCCTCAAGACCAGTAGTGTCCCCCCTTAACGCGGCTGTTATGGTGTGCTTTATTGTCAGTCAGTGTGTGCTTTTTTGTCAGTCAAAAAGAAGAGGCGTGGCAAGAACTTCAAAAAGAAGGGCGGCTTTTTCATTCTCCTCGTTTCAGGGCACGAACCACCTTCCAGACCTGGGCACCATCCGGGCGGTGATCAAGTTGGCCTGGTCCTCTGCGGGCCTCTCCTCAGGACCCACAGGCGAGGTCCGTTCGAACCTCTCTTCTCCGCCTTTTCCTCCCTGCCGAACCGTCCAGCTGGTGTTGTGAAGTGCAAATTAGTCGCTGGGTGCCACGAGTTTGCATCCGAGTAGTGGGTGCAGTTGTCGTTAGCTTTCATAGTGGAGGTTTTAGGAGGAGCCACAGTGCTGGCATGGTTCATACCTGCCAACTCTTGCGAATTTTCCGTAAAATGTACGAATCCGGACACATCTTACTTACGATTTCACGAATCTTGCGTGAAATTTTACGGATTTTCAAAAAAAGCGGGAACAGCTATTAAAACGACCCTGTGGTACCTTGCGCCGCGTGCCCGAGATAGCAATACGTGCTCTCGTATCAGGTACTCGTTGCCGTCTTGGCAAGCCTGTTTATAGCAGGTTAGGAGGACTTGCATGTTCTCGTCACTCTTTCTATGACAGCCGCGTCTGATGCAGTACGACCTATGGTATGGCAGTGATAGTTGCTTCGCAGTGGAATGGCGGGCTCAAAACCGCGACAGTACTACCGTGTGTTTTTGAAACCCTACACGTCAGAATTCGCTCCTCCTGCCCAGCAGTGTAGTGGCTCTCATTACTGTTCAAGACGGACGGTTTTCAGTTATGGTTGTGAAAACGTGAGGGCGCTTGTCGCAGATTGTAAATCTTTTTAAATCTAAAAAAAAAAGTGTGCTCCCCCCTCTTGGGGTCTGTGGGTTTTACGAATTTCGAAGCCATCAGGGGTTAGCAGGTGTGCAGCATATTCTCTCGCCTGTGCAAAGCCAGTGGCAGTGCAGCTGGCACCAAATGTCCCTTGTTGGTGACTGAGGAGACTTCTCTTGAAGGAAGCGGGAAGAGTGAGAAGTGGACACGGCAGAGGGAGGCCACCACCCTGTGCGGCGGCAGGGAAGAAGGGACCCATGAGCGCGCCCTGTGTGCAGGCGGACGAGGAGCTGTGCCAGGAGGCCCTGGAGCTGCTCTCGCTGGCCCTGAGCCTGCAGCCGGGGGCCCTGCAGCAGCTGCTGCAAGAGCCCAGCTGGGCGCACTTCGTCCTTGACCTGCTCCTCCACTGCCCACACAGGTGAGCTGCTTCAGCACGCTCCCCTTCCCTCCCTCCCTTCCTTCCTTTCTCCGTCGTGGAGGGAGGAGGAGAGGAAGGAGTGGCGACGAGCGCTTCCTGGCTGCCTGTTTGTTGCTTTCGGGGCAGTATTTTTTTGGGTATCTTCAGCGGTGTGCATGCTGGCTGAAAAGGATGGCAGGCAGTCCAGTGGCTGGAAGATGGTAAGGAACGTGCACAAAAAGAAAGAGGGGGTTGGCCACAGCATGTGGCACATGTGGCTGGTTGCTGCACACTCCGGGACCGCCAGGCATTCTAGCTGGTGCTCGGCAGTAGTGACCGAGGGTTACCTGAAATTTGGAGGCGAATTCCACGATAACTGGAGGGCGTCTGCGCAAAAATTGAACATGGTTGCTGAAGTTTTACTCCTAATTGTGCAATAGGATAGTTATGCTTCGCCGGCACACAAAATTAGAAAGAAAAAGTGCACTTGCTTTGTATTTTGAAATAGCGCAAAATAACTGAAGTACCACAGATTGTTTGGCAAGGGTGTGGGAAGGAAGAGGGCGGGGGGCAGGAGGACTTATATGGGTGGGGTGCTTTCATGGTATTGTATGGTAAGGGCTATTTGATTGCCGTACTTACCCGATTCTAACGCGCACTTTTTTTCCGAAAAAATAGGCCGAAAAATCGCATGCGCGTTAGAATCGGATACAAAACCGAAACTGCCGAAACAGCGGAAATTTCGTCCCACCCATCACCATCGCCATCTCAAGATGGCGCCAAAGCTTTTAGCAACGATTTTTCAGACGCAGCAAGCCTAGGCGCCTAGGCTTTTCTATCAGCGTTCACACAAATCGTCAAATCGTTTCACTTGCGCGCTTGATAACAGCAATGGCAGCAGCGGCTCCCACACGTTCAAAACGAGCGGTCGGCTGAAGCGTGCACCCCTGGAGAAGCTCTCGGGATGGGCGTACGAGGCGTGGGTCACGATCCCATAGACCAGGGGTTCTCAAGCATGTTGGTCCCAGGGAACCCTGCTAAGTTCTGTTAAGTGCCAAGGAACCCCCCCCCCTCCAGCCAGTTTTCATTCCGTTCATGCTACATTAACGTGCAATAAAATCAAAAGCAAGCAAGGGTATCGTTTTTTTGTTTTCGTCGACTTTACGCGAATGCGTACGCTAGCGGCACCTATCCCCAAACAGGAGAAATCCGCATGGGGGTAATATAAGGCCGAGATTCAAGTGCAATAGTTTAACCACGTGGCCCGTTTTCGGAGTCTGGCTGGCTACAAGCTGCTGGCGAGATATATTGCGCAGCTCGCGCGTTTCTGTTATGCGCCGAGATGTGGTTACTGACACTCGGGCGTGAGTAATGGAGGTTCCTTAGATCGATCGCACCTCAAGTTCACCATATAAGACTTTGCCACTGCGGAACCAGGGAAAATTTATCAGTGGCTCGCGGAACCCTGAGGAGGGGCCTGCGGAACCCCTAGGTTCCGCGGAACCCACTTTGAGAAACCATGCCATAGACCATGGTTGAACGTTCGTTCAGAAGTGTGTCATCGCGAATGCGCTTGAAGGCACCGAGGC
This sequence comes from Haemaphysalis longicornis, assembly GCA_013339765.2. NCBI lineage: Eukaryota > Metazoa > Arthropoda > Arachnida > Ixodida > Ixodidae > Haemaphysalis > Haemaphysalis longicornis. Next base: position 196,759,307 of record CM023450.1, on the reverse strand, counting down.
CGAGATGTTGTGGTCAGCGGAGAGTGACGAGGAGTGAGATGAGTGAGATTACTTCGGGAAATAAATCGCCCATTTCTCTCGCATTCGTTTGTCTGAGTCACAAAGTCCCGTGCGCGTTCCAATCGGAGGTGCAAGTTTTTTTCGGTTTTTTTTTGCCAGGAAAATCGCGTGCGCGTTAGAATCGGGGGCGCGTTAGAATCGGGTAAATACGGTGATTGTAGGGTTAAACGTGCCGACACAATGCAGGCGATGAAGTGCACCACAGTGGACGGCTCCGGATGAATTTTGACCTCCTCGGGATGTTGTACGGTGTGCTGAAATCTCGTACACGCGGCATTTTTACTTTGTATAAGCTGTGTGAACAGGTCAAGCTATGTGTAGTGATGTGGTGTTGTGTTTCATAAGCAGTGTATGAATACAGTCAAACCTCGATGTGACGAACTTGAGTGTAATGAAATGCTTAATTTTTTTAGCTTCAAGTGTATGCACACCATGTATTTTCAGCCTCTGTGTAACAAAGTCTCGTTTTCAGAAATTTCAATGTAATGAGATTTCGGCAGGATATTTTAGTTGTAGAAGTAGATTTTGGGAGACACAAAGGCTGAAATAGTGTCCCGATAAAACGACGTTGCTACGCGGGATTAATAACACGTGGCAAAATGTCTGCACACAGGTGTTTTTTTTTTATTTGTCTTTTTGCCGTTTAGATCTGTTACGTCACGTTCGTTTTCAAAAGAATTGCCTTTTTCCGCCGAGTTTATGCCGCAGGCAATGGAAGGGGTCTACTCACTGTACATTTGTATGGACGCGGTGCTGCTCTGTTAACGTGTTGAAATGGAAGGTGTCGTCAAAAAGGGCTGTACATTCATCTTGCAACGCCGAGATGTCCCTAACGAGGCTATCGGGGCAAGACCCAGAGCGTCCCAGCATGATTTGAAAGCTGCCCGTGCAGCGTTACAGGAATGTGGGACGAGGGTGTTCCTGGGGTGCCCTGCGGTCGCACTGGGGCAGTAAGCAGTGTGGGTGTGGTGTGCGCGCAGGTCGATACGCCAGTGTGCGGCTGACCAGCTGTGCCTGATTGCGACCAAGTGCAGTGCCAGCCAGCACTGCCTGCTCTTCCTGGTTGAGCTGCTGTTTGCCCAGCTGCCCGTGAGTAGTGACTGCTGCACCGTAGTAGTAGTACTGCATTTTCACCCATATAAGCCGCACCCCCCCTTGTTGTAAAAATGCGTCAGGTTTAGTTAACACTTCTAAACCTAGTTATCACAAGTGAAGGCAAAGACTATGCACACGGGGTTTTGTGAAAGTTTGCCTTTGCTTGAGACTTCTCAGACTGCCATCTAGCTACGTTTACTGTATGATTGAATTCACCCTTGTGCTTGCTTGTGCAGTTTCACCCTCACCTAGTCACATGGTACTACAGTGATGAGCATCGCCTCCTGTATTTTACAATGCCAAACGCATCGCCCGCTTCCCAATGGGAGTGAGTGGTATGCCTGCAGTGCCTACATGTCGCAAGGTGGGGCCCCGAGCTGAACCGGGATCACCCGACCGTAACTGAACTCGAGAGCGGCTTGTGCCTGGTTACCATGGCAACCGATGTTTGAGATAACCGAAGGAAGGGCGCTCCCGCCAGCGTTAGAAAACTCAGAGCCGAAGCGGAGCACGTTTTGCCAATGCTGCTGCTTTCCACCACGCGTTGCCCAAGATGAACTGGTCACGTGACTAAAGCGCTGGGAAGACTAGCGATTGGGGGAGAGGGACTGGAGTAGAAGGAGAGGGCTTGGTTGGCCGGTCCGGGCTGATGCGTTTGGCATTGTAAAAATACAGGAGGTGATGGTGATGAGGCTCCAAGCAAGTGAAGCGCTGAGAAAGAAAGGCGCAGCTAGCACGCCGGTGGCTTAAGGTCACTTGCGATGCGATGACGGACGTTGACAGATGTTGTGTAGTAGGGCTTCTGCTCTAAAACAGAACAACTTTATTGCGCAGTTGATCGAGGAAAGAAACGTTTGTCTCACAAAAAGAAGATCACTCAGTTATGCCTTATTCACTTGAACTGCAAACAGATTGGGGTTCACTGGGTTTCCCATTATTCTTTCTTTTTTTTTTTTTTTTTTGACCCTGATGAACACATTACAGTCTGAAATTAAGAAAACAAAGTGAACTCCTTTGCAGGTTTATAAAGTTGAAACAAATTCGAACAGCCCAAAAAAGAAATGTGGGCAGATGAGTTTTTGAAAACATAAAGAGAGACAGAGACAAGTGCTGTCCTCCAACTATTTATTTGTCAAGCGTCCAAGCAATTTTATGTCCTAAACACCAACAAAAAAAGAAATTTGGCTGCTCTTTGCTGATCTTTAGGGCATAAGACTGTTTTGACGTTAACAGTTGTGCTCACTTTCTCTTGATGCTTTATTTTTGCTCTTGGAAAGTTCCACGGCACAAAGTGTCTGTCTCTCTCCTGGTTCGAGGGGGTGGTTATAAGGAACACTTGAGGTCCTCCTTCTCACTCCCCAAATGATGGTGGTGATGGTGGCGATGATGGTGATGATGTGTGCAGCGCCTGGAGGGTTCGGGCGGCGGGGGCAGCAGCAGCCCCGAGCTCTTCGGCCTGCTGTGCCGGCTGCTGGGTGCGGCCTACCAGTGCCCGCTGCCCCAGCTGCAGCAGCTGCTCGCCGACGAGATCACCTGGCTCAAGCGCATACGGGTAGGCAACCTCTTGTTACGATAAGAATCGGAGAGCATTGGCTGCAGTCTGTGTAGGGGCCATTTGGAACTCAGCAGATAGCGTTTGGGGTGCTTACATTGGCATCATCAGCTTGGGTGTGCCCCAAGGATGCCCTCTGTTTCCCCTCTTCTTCATGTGGCCCCCAGAGACTTGGGCCACCTGTGGTAAGGGAAAGGAAGGGGAGGGGGGGGGGGGGCAAAATTGTGCCAGATGAATTAGTTGCAGTAGGGCAAGTTTGAAATCTTTCATCTTTTATTGTAGCACCAAACAAGCACGAGTGCCCGTTCTTGTCTTTTCTCTCCTTTGTGGTGTTCAGCACTGCAATCAAAGGTGGAATAATTAGTTTGCAGCGTACATCTGTTCTGCATAGAATGTATTTTGTTCTATTCTAGTGACATTTATTCTACGAAGAAATGTTGCTAACATGAAAGGCATGCTAAAGGTGCATTGTAAAAGTGCTTTACAAGGGGAAATATTGAATCCAATTAAAACTGAACCAAATAGGGCCGGATCGCAACAGGAAATTGAGTCTTATGCTACTTGGCGTATTTTTCTTTCCTTGTGCAAACACCCTGGAACCTTACCCTGTGGTGCAGTTGCAGATAGCCCTGTTTTCAGTACAATTGCGGCCAGTTTTGGGGAGACTAGCTGTCACGAAGTTTGTGCCTATTTATGTACAGAGGCTTGCAATGCTAGAAGTTTTGTGTCTGCTAGTGTTTTTGGAATCTGGTTGCGTGCACGAGAAAGATGAGGATGTCTGCACTTGTCAATAATTTCCACCAGTTCCACTTCTTGTACTTTGTGTGGACGCAGTTAATGGAAAAGGAAAGTCAACTCAGACAGACAACTCATCACTTTGCAGAAAAAAGAAGTGTAGTTTGCAGCAAATGTACCGTATAATGCGGAATATTTTTTTTTTTATTTATTTATTTTTATTTATTTAGATAAGTGCCCACAAACAGCATGACGCCTTCAGTGTGGTGCACAGAAGAAACAAGGGAAAGGATAGAAAAGGGAGATGTGTACAATGGGAAAAAAAGAGTATAGTAAAAATAACATCAATGGATCAAACATTATGAGGCTGACTCACACGATTCTACAACGCAAAAGAAGACACTCAGAACACACTCAGAAGATGTGTACCATAGCGAAAAAAGAGCATGAGAAATGAAAATAACCTCAATGGAACAAGCATTACATGGATGACTCGCCTGATTTTACAACACATAAGTACACACTCAGGCTTTAGATGAATTTTTAACAGCTTGCACAAAAGTGCTGTAACGATCAAAGATACTCAGATCAGGCACTTCAAGTGAGTTGTAAAGGAGTTGCATTCTCTGGACAGGACTTTTATGATTGACGTCAGGATAAAATAGCGGCGAGGAACGGCATCGTGTGGGGACATGAAAATTGATGGAAGTTAGCAAATCGGCAGAGTCAACAGCTCCATGAATGAGCTTGTGAAGAAAGCACATATCGAGGAGTGTTCTTCTGTCACTCAGTCTGCTTAATCCAGTGTGGTCGAGTATTCTGTCATACGTGTAATATATTTTCCTGAAAAGGTAACGATCATAATAGATTCTAACAAATCTCATCTGGACTCGTTCCAGAGACAGTGACAAGTATTGAGGAACAGAGTTCCATACAACCGAGCAGTAGGGGTGTGCGAATATTCGATTTTCGAATTCGATTCGAATATTTCTTGCCCGAATAATTCGATTCGACTTTCGAATACCCAGCATTCGGACTTTCGAATAATTCGACGTGACGAATATTCGGAACGCTGCCAAAGTTGCGGCTAGATTAGTGTGGCCCTTACTGACCCTAACGTCGAAAGGTTTTGGTCAAACAATTGCCAGCAACCCGTTTTCGGCCAGGAAAGTTGTCTTTGAGGTTTGGACATATCCCTCCTTTTCGCCCGCAGAGACGTCATTGCCGACATGTAATTGGATAGTTCCTCGATTTTTTTGCGTCACTGGCGTACACGGAAAGAAAGAGCGACACAGCAGTGTTTAGCGTGCAGAAAACGTTCCTCACATACGGGTTTTTGAAATAATGAGGTGCGTTGCCGTTTTCAGGTCATTGGAAACAAATATGATGCGTCCCACTCGGGACAAAACAAATTACTACGACGACACCATTTTGTGATGGCGATGACACTGACGCTTCCCCCCTGATATTCGGACGTAAAATATCATTTTTCTTTTGTTAATTAATTTTATCACACGACTGTGCAGCCGCAAAATAGCGTATAATTATGGTATTGTTAAATTTTTGTGATTCTGGCCTTGCTGTAACACACTATCATCACCCGTCCTAGACCCTTTCTCGACGCCTATCCATAGCCAATCTGACGGTCGTCGCCGTCGTCGCCATCATAGAGTTTCATACTAATATATACACCATTTTCCATAAGCAGCCGGGAAAGGAGGAAAATACTCTCAAACCAGTTCTCTCGGCGGCCGACCAGCGTTGCCTGAGCGCGCTGGGCTGCTAACATCGCTCGGCGCGGTGTGCTCCGCTGCGTAGTTCAGGAGTATTTCGCACTGTGCGCTTAGTTTTTGCAGAACTTTCAACCGTTTTAGCCAATGCTGCGATGCCGTTCAAGGCGCAAACGTCGCTTCGTCAGCACTGCGCGGTGGTGGGTTATTGAACAACCAGAGAAAGCGAGAAACAGTCGCTGACAGCACGCATGTGCAGGACACTGCCTGAAGAAAATGCAGTGCGGTTGCGGCGTGTTTTTACAGCATCGCTTCCCAACGCACACCGAGTTGAGATATCGGTGGATTCCGTTGATAAATCGCAACGACTTTGTACCAACGACCAACTCCAGGGTTTGTTGGGTGCACTTGGACGGCAAGCAGACGGAGCAAAATCCATTTATCACACGCAAAGCTGCGACAGGGAACGGAACCCCCTGAAATGTTAGCAGCAACTTTATCCTTTACAATACAGCATTGATTGGTTGGTTGATTGATTGATTGATTCATTCATTATTGTGTTTAACGCCCCGACGCTTCATGGGTGATGAGGCGCGCCGTAGTGGAGGGCTGCGGGTTAATTTTGACCACTTGGGGATCTTTCACGACAACACTACAATAACTTCTGGTTCCTTGTAGTCAATTTAAAATACCATATATTGTTTGGTCATTACAGCCGATCGGCATTAAACAATCCCCTTTCATCTAATCTAACCTTTAAAATCACGGCGTTTTGTTTACTTTTTTTCAGGCCAACGCATTACACTGTCAAACGATATGAAAGGATAACTTTCTCCATCGCACACTGCTGGTCGATAGCAGGATAAGCAGGCAGCCAAATGTGGAAACGCAGCTCGAGATACGCGTGAACGCTGCATTTGGAAAATAGCTCAACCTGTTCACAACGCGGTCAAAGGAAAAGCTTCTAATCCTTTTGCGTTGCCACGGAATCTAAGTATTACAATTACAAAACCGTTACTGCTGAGTCGCGTAAAGCATTTGTGGTGCAAGCAGCGGTTTCACAAAGGTGGGCTCCGAGCGACAGGCCACATGCGCTGCGCAGAGTTAGGTCAATCATGATCACGATCATGATCAACCAATATTAACTCGCCCGAACGTCAACCCTTTTGCTCAACCTTCGAATAGTAATTTGACTGGTTGTGCGGTCGTGTTATTTTTCCGCCAGGGTAATTTCGTTTCGTCCGTAACCGTCATAAGTCTAGTCAAGAAATATTATATTGCATTGCAATATCAACAGCGTAGCAATCGCCTCGTCGAAAGTCCATCGCGAGCACGGATCACCGTGACCCACATATGCTGTGCGCGCTCCGCATTCGACGTCCGCGCTTCCGTAAACATGACTAATCGGTGAACATAACAAGCACGGTGGCATTGAAAACACGTATTTACTCCCCGATATCGATTTCTATGTCAGTCGGTGCCATACCGGCACGTTTGCATCGCGGAACTGCGGAGCACCACCGGCACCACCACCACACTGCTACTGCTGCTCGCAACAGCCGGGGTCGGAATTTCCCGCTCTGGCAGAAAATTAGGATCTAAAATCCGTCCGCAGATGATGAAAACAAAACAGAACACACACACACAAGCACTGCAACCGCTAACTTACGCCAAACCACTACTAACTTACGCCAAACCACTACGGTTCACTCGGTAATGCACGGATACCGAGCAGACGCACGCAAAGAACGGCGCACTTAACAGCCCAGCGCGGAGGTTTCGGCGGTCGCTTCATAGACGGCGCTAGCGTCTGGTCAGAAAAAGCAAATGGCGGCGCCCACCTCTAGCAAGGAAAATGGTGTATACTAGAGGGAAATCTGGCGCTGCATTCGCGTGCCGCCGTGGGCGGCGCCATTGCAGCTAGCGACGTTCCTCGCCTTCTTGGCTTGGTTGGCCATATGGCTTCTTTTTCGTCTTGAAGCCAAAAGGGGTAGCATTGTTTTTCTGTTCATCTTCCATGGAGCTTCTAAATAATCCCTGGAAAATCAATCTTTATGGAGCTTTTATTTTTTAATAACAGAACAAATTCGATTAGTTTTCTGCAGTAAAATTGTTTCATTTTTGCAGCCAAAGCCAACTTTTCAGCCTGTTCGTGAGCCATGCCAAGGACAAGTGGAACGTGCCTGCCCGGTACATGACGGCACGCTCACCGAAGCGCGGCTCCCCTAGACGGTGGCGCCACATTTCCCTCTAGTGTATATTAGTATGAAACTCTATGGTCGCCATGGTCCTCGCACGCCCGTGATTCTCCTCCGTGCCGTGCCATTCAGCATGAACAGCCACGGTGAAAAAAGAAGTGTACTTTGGAAGTTTTTCGAGAAGGCAAGTCCGTCCTCTGCTATCTGCAAGAAATGCGGCTCCGCGCTCAAGACGCCGGCAAGCACGACAAGCCCGCTCTTGAATCACTTGATGGGCAAACACCACGTTCACTACTTGGAGATTTGGATAATTTGTAATATTTTTAACATGACAGTTTGTGATTTCTTCAATTCTTTTTAGTGTATTTACTATTTAGAGCTCAAGGACATGAGCATGTGTTTATTAGTGTCCAACCTACTTGTTCTTCCAAAAAAAGCTTTGGTATTCGATATTCGACATTTTTGTCCACTATTCGACACTATTCGATTCGAATTCGATTCGAGATCAAATTTCACTATTCGCACACCCCTACCGAGCAGTACTCTAGCCGGGAACGTACAATAGCCCGAAACAGGGACAAATAGCAGGTAGGATCAGTGAACTCTTTCGTGACACGTGTTACGAGTCCAAGGGATTTCATTGCATCGCTGGCTGTTTTTTCAATGTGGTGTTTAAAACTTAGTGATGAGTCAATGTGCACACCCAAGTCCCGCACTGTTGACGCTCGAGCAATGGAACCCCCATGCAGCTTATACAAAAATTGAATCGGCACCTGTCGATATAGGTCAAGGCGGAATATAGGTCGACCCCCTTACCTTGTAGCCGAAAAATGCAAAAAAAAAAAATAATTAGGTACCAACCATTGTTTTATTGAGACTATAACTTGTTTCGTCTCAGATTACTCATTTAAAACTGTCTGAAGTATCGTCGGACGACTGCTTCTGGCTCGCTGTCGCCCACACAGCAGGTCGTCCTCTGTGCAGTCCAGGGAATTGCTTATGCAGCACTTCTTAAACACTCGCAAGACCATGTCATCGTGAAGCGAGTGCAAAGCATGGGACACTCGTGTGCAGACCAGAGCGACAGCCAGTCTGTGCAGACGGTCAGCAAACATCTTGGGGTATCCATTCGTAGAGACATCGCACGACGCTAGCGGACAAAATTTGCCTCTTTGTACAGCAGCACAGGTGCACAGAGCAGCGCCCATGAAACGAGGCCTTCCGAGCGTTGCATACCGAGAGCTGCCCCTTCAGCTAACGCCGCTAGCAACACTTCTTTTGGTGATACCGAACTGGCGCAAGGCGGACACGTCATTGGCCTTGGAAAACCCCCAACTTTTCTTTTAAATGCTGCTGTAAACTGGCACCAAGTGCCTAAACTCATTTTGAGCAACAAGAAAATAGCACGCACACATTCGCCGACAGTGAGAAAAGCAACAAAACAAAGATGGCGTCGCGTCCGATTGATGGTGGTGGCGATGGTGCCTTTGTGGTTTGGATGGGCTCGATGGGCTGCCCGGTCGCCAGATGACAACTGCCAGTGACTGCAATATAGGTCGAGGGCTGACTTTTCGGCAAATTTTTCTGTAAAAAATCTCGACCTATATTCCGCACTATACGGTAAATTTGTTTTGGAGTTTAGATTCTCGTACTCTGCTACTCAGTTACAACTCAGCCACATGAGAATACACAAGTGACGCCTTCCTTTATTCCACTTGGGCTCCCATCTTCTTTTCTTCCCACCAGTGATGCTGTGTCTACCTTGTAGCTTGGCATTTCCTGTTGTTGCCACCGTCACATCGCCCTCGTAATATGTGTTTAAATTTCTTATTTTGCAGATGTAAATGAGTAGCAGAACATCTTTAGTTATGTTTGTGGTCATCATTTCTGAGTACCGTACTACATGATTTTAGCATTTGAAATTTTGGGGGCTTGACCCAGAATGAACATGGGTGCAAGGGGAATGAACAAGGGCCAGAAGAATGAACGGGGCAAGAGGGGGGGGCTTATGCGCAGGCAAAATATGGAAGATTGATGCCGCAGGTCTAGGCAGTGAGGATCTCATAGAGGAGGATGACTGCTTCCTTCTCCTCTTCATACTGTCCTACCAAAGCCGCAAAGTGGGCTAGTTTGCCAATATTTGATTTTCCCGGCTTCTTGCCCGACTTCCAGAAGATAAATATTCCTTGAGTTTGAAGGTGAAAGCAGTATGGCTTCTGTTACAATGTCAACTAACAAGCAGCACCCCCACATGGGCCTAATGGTTTTTGTGTTTCTACTGGCCTAGCACAGCCACGGGTGGCTACGGCCCGGAAAAAGCAAAATAAAGTTAGTTCATTCTGGGAAAACGAATGGCTCGGGCAGTTCGGCTCTGTTCTTCCTTCTTAGTGGGCCTAATGGCCTTCTTCGGTTTGCTGTAACCAACTACCCAGCCATCCTAACTTTAGCACTTGGCAATCCCAACTTATATCAGCTTCCCGTGGCGATATTTGCCACAGACTTTCTTTGCTACATCGTATTTGCATCTCTTCCTTCCCTTTCGCTCTTTGTCTTCAGGTGTGAATTGCGTCAGCAGTCAGACTACACGCTACAGTTTCCCCAGAATCAGAGCTATCCGTGGCCTGGGTGCACTTGTTTTCTTCTTCACGTGTCCTGTTTGTCTCATGTGCCCACACATGTTCCCCTTTCTGTGATGGCATATGGAGGAAGGGCTTTACGTGCTAAAGCAACACCTTGGCTGCGAGGTGCATATCATAGTGGAGGGTTGTACAAAAGTTTGGACTGCCCGGGGTGGGGAAAAGGAAAAGACCATTGTTTCCTTTTTGTAGTGGAAAATCTCTTGTAGTGGAAAAAATCTTGTAGTGGGGAATCTTGTGGTGGAAAATTTTTTATAGTAGAAAGTATTTTGCAATGGGAAATCTTGTAGTAAAGAATCTTTTGTAGAGGAAAATCTTGTAGTGGAAAATCTTTTGTAGTAGTAAATCTTGTAGCAGAAAATGTGCTAACATCTTTTGTAGTAGCAAATATTGCAGTGGAAAATCTTTTGCAGTGGAAAATTTTGTAGTTGAAAATCTTTTGCAGCGGAAAATCTTCTGTAGGAGTAAATCTTGTAGCGGGAAGTGCGCCCTAATGTCGCACATGTTTGCGGGTGTGCAGGAGCGGGTGCAGGAGAGCGGCCCGCTGTCCCCGGCCGAAGAGTCGCTGCTGGAGGGCCACCTGGGCGTGGCCCGCGAGCTGGTCTGCCTGCTGTCCCCGTCCGAGAAGTACCACATTGGCTCGGACCCGGCCAACGTCACGTCGGGGAACCTCGTCAAGGTGCGGGAGGGGGCGGACATGAGGTTTCATACTGATACGCACCAGGGGGAAATGTGACGCTGGGGTCTGGGTGGGCCGCGCTCCAGTGAGCATGCTGTCATGTGCCAGGTAGGCATGTTCTACTTGTCCTGGGCGTCGTGGCTCACCAACAGGCTCAATTGTTGTTGCCTGTGGCTGCAAGAAAGGAAACACACGGTATTATTTAAAAGGTTATCAAAAGTTGCTTTGTCAATACAAAAGTGGAGCTCTGAAAGATTTGTTTGTCAGGGATTTCTTAAAAGCTTTGCATGCAAGATGAACGATGGAAAAAAATGTTACTCTTTTTTTGTTAATTTTGGCTTCAGGAGAGAAAAGAAGCCATCTGTATAGCCAAGCCAGGTAGGAAAGGAACACTGCTTGCTGCCACTATGGTGGTGCCCACAACAATACGCAATGGCAGACCAGATTTCCCACTAGTATATATTATCTATTTATTTTTATTTAAGAACATACTGCAGGCCATTGGCGTGAAAGTATAGGAGCAGGGCGTAAATGCAGTGTTTCTTGCAGAAATAGCGTACTAGTGGAAGGGAGACTGGTGGTGTGACTGTGTGGCAGAAGGGGCATTGTGGGGACAGTGGAGATTTTCATTATTGGCTTCGTTGTTGCCTTAACTTGACTCGGAGTTTTTTAGTAGCTGTAGAGGTGAGCTGGAAGAAAGGCTTGTTTAGCTGTTCAGTCATTTAGCAGAAGAAATTTTGGTTTGTGATTCTGGTGGACCGTGCTAGTGGACACATTTAGCCTTTCTGTGCATGAAATTGTAGCTTATAGATTGCTCTTCCAAACATATAACAGCAGTTTTTTGAAAGGCACAATTATTTACAGTTTATTGGTGAAATATTCAGAAAAATAAATGCATAAAAAAAGTTTACACACAGCGTGTATAAGCAATTGTACTGAGCCTAAAAATTTTGGGAATTCTAAGATATACAAATTGTTCCTACGTTCCTTGTTTATGATCCAACATATAAATCAACACTGTACACCAAGTTTTGATTGTTTGTGGACCCGTAAACCTAGCGAAACTGACGGCCGTGCCACTCTGCAAAGCCACTGCAGGGTAAGTCAGTATCTCTTGAATATGCATCCAAGCATACTATTTTGTGTTCTCACACAAAATCCTTATCACTTCAGAGGTAAAAAACAAGAAAAAGAAATCCAACGCTCTTGGGAAGCATTGCGCATCACTTCGCAGCACTAATCCGACACGAGCTCCAGGCTACCGTGAAGGGGATGACGCAATACGATGTGGTGCATTTGGCAAAATATCCCCACCGTACGTTGTCCAGACCCTACACAACAAGGTAATACCTCAGTTGTCAGACATTAGGCACGCTTTGTTTATAAATACAGCTTGACGTCAAAACGAACCTACCTGGCAGCACCTGTCAAAGTCCGAGGCGTTTTAATGTGAGCGTCTTCATTGGAACTGCTGCTGAAGTCCCTGCCACAGCTGTCCACTTTTGCAGAGCGCTCCATGAAGCGGACGCCATTTTCACACAACTCGCCGCTATCACGGGCTCAAATTTCACTCTCGGTGCCGTCTCCGCACTTGAAATGCCAACAAAGCACAACGAAATTGAAAAATGAGTTGTCAAAAACTACGCCAGATGGTGTTAGATGTCCGCAAGGCGCCGTTTTTAGCTTTTGTGGGACATTTGAAATCATCAGAACTCCATGTCCGATGGCCTATGGCGCCGTAAGGAAAGAGTTAAAAGGGGCCAGGCATGTAGCGTATGCATTCACGCTGGCGGCAACAAGTTATCCGATTGTCTTGGGGTTCTGGAGTTGCACCCCTTTTTTTTACATAAGCTCATTTCCTTGAGGCGATGAGGGCAAGAAAAGGTGGCAGCCCGAATGCATCACAGAAACAAAGCAAGAGGGGGCAACCATAGCAGGGTAGTGACAGTGCAAGCAACCTGAAACAAAATACATTTTAATACCTGTCAAAACAAATGCTCGGGTTAATTTGTAGATTTTTTTCTATCATCATCATCATTATTATTATTATTATTATTATTATTATTATTATTATTATCATCGTCATTCAGAGCATGTGTGAAACTAAGGCCTTAATTTCATTAACAGAGTATAATGAACTAACAATGTGGGCAGTGATGACCTCAGCAATCAATCCTTAAACACCTGCTGTCGCACTTTCCGTCATAACTTGTGCAGAGCTGGCTACAACATCATGAAAGAGTATGTCAAAGCTGAAGCTTTGGCAAGATATAGGATATTGTCACGAACCGTGGCTTTTGATTTTTCTACTTATGTTTTGTTAGCAGTGCCTTGTTTCTCCTGGCTAGCTTAGCGCGTGTTCTAAGCGAAACGTGTGTTTCTTTCTTTTGTATGCCACACCGGCAGTCTTGTTTTGATAGGACAAAGGGTGTTGTCTGCCAAGATTGTTCTTGTTTAATCGGAAATATTCTCACTCTAAATCGGTGTTACTGGAAGCAAGAGCACAACAGGTAAATGTGTGGAAGACAAGTGCCACAACATTCAATTTGCCGATGCTTGTCCGTGCACATTAGTGTTTTGGCTGCTTCTCCGCTGCTTGTATTTTCTTCTAAGTTTTCGCGGAGGACAGGTTCGCTCCAATAAATGTTCGTTTCTACAAGCACCTTGCTCTCTTCTTTGCTGTGTGGCAATACAGTACCAGAGTGATTTTTCGGACCTGGAGGAGAACGAAAAATAGTCCGAATAAAGGAGCAGTCCGAAAAATTCGTGAGTCATTACTTCTATGGAACAACTGGCGGTTCCTCAAGAAGTCCGAAATATCCAGCAAGTCCGAATTTTCGGAGTCTGAAAAAACAGTCGGCTACTGTATTGCGTCGCCAGCGATCGCAGCCGCTGTTTTTCTGAAGTGGATTTTTTGTGCGATTAGACCTCAAGTCTTCCCACCCTCCTGTGTGATGGCAACGTTGCTGCCGGTGTCGGTCGTTGTGCAGGAGCTGCTGGAGGACTTTGCGTTCCCAGCGTCGCGGGTGGAGGCGGCGCTGCGGGCGGGCGGCTCGGGGGACGGGGGTGGCACCTCGGCGGTGGCTGTGTGCCCCGGACCCGAGGCCCTGCGCGCCGCCCTGGACCTGGTGGTGGCGCTGTGCACCCAGTGCCCCGAGAACCTGGGCCAGTGCGCGGCCCTGCTCTCAGACATGTTCTACCCTAGGGGGGCGGCGCAGGGGGGGAGGGGCCCCCCACCGAGTGGGAGTACCTGCCCCCCGTGGGGCCCCGCCCACGGGGGGGCTTCGTGGGGCTCAAGAATGCCGGCGCCACCTGCTACATGAACTCCGTGCTGCAGCAGGTACGGGCTGAGCTCCGCCTTGGCTGTTCCTGGGGCTGCTTCCGTAAATGAGGGGATGCAGCACTAGTGGCAGCAGTGGAAATCCCCTGCTGGACGTGGGGGGCTCTTTTATTGTAGGAAAGAGTCGAGGACTGGGCCAGTTGGTATAGGTTTATGGTGGTACAACAGCACAAACTGATGGGACACAAAGGAGGAAACAACAACACGAGTGCTGACACGAGCGTTGTTGTTTCCTTTGCTCCCAGGGGTCCTCCCCCCTCCCCCCCAGTGTCCAGAGCCCAGTCCCAGTATGAATTGGTATTGTACAGAGGGCAACGCACTTGTCTATAACACAGGTTTCGTACTTATAGCCTTATCTTGCCTCGGCTGAAAAGCATTTGAAGAAAACTATTGGGTCATTCTGAAGTCTTAGCCATATATTTTGAACTCAACGTTTTTTGTGACAAAGTTGAGTCCGCAGTTGAGAGGTTAGTTGAAGTTGAACTCAGTTTTATTAGACAAGGTGTTGTTGCCTGTACAATAACTCTTCACTTGACTGACAGTTCATTCAGTGTAATCTGGTGTAGCTGTGTTGAAAACCTTCTCAATTGGTGGACTTTTCAGCAGACTTGCAGTTCTTCAAAGGTAATGCCTCCCTGGTGTTTCCTCTTCTCCCCTTAATGTTAGAACCTCTCAGATTAGTTGTGATCAGTGAGTAGCCATCAATTCTTTGTGGTTGTTATCCTCCCTAAACATTGCGTCTTGTAGGAGTGTCACATCCCAGTGTCTGCAATAGCTGCTGTGCTGGGCTGCAGCAAAGGGGCCTCACCCTCTGGCCTCATTCAGGCACCCGGGAAGAAATGGTGCAGAAAGGAAAAGTCGGGCAGATATGACGTTCTGAAATAGCAAGCAACCTTTGGAAATCTTTCTCACTTCTTCAAATGGTTCACCCACAGGGAGCATGGCACTGATTTGAAATGCTAAGCAGGGTAACAAGACTACACTGAGTGTACAGTTTAACTTATTTCTGCTCTGACGCGTCGTCGGGGTCCATCGGCCCTGTACGAAAATGATGGCAAATGCCTTTCCTTTGAAATGCAAAGAATGGGCTTGTTTTTTCTGTATCAGAAAAGTGTGGGAGGGTTTCTCGAAATTCGTGGCGGAAGCTTTACGGAACGAGTAGGTGTGGCCTAGAATGTTCTCCCCCTTCCCTTTGCCTCCTGCAGCTGTACATGATCGACAGCATCAGGGAAGGCATCCTGGCTGTGGAAGGGGCTGCCACAGATCCCAACGAAGACTTCTCCGGCGAGGAGAGGCCCGAACACGAGGTGGGGAGCCCATGAGAGGAGTGCAAGCGCGGGTTGTGAATGTGCAGAGTGCGCGTAAGTGGAATGTATGATATCTGCCCTCAGTCATGTAACGGTTCCAGTGTAGCGCAGCCAGTGTAGTGTCACATGGACTGGCCTGACTGCACCTACCCCCATTGTGTCTAGTGTCGACCAAGAAACGTAGCCCTCTTGTTACAGCACTCTGTCCAAGTATGCTGTGGAGCGATTTTTCCCAGCGAGAAAGGGAGTAATGTGACAAGGGCAAGTTTGTGTTTTTTTTTTTTTTTTCTTGTAGAGGAAATTGCTCGCCTTTGTTGTGCCAGAAAGCATCTTTTGTGGCCCACAAGTGGCTGCTTCAATCGATCAATAGGGAGCCCCCTGAAAGTACGCGACTAATAAATGGAAGGAGGCACGTGGAAAAGGGCCCAAAAGCCAAGTATGAAACCGCGATGCTTTTTGCTGCTTTTAGTCTTCAAATTACTGCTGTAGTTACTTTCGTCTTACACTTTGTAAAGAACTGGCGCACAGGTTTACTGTGTGCATTGCGGTAACATTGATGTTGTCTCATTGTGGCCGTCACTCCCTCGTGTCGTGAAGGGAGGCTTGCCCTGTATGGTTGCTGCTTAGTTGATTGACGGCAAGTGTCCGGTGGCCGCAGGAGGCCGGGGGCCTGGTGCGTGGCGGCGGGTGCGAGGAGGAGGGGGAGCAGCGGCGGGACTACCACCTGGGGGTGCTGAAGCAGGTGCAGGCGGTGTTCGGCCACCTGGCGGCCTCGCAGCTGCAGTACTACGTGCCCCGGGGCTTCTGGCGCCACTTCAAGCTGTGGGGGGAGCCCGTGAACCTGCGGGAGCAGCACGACGCCCTGGAGTTCTTCAACTCGCTAGTGGACTCGCTGGACGAGGCGCTCAAGGCCCTGGGGGCCCCCTGCCTGCTGGCCAAGGCCCTCGGGGGCACCTTCGCCGACCAGAAGATCTGCCGGGGCTGCCCACACCGGTACTCGCGCGAGGAGTCCTTCACCACGCTCAACATCGACATCCGCAACCACTCGAACCTGCTCGACTCGCTCGAGCAGTACGTCAAGGGCGACCTGCTCGAGGGCGCCAACGCCTACCACTGCGACCGGTGCAACAAGAAGGTGGACACAGTCAAGCGGCTGTGCATCAAGAAGCTGCCGCCCATACTGGCCATCCAGCTGAAGCGCTTCGACTACGACTGGGAGCGCGAGTGCGCCATCAAGTTCAACGACTACTTCGAGTTCCCTCGCGAGCTGGACATGGAGCCGTACACAGTGCGCGGACTCGCCCGCATGGAGGGCGAGCTCATGGAGGGCGAGAACAACGGAGGGGGCGGGCAGGAGGACGAGATTGGGCGCGGGGGTGGGGGCGGCACCCGCTACCGCCTGACGGGCATTGTTGTGCACAGCGGGCAGGCGTCCGGGGGACACTACTACTCGTACATCCTCTACAGGTGAGCCAAGGGTCCGCTTTGTGCCCTCTGCTGTTCGTACACGTTCCCGCCACCCCCCCCCCCCCCAAAGAAAGGGCGATTAGCCAAAGATACGACATTTGCCTATGAGCAGAAATGTTTGTGCAGATAGACACCTGCCTAAGAGAAGAAATCGATATCTGTAGATTACACTTTAGGAGAAGTGAGTGGAGATCTTCGATTATCAACCCTGTACTTGACATGGACTGTCTGTGAGACGTAGCCTGGAACTCATTTTTCACACAGATTCCTCTGGTGAGGAGAGCCCTTGGACTACCTGCGGACTGTTTACAATGTGTCCAAACTTGATAATCTAAGAACCCTAAAGTTGACAACTGTTGCACCATGCAGGAGCATCGAGTGGAATACTAGGTGATGATCGTTGTAGGGGGAAAATACGCTGAAGAAAACTTTGTGGACAGCGCTGAATTCATTCAGTAAAGCGTTGCAAAATTGCTTTCAATAAAACTCGGACACATTTCATTTGACAGGTGTGGCTGCAAAGGCTGTCCGCAGAAATTGTCAGGCGTTGCGGATACGAACCTTTTTTTTTCTTTCTGTGGTTGAGCTGCTGGCTACAAGTGCGGGGTTATGAAATTTTGTGTGGTGAATGGAACACAAGGAAAAGAGGTAGCGTATGCAGTACAAGTTAATCCTGCTGCAACAAACTCCACTTCCACAAAATTTCTAGTACAGTCAAATCCCGCTATAACGAAATTGACGGGACGTGCGAAAAATTTCGTTGAAGCGAAAATTCGTTGAGGCGAAATCTGCCCCAACACAACACGGAATGGCAAGAAAAATAGCCCCGTATATTTCCACATCATTGGCAGCATTATACAATGTTTATAAAAAGGAGTGACGCGCAATAACGTCGTGTTTATTTGGGTAACAAAGATACCAATGGTTATCTGTTTTTTACCTGCACGCAAAGAGCGCGTGAGGGGAGCGGTGAAAAAATGCAGGGGCAAAACGTGCTGCTGTATAACAAGGCCTGTCCACCGAGCTGATTACTTGCAAATAGCTGCTAGCCCGTCAGAAACCCTATCTCGCTTGTGGTAGCCCTATCTTGCTTGTGGCAGGAGCTGTGTCCATTATCTATCTTATTATCTCATCCTCTTAACTGAACACCCCAGCAACTGACCTTGGCAGGCAAGCCCCGTGCGCTTTCATTCTGCGCTCACAACTAAGATAAGGACACAAGTTCAAGACTAAACACGAAAACATTACCGTATTTACTCGCATAATCCTCGCACTTTTTTTTTGGAAAAGTCAATGTGAAGTTAGGGGTGCGAGAATTATGCGGGGAAAAAAATCCGGTGCACAGTGTGGCCAATTTGCCTTATGCCAATCCCGCTAAATGTAGCGGTCGTTTTTTGTATATGTAAGCTCAGTGTTGCCAACAGCAGCTATTTCTTTTTATTTTATAATTTACAACGTAAACAGTATCCCGTCGATCAGCGATCATGAAATTGCCGCCTTTGCTTTCTGGCGCGCGCCCTATCTCGTCGTCGTCATGTGCGTGCCCTACTTGTGAAGCTCGACAGTAACGCACGTTGAAGTCGGTGACGCCGAAGTGCCTGCCTGCGGCGCGGTTGCCGTGTTCGATCGCGTACTCTATCGCTTTCAATTTGAAAGCGGCAGTGTAGCTGGCGCTCTTCCCCATGGCGACTAGTCTAGTTGCGCGCATGCGAAACCGGCTCAAGTACAGTGCGAGTAGCGTGTTAGGGCGCCTGGATGGCCTTGGGTACACAGCGCTCTTCGCCGAACGGAGAGGCGGCGGGGGAGGGCGCGCGTTGGAGAGCGCGTGCACCATGCGGGTTTCGCGAGCGGGCAACTTTCGCCGCTGCAAAGTTGGGGGTGCGAGGATTATGCGAGGAACCAAAAAATCCAAGTTTTGGTGGCTCACATTAGGGGTGCGAGGATTACGCGAGTGCGAGGATTACGCGAGTAAATACGGTATTTTTGCTTTTAACTTTGAAGAATTGCAGAAGGAAAACTGCTAGGACAGCTGCTCACAGTGCATACATGACGGCACCGCGCCAGCAGCAGGGCACATTTGCGTGATACGGATTGGCTGTAGCCCCGGCTTGGCGAACCGGGCCTGCGCCTTATGTAAAGACAGCCAGCCACGTTGTTATCACCAGCAAACAACGGCGTCCACCTATGAGTTTGTTTTTGTTTTGGTGGTGGTAAAGTATAGAATGGTTCAAACGGGCCTCAAAATGCGAGGCAGACAACGGGTCAAACGGGTCAAACTGCGGATGTTACTCCTCGGTCGTAGCAAAGCAGATACAGTACTGGTTACAGTACATGGATACAGTACATATTCTGGCTAGTAATTTAGTGGCATTATCAGGTCCAAGGCTAAAACATAAGAACTTTATATTTATGAATTGCGTAGGTTACAGCCAGCCAATTAATTTTGTTGAACTACTTCCGGGTCTGCGGCGAAATGGTGTGGTTCGGCTCTGTAGCCTTGTCTGCATTGCCACAGAACGTTGTCCTAGAGTGTAGTTAGTTAAAAGTTACTAAAAAGTAACTAGTTATTGGTAATGTGTTACTAGTAACTAGTTACTGCCCAAGACTGCCTTTAACGTGGTGTGGCGCTGGCTTGCCTATGGCTGCTGTAGTGCAAGCTTTCCTTCGCAACGTATTGTTAACACTTGCCATGTGCTTCTGAAGAAGTGCCTCATCTTGACCCGTGGTTGTGGTCCTCCCGTGTTTTTGCGTCATAATGTTCATGCTTGCAAAGTGCTAGCTTCAAAGTTATGTAAGGCACTGTCTAGTTGTTGCCTGTGATTACTGGACAGCAACGCTAGTGTCAAGTCGTTCTTCAGCGCGTATCGTGGTTGCCCTGTATTCCAGAAGTACCGCCTCATTGTGGCTCGGTGACTGCACTGCTGCGGACTAGTTCAAAAAGGTGTTTTTGGGTTGTAAAAAGAATATCAGGACTCCCAAACATTTGGAGTAGCTATTCTTTTTGCACAAGAAACCTGTAAAAAATAGGAGCTTGTAACAAAAAAAAAAATAATATTGGATATTTGATTCCATGTTCACTTTTTTTTTTTTTTTTTTGCTAATTTGATTCGATGTTTGATTTGAAAGCTGCTATTTGGTACTTGCACACCCACACTTGTGGGCTTAATGCTTTTAAGTAAAGTGCTGAAGTTTCCCAAATTATTTCAAGAGTCATTTTTATGGTCCTGGTGAAGACACTTCTCAATATTTTGTTTACTGACAATACTTTGCTGCACAGCAGAAGATAAGGTGTTTGTATATCAGTGCACATGCATTTTAGGGGCAAAGTCCTTAGGAGCTCGGGCTGTCGGCGTCTCCTGTTGTCGTCATCGTTTCATGTAGTCACGGTACTAAAACACCGGGACACTTGTTTTCCAATACTTCGCGATAGAACATTTCATCTCCGTGGGCAAAATGGGCAAAGAACAGAGCGGTACACTCGCTTACCAATGCCTTGCACTAGAGAGCTTCGTGCTTCAAAGACACGAGACTTTTACAACAAAGCTGTATACCTGTACCCCCCAGTGGTTTGATCTCCGTGGGGAAAAATGCCAAGGCACCAAGAATACGCTTATACGCTGCATGCTTCACCCCTCCCCAGATTTCACGTTAGTGGAGATGGCCCGGGATTTTTTAGCGAGTAAAGTAATCCCGGGTGCTTGCCACTCTCCCCTCTTTCTGTCTTTTCTCACCGCAATGAAGTTTCATCGCAACAAACTTTTCCTAGTAAATTTTACTGTGGCAGGGGTTGACTCGACTTTAAAATGGTCGCCGCAGGCACCCCGGGGGCGTGTACCGGTGGTACAAGTTTGACGACGGCGAGGTGTCCGAGTGCCGCATGGAGGAGGAGGAGGAGATGAAGAACCAGTGCTTTGGGGGCGAGTACATGGGCGAGGTGTTTGACCACATGCTCAAGCGCATGTCGTACCGGCGCCAGAAGCGCTGGTGGAACGCCTACATCCTCTTCTACCAGCGGGCCCAGCCCCTGTTGGCCGACGGGATGGCCGACCTCAGCCTGCAGGACACCGGCAAGGGTGAGTCCTGCGGGGCTGGGACGTCTCTCACACCTGTGCTGGGCGGCCACTACATTGAACTGAGCGGTGGTTGGGTGCTGCAACGCGGCTACCTTTAAAGGGACGCTGAAGGCAACCAGCAAGTTCATTTCAAACAAAAGTCTGACCTTTCCATAGCCATTTTAGCATTTATTTGGTGCCAAAAGATGCCTTAATTGCCGAGAAATTGCTAATTAAACTCTGAACAAACGTGACGCAAACAGCGGCTGCAGCCGCTGTTTACGTTACGATAAACCGGAAGCAAGCGAGGCAGCGGTGATGAATAGCAGCATAGAAGCAACCGAACACAATGCTACCACGTACCAAGCGGTTTCGTGCTTTCGAGAACGTCCGAAGTCTCTCTCCAAACAGCCGCTATTTTGAGGCATGGCTGAACAATCAACTAAGTGGAGAAAACTTCAAAGTGCCTCTAACTTTAACGGCTTCTTCTTGCTGGACCTAATTTTATGGATTGCCAGGACCCGGGCTTGGGATGCAGCCTTTGTTTGAGTGTGGCCGTTACACTAGTATACCCCCTTGCAAGCTGAAGAAAGTTGTCAGAGAATGGATGCCACCCACTTTTTCTGGTGCAGGTGACAGTAATGGCACGAGTGCCAGGTGGTGGCTGAGGCAGGCGGTATTTGCGAGACCTCCCCCTACTTTTCGCTCTTTGAAGTGCAGAGCACTTTAGGGACTCGCCTTGTCGTTGTAGCTTGCTAGCTGCACCCAAGTAGACCCACACGGCGTTCCGTCATCGCGGCGTAACCCAGAGGCTTCGAAAGCCAAACGGTTTATATAGTCATAAGCGTGCGAAACTCGTGAACCGCTGGCGCTTCTCATACATCTCCCCGTTGTTTAACGCAAAGAAAGCTGTACGTACATGTGAGGCAAAATATACGTAACTAACTGGCAGCGCCCGCGTTCATTTACTTAGGAACACTCGTTAGATTTGTTTGTACGATAGTAAGCGAAAAATAGTGGCAGTGCAACACTGGCACGTGCGGGAAGAAAAGCAAGCACAAAAAGATCATAACTCCTGCTGGTGCAGTTTTAGGCAGGGGACCGCGCGAGCACTGTGAAAGGTGGGAAATTCAGTGATGCTACCGCTGCGCCAATTGCGCCAAACTGCGCCCAAGTGCTCTGGCTGCTACATCCTGCTACATTTCCTCTAAATTTGGCGATTCTGCGCCAAACCTGCGCCGAAGGGTGTACACGTCGACTTTCAGAAACGAAACTAACTACTTGAGGTTCCCCATTGAAAGCGACATGGCAGTGCACCTGTTTTCAGGACGCAATACGAGCCAATTTAAGGCAAACGAGCCAATTTAAGGCCCTTGTTTCGATAACGGCGATGATGCGTTTTGTGGCTGGCGCCTCGTAGGCGTTGTGAAATCTCCCCCCCCGCCACCCGAGACTGTTAATTCCATGCAGTGCACTTCGCATGTATTGCGCTCGCGTGACCGGCTGCCGCCATCGTGACCGTCCGCCTCGCGGTCTTCGGGCCGCGATATGCGTCGTGAAATCGCCGTACTCACTCGCCAACGCGCCCCAACAGCGTACGCATCGACCGGCTGCTGGCGGAGTTGTGCTGGAAGAAAAGTATGCAAGAGATGAGGATGCAGGAATTGTAGTTACAGTGGAATCTGGATGATACGATTCAGGATGATATGAATTTGTGATAAGTCCCGGCAAAATTGCATTCTTTGAAATTGGAAAAATTTTGGCTCTTACGAACGGACCTGCGGGTGCCCGGTGGATGATACGAATGAGTCGGCGAGGCGCCGACTGCCAAGCGAGCAAGCTACGGCAACGTACGGGCTCTCTGCCCTCTTTGTCGCTCTTTCTCCAGGAACGGCCGCGCTGTTGTTTTCTGCTCACGAACGCGCCGCGCACTCCACAGGCACGCTGACGCCGCCGCGAAACCACCCACACGCTGCGAGGCCCGCCGCGGCAACATGGCGGCAGTTTCGGTCGCGAAGTGTTGCGGGGCGCTCAGAAGACCGCTTCTAAGCGCTCTTTAAAATGCCTCTTAAAGCACACACGAAGTTTCTTGTGCGGTAAATGAGCTAATAATGTGGGCGAAAACGGTGCTATAAAATGTCATCCTCGGAGCTAGTGAAAGCGCCCATAAAATATTTGTCGAGGTGCTAAGCCTAAACATCCCCGGCGGAGCCAGCCGGCTGTCTCGCCGTCATGAGGCGCACGCCTTCCCATTGTCGCAAGTCGTCAGGCTCCTCCCACTGCCACGCGCGTCGCACGTGATTTTCTGACCGCAGGCGCCGAATCGCCGACGCGGGCGTGAAAATATCGCGCGCACAACGCAGACGCGCACGAATCGCGTGCAAAAAACGCTCCTGTAGCGAGCTTGGGCACCTCCAAGTGAGGAGATGGAAGTCCAGAAAGGACCGCTCGGTGACATGAAGGTTAAAAAAAAAAAAGCAGAAAAACGTCACGGATTTCTTCACGCGAAAGTAAGAAAAGAAATACCGTATTTATTCGAAAATAGGTCGAGCACGACTATAGGTCGACCCCCTAAAAATTGAAGTCGCCGAAAAAAAAAATAATATATTCGATTATAGGTCGACCCATACTTTTAAGAAAAAACTTGAGGAAACTTTTTAAAACTCCCATTTATTTACAACGCGGTCACCTCACTGGTTGGAGCCACACACTGCGTCGTCGTCGGAACTTGCGCCGCATGCGCTGCAGTTCATTACCCACCCCCGCCCCCGACTGGCTTTGAAGGCTGAACGGCCAATCCTGCCTCGCAGCGCTAACTGTTGAGCTTTGGTCTGAATATCGCACGCTCCTCTTCCACGGGCAGCCGGAGTTTTTTCTCGAGAGCATCGTGCCTCCCAATTGTAGGGCCACGAAATGCACGACGCAGTCCCCTACAAGCAAAAAGTTCGTCCCGCTGTTTCCGCCATCCCCTGATCAGCTTTTCATTAACGTCTAACTCTCGCTGAGCGGCGCAGTTGTTCAAGTTCTCAGCAAACAGGATCACCCGCCGCTTAAAGTCCGACGTGACATCGCGAAATGCGCACGAGAAAAACGTTATGTGCGGAAATCACAACGAAGCAAACACAAATAAAGCGCATGAAACGGAGAACGGGAGATAGTAGAGACAGCGAGCGAAGCAGGCAACGCCGTTCCGTTCACGAGGTGGCTACGCTAGGTGGCGAAAGTCACCTTTACCCCCACCTCGCGCTAGCCGCTACCGCGGCTCCGAAGACACCAAGCCAAGCCAATCTGGCTCTCTAGCCAATACGTCAGCTCGCTTATAGTGCCTAGAATATACTAGGCACTATAGTTCGGCCGCAGGTAATGCGCGATAGCCGGCAGCCTCCATGGCCGGCAGTGACTGTGGGTGGTTTTCTTACGCTGATTGTTTTGTTATTTTTTCCCTTATTTTCTTGCCTGTCTTTGTTCTAGATGCTCCGCGCTGCCGCCTCAAATTGAGGAGCGCCGGGCGCGACGGAGAAACGGATCGCTCGGTGCGCTCGCCATTTTTGATCACGACTATAGGTCGAGGTTCTTCGGTCACGATTATAGGTCGACCCTCAATTTTTAAGCACATTTTCGGAAAAAAAAAGGTCGACCTATATTCGAATAAATACGGTAAACGAAAACTTGTAGTGCTTAGTTTTTTGGTCTGTGTTCATACGAATTTCGGATATTTTTCGCGGTCCTGCGAGATTCGTAGCATTGAGATTTTACTGTAAACAGATGAGATTTTAAAAAGTGCAAGGGGGAGAAAATATCCAAGGGCAGAAACTGTGAGAGAGTTTGGGCCACGCGCCAGCGAGCGAGTACGCAATTTCACGACTCCTGACGTTGTCAAGCTTCACGAGTACGGCACGCTTATGATGAGCCCGTCTTAGATTTCACGTAGAGTTCATAGAGGCATAGAATTCACATACGTGGAAATTGAACGTGAAATGCGCGCATGTGTCCTCGCAGGGAATTTATGTAGTCTCGGGGTAGGGGGTAGGGATTTCACAACGCCTACGAGGCGCCTGCCCGTTTTGCTGTGTGAATGTCAACTGAAGTTTCTGCCCACAACTGGGTGTGAAACCCGTTGACAGGCCTTGTCGATGGCGTTTTCAAAGCTGAAAGATTCCTACATTTTACTTGTATTTTGCTTTTCGTGTATGTGTGCCACTGCAGGTCGATGGGGATCTTATTTCATGACCGCCTTTAGGGACAGCAGTGTGGAAACAAATGACGGAGCGATTCTTTTGCCCAGGCTTGAACCCTTGTTATACAAGGGCACCTTAACGGCCGTTATGAGAATGGCAGTTGGCCTTAAAGGCAGTTAGGCGGAGTTGCATGCAAGCGCGAGCGCCGTTGGAAACTCAACGGCAATCACCGCGCCAGCGGAGGTCACAGGTCTCCGTTCCGTCGGCAGATGGGCAAAATGGCCGCACCCAGCAACGTGTCCCCGCTGCAGGCGAGCGCGCTGCCACAAAAACGCTTCGTGTGGACACCGTCGCTGACGCATTTTAACTTGTGGTAGGACAGCGGTGCTGCAGTTAGTTCAAGCGATGGAGTGTGAATTAGGACGCTTCACCACATCGGAACTACAACAAGCGCAGCCATTTGCAACGCCATGAATCGGTATGTTTCGGTTAAATGTTATGCAGTACTCACTGTACTGTTACAAAAAACGGTTGCGACGAGTGAAAGAAATACGCTGTATAACATACAGTGCAGAAAATAATTGGAGAAGAAAATTTTTGAGTTAGGTAGCATTTTAAGAGTAACATGATAGATCATCCAAACGGAACTGAACATGGGAAGTGCCGTGTGAGCACAGCCACTACCGTTCAGTTCCCATGGCTGTGAGGGCATTCAACTGTTGTTTGCGTTAACGGCCATTGCAAGTGCCCATGTAGCAGGGGTACAAAAGCGATGGCTGATTTGCCGTTGATTATTGCTTCAATGGCGGTGCACCAGCGTCACAGGCAATTTTTCATTCGGATTTTAATGGGCTACCTTGTCATTAACGGAGGCGTTTTGGTTGCTGGCAGCAAACGTGTCGTGAAAGGGCAAGATTCAGCCTGGTGCTGTATGTTGGTTGCCAGAAATGGCTGCCCGCTGCCTTTGTAAACAATAGCGCTGCTATCGGTGGCTTGCCGTTTTAGACCCTGACGGTGGCAGTGCTGACGCTGCTAAATAGTGATGCATGTGCAACACGGGGAGGAACGTGATGTTCAGTTATGAAGTCAAAGCTGTGGCAGTGCTCGATTTTACATAGCATGTTCGTTGTGACAAGCAATTTTTAGTTTGTTCATAGTAAATCCGCTATTGTGTAAAAATGAGAGCTTGTTTTTTTTTTTTTTTTTAATTTTGTTGTGCAGGCCACTGCACTAAGTTCAATGCAGACATTCTTCAGGAGACTGATGAAAATGGGGTTCTGGGTTCTTTTAATTTTTTATTATCGTTGAAGGCCGTGCTTTTAACGATTATCTATCATGAATGCCATACATGTCTTAAAATTGCTTCTATCAACACCTGCTCCAAAAGCTGGTTTTGCTGCTCCAAAACGCATTTTTGGCTGCTCCAAAAGCTGCTCCAAAGCAGCCTAAGCCGGTAGCATCACTGGAAATTTGAATTGCATTGGGTGGTAGCAGTGAGCGGATAACAGTGCTACAGCCCATTATGGCGAATCACTGTTCTGAACTTCTGGCAGCTTTCACCTTGAGTGGAACGGCTTTAATTTTTTTCTCTCTCTCTCTCTTTCCCTGTGTACATGCAGTGAACGGAGTGATGCCGCGGATGCCGGCGGCCATCGAGCGCAGCGTGTGGCGGCAGAACATCAAGTTCCTGCACACGCGCAACCAGTTCAGCCCCGAGTACTTCCAGTTCTGCAAGAAGCTGGTCAGCTGCAACACCCCCTTTGTGGCCCTGGCACCGGACCAGGACCGGCTGGTCAGTCGTCGTCTTACACGCGGTCACCTTGAGGGGAGGGGGAATAACTCTCAGTGCGAGGGCGTCAGTTGGCTCGTCAGGTGGGAAATACCCTCCTTCTTTTTGTATGGTCCATTTTCACAGCAATTAAATAACACGCAGCTTTAGACAGTTGTAGAACATTCGTTGTTTTTGGTATCAAGCCCACTGGATGGCACAGAGGTTTGGGCTAGCTGGGAATTTATTTTCAACAGGAAAGGCACTGTGGCGTTGTTCATCGATTGTTCATGCATTTCAGTGTGCTTGGAAATATGTTGCATAGAGTACAGTTTGTGTGTGTGTAAGCCTCGAAGTAGCCGAATCAACAGTAGCTAAAATTACTTATGCACAAAGAAACAAAGGGCCTTTTTCTGCTGCTGTTAACTAGTACCAGTTTTGATTTCCATTTTAACTGTGCCACTCAAACTTTCCTACTTTTACATACAGTAGAACTTCGTTACAAGAGAGACTCACGGGACCCAAGAAATGTGTCTCTTTGTAACCAAGGTGTCTTGTATGCAATGTTGTTAACATGGTGAACATAGGAAAACCGACCAAACCGCTTTCATCCAAATGTCTCTTATAACCAAGTGTCTCTTGTAGTGAGGTTTTACTGTACTAAACGCCAGCTTAGTGAGATGACTAGAGTGGCCATCTTATATCCTTCTCTTGTGTAGAAAGGTTTTGCCCTGTAAGAGCAACATTGGAGTGGAAGGTGATACGGGAGCTATCTATTGTTACGGGCTTTTAATGCATAGCATTCTTTGCCCCGTACCCCACAGCTGGGACTGTGTAAAGCCCTGCATTTCCACAAAAATGCAGATCTTGCGGAAGTTCCACCTTTAGTTGTTATAATAGTGTAAATGGAGATGATTGGCCGGACAGAATTTTAAAAAACAGAAAATAACAAAAGTAGAAAAAATAAGTTTTATCAAAAATTAGTCGAGAAAATAAAAAATATGCATGTTATACATCCCCCCCAAAACCGAAGTACAGTGTAGACCATTTATAATGCAACCACTTATAGTGCGGGATCGGATATATAACGCGGGTGTGGTGCAGATTGTTTTATGATGAGGAGGTTATGGCGAATTAATGGAAAGGAAGCGAAGCGAGTGACGTCTGACACGGACTGTATTGTTGAGACAAGTACATAACCAACTACACAAATTACCCACACACTAGTCTAATAAATAGACTAAATGTCCCAGGAGAAAGTCCCACTCCAAATAGTTCGGGCACATGGATTAGATGACGTCGGTGGCGTTGTTGAGCCGCGGAGTAGTGCGCTTGCTCAGTGTAATGGCTGCTGGCGCTGTGTCACCTTGCCATTGATGCTGGCCGTTGCAAAGTCTTGGCGCCGTTTTCCATGCGCTAGCCGGTCCACAGAGAGGATTGCGTTGCGGTTGTGAGGACTGGCAAGGATTGAAGGTCTGGAGGGCGACGCGGTTTGGCGTCGAGTTTCCTGGGCATTCGCGTCTACCTGAGAACTCTGTCAACTGCGTGCCTTCGACTTGCCACCTCTTCCTTTTCCCCACACTCTCTTTCGCCATGTTCTTGGCCGGCTCAGCTCGGCACGCACACGTTTTCTTTTTGACTTCTTTTGCGCCCCACAAAGCACCTCCTCACAGTGGGTTTTTGTGACCACCAGTTTGCCTCCCATAGAGTTCAATTCAGAAGCATACTGCTTGAAACGTGGTTGGCCGAAACACAATACTGTCTATAGGGCAGTTTTTTGGTGAGTCTGCTGATCGACCGGCGCAGCTGGGACATCGTTTCAGAGTCGCGAGAAAGAAAACAAGACTGAATCAGCCATCTAATGTTGTCCACGCTCCCTGCTCTCCTTTAACTGTGATTCGCAAAAGGAAAAAATTAGCACCCGTTAGTTCGCGTGTTCCGTTTGCACTCACGTGATAACCACGACTGCCTCGCTTGGCGCACCTCGGAAAATAGCGAGCACCCCTCCCCTACCACGCTCGGTAAGTTGTTATTAGAACGTTTCAGATTAGCAACCGCCCCTTCCCCTTTTCGATTCTTTGGAGATAGCGAGCCGCGACGGCGTGGGTTTCCACTGCCTGTACGTTGTACTGATAAGCAACCGCCTTTGGCACCGCGAACATAAAGTGGGGTAAAAAAAAAAATTCCGCTTGCATTCTTATCCCTTGTCCTGCAGCATCCGTCCAGTTCATATACGCTAAGAAATGCAACCTTGCTCCTTCAAACACAAATACAAAGGAAGTTAAAGCTGCACACGCCATTTGTAAGATCCTGCAGCAGTCGCTGATGTGAAAAAGATGACGAAATAAAGACTCTGCCTCTGTTTTGAAGTGCCGCACGTTTGAGCTATGATAAGCAAAGAATTACTTGCGAGCTAGGTTGCGATGTGGTTGGATTCGCACATGTTTTGTTTATGTGTGGTTACCGCTTACAGTGCGGATTTTTGCGACTCCCGCGGTGTACGTTATAAAGTGGTCTACACTGTACAAATGAAAAAAGTCCTCAAAAGCACTTTGGAAATACGAATAAAAAAAAAAATAGCGCGAATGGACCAACTCTGCAATACGCCTTGTATCTTCGGGGGGAAAGAAATTTGGGAAGTAAAGGCACCTCATCGCTCGAATGGCATAAATTGACACCATTGGTGAAAAGAAACAAAGGAAAACTTCAAAAGAATAAAATATCATGACTTTTGCTACTCATACCCATATTTGGCTGCGAAGAACTGGACAGGCGGCATAAAAAGGGTACACATTAGTTGACAATTACTGTTACTACAATTACTGCAGTCACACTGGTATCGACAAAAAAAGTATCTCCTCGAGCCAAACTACGTATCGTGGTTTTTTGATAATTCACAAAGAGTGCTAGAGTACACAGAACAAATATTTTTGCAAATTCTTTTTTTCCAACAACAATACGCGACTAGATTATGTTGTCAGAGGAATTGGTTAGCCTACAAAACAACGATCTCTTTTTCTCCCTTGAGTGCTTTTGAAAAAGTGTATTAATGTTAAAATGTGTCTTGTCTCCTCTGTTTTGTACATGTTACATGTCCCCCCTACAAAAATGTGGCAATGTAGGTATCTTGTAAATAATAATAATAATAATTCTCTGAATCTATTCAGCTTTTTTACTAGGAGAGAATGGGCATTTGGCTGAGAAAGAACACTGTGCGCTCTTGTCGAACACTAAGTTGAAGAAGTATTATCAAAGCTGAGCTCTAGAAGCTATAGTGAGTGAATGCCTGGGTGTGAAATGATCCCACCTGGTGGTGGTTAATGGTGGGGTGTTGGTCTGTGCAGTCCCCTGAGGCGGAGGAGCTGGCCATGGTGAGCGTGCAGCTGGCCTCCAAGTTCCTCTTCCAGACCGCCTTCCACACCAAGAAGACTCTCAGGTGAGCCCCTCTTCGGGGACGACCACTTCTTTCAACAGCACTTGCAGCTGGAGCTTGTCTCATACGCTGCAGTGGATCAGTGGCTAAGGCGTTGTGCTTCAGTGCCCAAGGATGCGGGTTCAGTCCCAGCCGTGGTGGCTGCCTTCCTCAGTCAGGATTTTCCCTGCATTTCGTGAACGTGGGTGGGTCGCGGTACCCTCCAGCCGAGTGACAAGCCGCAGCCTGCTGGTGGTGACGGTGACCGACCGCGAGCTGCTGTGCTTGTTGGTGTTTATTGGCTAGCCAAGCACAGTGTTGCCCACCAAGCCTGGCGGTGCCACCAAACCTAGCGGCCAACGAAGATTAGGGTCAGGGGCGCCACGTACTTCTCACATTCTTCCCTAAGGCGAAAAGGGTGAAAATGCTTGTGTGTCGAGATTTGGTGCACATTGAAGATCCCCAGGCAGCCAAAATTAATTTGGAGCCCTCCATTGTGGCACACCTCAGAGCCCAGGTGAAGCTTCAGCGCATTAAACCCCTCAGTAATGGTCATCATCATGAAGTTGTCTGCACAGAGGGGAAACCCTTGCATAGGTGTGGTCTAAAAAAATTGTGTCCAATGCACACTGTGGAGGTGGTTGGAGTGCAAAGCTGTAAATGTCAGCCACAACGATTACTCATGCGGCATCGCTTGAATTCACACACGTGGCTCTACAAAGAGTGAAACCAGAGATTCTGCCAGCCGTTCCCTGAGATTCGCGCGGGCGGGAAGAGCGTGATCTCTCTCACTGCCTCCCTCTCACTTTTGTTTCATGTGTCGCTGCCAAGGAGCGCCCTCCCCCCACCCCAGACACTGAATCCAAACCACTGTCTGTCTCCCCGTCTCCACATGGGGGCTTAGCTTAGCTTAGCTTAGACGGGCTCTCACTCTGTTTCTCTGTGTTGGCCCAGATTTGATCCCTGGTGGTGCAAATAGTTTGTTTGTGTAAACAGCGGTGTAGCCAGAAAGTGATAGCCTGGGATGTTTGTTTGTGTAGCCAGTAGATGCCTGGGAGTTTTCTGCTGATGCAAACACGAAAATTTCCTTGGCTGGTTAGAGGTATACTGCTTTACAGTAAAAGGGCAGTTTGAGAAACCGCAGTACCTTGAAAAGACGCACAGACCGGTGCACACATGAAAGCTGTGAAGCATTTGCTAGGCACAGTAGAGGAACGGCACTACAGTAGAGTAGTGCTCCTGGAAAAAGAAATT
Organism: Haemaphysalis longicornis; assembly: GCA_013339765.2. NCBI lineage: Eukaryota > Metazoa > Arthropoda > Arachnida > Ixodida > Ixodidae > Haemaphysalis > Haemaphysalis longicornis. Next base: position 196,727,844 of record CM023450.1, on the reverse strand, counting down.
CCATACTTGTCGAGCTAGCAGCTTTCATTAATCTTAAAGGAGCCATGAAGACAAAATACAAGTTGGGTTTATTAGAAAGTATGCTTAGTCCCGATAACAATGGTATCAATATCATCGCAATCTTCGAACAAATAACGGAGATATTAAAGAAAATGTTTGAAGCAGTCGCGACCCCCTAGCCAATTTCCCGCAACTTTTCTATGACGTCACGGAACCTTGTTTGTGCGAGTGGCGGCCGCCTAACTGGCCTGTTGCGACGACACATGACTGGACGTCTGTAATGGGGTCTCTAGTTCCATTTGACCGCATCACTTGAATGCTAACGTGCAGTTAACGCACTGAAAATTGTTTTATTGTTGACCCGTATGACGTCATTCTTGCTCATAACACGTCACTGTGGCGCAAAATTTGAAAGTTTTTCAATACTTCTCGCTTTTTTTTTTCGTTAAAAAAAACATTTTTTGTGGCTCTAATAGAGCTGAGTGAGATACTGAATCCTAGTTCTTTCAAATTAAACGAAGTTGTATTTTCTCTTCATGGCTCCTTTAAAATTCCCCCTGTTTGAAAATAATTTTTGTATTTTAATTTCTCACTGCTTGTGGGCACGGCCACGCTTTGAGAATGTTGCCTATGTATTGCATCTTTTCTAATCAGATGAACAGTTGTTAGCGCTTGTGTGCTTCGTTTGTTTACTCTGTCCCGCTATTTTGCGCTGTTTCGTCGGATATGTGCCAACTTGCCCTACTACCACAAACCTTGCTGTGGTGTAAAATAGCGCAGTGCAAGCAGGGTTGGCCGTATGTCATATAGCGAACATAGGAAAACCAACCAAACTGTTCTCATTCAAATGTCTGTTATAACCAAGTGTCTCTTGTAACAGAGTCTCCTGTAATGAGTTTTTACTGTACTGTGTGATCTGACTGAATAGAGGAAGGAATGAAGCTATGGGTGATCTGGACGGGACAAGCGATCACCTGTCCTGGAGACAGACAGAATTGCGGGATTTACCCTCTGGCCACGCTGGCCAACCTTGGCTGCCACCACCAAGGTTCAACGGGAGAATGAAAGAGGCAGGGTGCTGGGCTGCTATATACCGGGTGTGCGAGGTATTTGAGGACGCTATTCCTTATTGCCATAGACACCAGCAGGCTCATCATATATATTTAGGATACGGCTTCTTATTCATCGGCCCCTTTATGCTCCTACTGTGCAGTTTTGTTCCAGAGACGGAAGTGTAAAGTTGTAAGCGAAGCAGGAAATATTTAAACGCCATGTACAGGTGTCGTCGCTTTCCTGGCCGCGCACCACAGCGACTTGGAAATTGCTACCTTTCTGAAAGGAGCGAAGTCTTTCATTTACAAAGTGCGGACGGAGGTGGTGTGTTGTGGCGGTGACGTGGCAGGTGTAGCGAAAAGGAAAAAAGCACAGTCAGCGGTCAGACATCGTCAGAACCCCTTAATTTCTCCGGCGGTGGTGTTATCCATCCTCCGCAATGAGGGTGATGGCATGCTGTCACACTTTTTTGCAGGTCTTCGTGTTAAGCTGATGGTTACATGGATGTCTTGCTACCATCGTAAAGCTATGGATAGAGAGTGTTCCGAAAGAAAGATCATATGTCTTTCAGCAAGATTCGGCTCCT
>CM023450.1:196626105-196726105 GCA_013339765.2 Haemaphysalis longicornis | reverse complement strand
TAGTGCGGTAGCTCCAACGGCCGCTTCTAACCGCTCTTTAAAATGCAACCCCGGGCACAAACGCACTTGCATGTGCAGAAAAGGAGCCACCGCAGGCACGAAATCGTCGACGTGGCCGTGAAAATACTGCGCACGAATCGCGTGCGGTTCACGCCGTGCGGTTCACGCACCTGGCTTGGTTGCTGGGTGCATTTGCGGCAGAGGGACGTCTAGGGGGGGCCCCCAAATCGCACGCAAAAGGGTTTTTTTTTCCAGCGAATTTCAAAAGGCAGCGTTTTTTGGGGGCTAATCTTGAAAACTTCCTTATGACATCAGGCACCAGAATTACATAATCAAAAAGGAACATGGTTTACGCGCGAACCCAGTGAATCGCATGGGGTGTTTCTGCTCGCAAAAACGCGCCGCGCACGTCACAGGCGCGCTGACGCTGCCGCGGAACTACCCGCACGCTGCGCGTGGTGCTGCCGGCGGCGGCAACATGGCGGCGGCTTCGACCGCGAAGTGGTGACGAGAGCTCGAGCGACCGCTTCTAAGCGCTCTCTAAAATGCCGCCAAGCACGCACGAAGTTGCTTGTGAGGTAAAGGAGCTTATAATGTGGGCGAAAACGGTACACTAAAACATCCGCGCCGCTACTGAAAGGCCCATGCAATACCTGCCGGGGTGCTAAGTCTTAAACGTCTGGCTGAGTCAGCCGGCTGCATCGAGAGCTTCGAAACTGCCGCCATGAGGCGCGCGGCTCCCCATTGGCGCAAGTCGTCAAGCTCCTCCCACTGCCGCGCGCGACGCGAGCGGCAGTGGGAGGAGCTGCACGCGCACGCGCAACGCACCATGCGGTTCACGTTGCATGTCAAGCCAGGACAATCAAGAAAAAAAAGCAAAAGGTGCTTGCTGAAGCGCAACTTGAAGTTTCTATCCCGCAAGATGAAATAAACTCTCTGAAGCCGTAACTGAAGGCAAGCAAACCTAAAACTGAAGAAACAGAATTTAATCAAAGTGCATTTGAGAATTAGGGCACTTGCAACAAATGTGTTTTTCCGTATAATAGAATGTCTTTTCTCTACGCTTTTTATATGCTTCACGGACTGTTTCCACAAAATGGCGCGTGTTGTATTGGTCAGGGCATTTCAACTAAAATGGTCATGGAAAACCTGGAAAAGTCAGGGAAATTGAATTAGGCAATTTGCTAGACACCCTGCACATGTCACATTCTCCCTAAGGGGAAAAAGTGAAAACGCTTGTGTGTCGAGATTTCGGTGCACATTGAAGATCCACGGGCAGCCAAAATTAATTTGGAGCCCTCCATTGCGGCACACCTCAGAGCCCAGGTGAAGCTTTAGCGCATTAAACCCCACAGTGATCGTCACCATCATGCAGTTGTATGCACAGAGAGGAAACCCTTGCATAGGTGTGGTCTAAAAAAATTGGCTCCAATCCACACTGTGGAGGTGGTTGGAGTGCAAAGCTGTAAATGTCAGCTGCAACGATTACTCATGCGGCATCACTTGAATTCACACACGTGGCTCTACAAAGAGTGAAACCAGAGATTCTGCCAGCCGTTACCTAAGGTTTGCGCGTGCGGCGTCCCGAACGCAGCAGCGACGGCAGAAAGAAAACGGAGAAAAGCGTCTGGTGAAGGGTGAAGAGGATGGTGGCACGCGCGGCTATGCTGTCATCTCTCTCACTGCCTCCCCCCCACTTTTGTTTCATGCGTCGCTGCCAAGGAGCTCCTCCCCCTCCCCAGACGCTGAATCCAAACCACTGTCTGTCTCCCCGTCTCCACGTGGGGGCTTAGCATAGCTTAGCTTAGATTAGCTTAGCTTAGCTTAGCTTAGCTTAGACGGGCTCTCACTCTGTTTCTCTGTGTGGGCCCAGATTTGATCCCTGGCGGTGCCAATAGTTTGTGTAGCCAGGGGTGTAGCCAGAAGCCAGTGATAGCCTGGGATGTTTGTTTGTGTAGCCAGTAGTAGCCTGAAAGTTTTCTGCTGTTGCGGACACGAAAATTTCCTTGGCTGGTTAGAGGTATACTGCTTTGCAGTAAAAGGGCAGTTTGAAAAATTGCAGTACCTTGAGAAGACGCACAGACCGGTGCACACGTGAAAGCTGTGAAGCATTTTCTAGGCACAGTAGAGGAACACCGTGTATAAGCACCCCGTCAGTAGTGCTGTTGGAAAAAGAAATTGCATACTTGTCGAGCTAGCAGCTTTCGTTAATCTTAACATTCCCCCTGTTTGAAAATAATTTTTGTATTTTAATTTCTCACTGCTCATGGGCACTGCCATGCTTTGAGAACGTTTGCCTATGTATTCCATCTTTTCTAATCAGATGAACAGTTGTTAGCGCTTGTGTGCTTCGTTTCTTTACTCTGTCCCGTCATTTTGCGCTGTTTCGTCGGATATGTGCCAACTTGCCCTACTACCACAAACCTTGCTGTGGTGTAAAATAGCGCAGTGCAAGCAGGGTTGGCCATATGTCATATAGCGAACATAGGAAAACCAACCAAACTGTTTTCATTCAAATGTCTGTTACAGTGGAATCTCGATGATACGATTCTGGGTGATACGAATTTCGGGATGATACGAATTTCTGAAAAGTCCCGGCAAAATTGCATTGATTCCAATGGGCAAAATTTCGGATGATACGAACGGACCTGCATAGCTCGGCGGATGATACGAATGACCCGGCGAGGAGCTGACTTCCGAGCGAGGCTCGGCCGGCTCTGGGAGCAAGTGACGGCGCCATACGGGGTGGTACGGCTGCCCCTTCTGCTTCTTTTTCTCTCCTCTTTGTCGCTCTTTCTCCAGGAACGGGTGGGCTGTTGTAGTGCGAGCGCGCTTGGCCGGCTCGGTGGCGCGCCGAGTCTACCGCGGCGCGGCCGGCGCGGCCAAGTCGCTGGGGAGAGAACGCCTTGATGGCCTTGGGCGGCTCGACGTCACCTGACGTCACTCAGTTGCTTGCATCTCATTGGTCTTGCGTGGGTGTGGCCGAGGCCGCGCCTCCGGAATGCGGGACCTGCTCCTCGTCGTTGCCGCGTGTGCTCACGGACCGGTGGAGATTGTGTTGCGGAGACGTGTTCGAGGGATTCTCTGCCAGCGGACTTCTCTCAACGAAATCAGCCAGGCTGTCAGCTATGCGCAAAAGGAAAGCCCTTTCATTCAAGGAGAAGCTGGAGATTTTGAATAGAGTCGACAGGGAGCCTAAAAGGAAGCGCAGCGACTTGGCAAAAGAGCTCGGCCTGCCGCTGTCGACGTTGTGCACCATTGTTGGGCAACGGGACGCCATTTTGAAAAACGTGCAACTCTTCGGCGAGCACTTCGTCAAGCAGGCCAAAACAGCCCAGCATGTCAAGCTCGAAGACATTGTCCTGATGTGGTTCAAGGAAATAACTGCGGCTGGAGTAAACATTGACGGGAAAGTGCTCCGGGAGAAAGCCGACGACGTCGCCCTTTCGCTTGGAATTGAGAACTTCCAGGCCTCCGGCGGGTGGGTTCACCGTTTCAAGCAGCGGCACGGCCTTGTGTACAAAACCGTGTGTGGCGAAGGGAAGAAGGTGGACGACTCGGTGGTGAGCGACTGGATGACCGACACTCTGCCGGCGCTTCTATCGGAGTACGAAGCACGAGACGTGTTTAACGCAGATGAGGCGGGACTTTTTTTTAATTTGCAACCCAACAAAAGTTTGTGCTTCAGAGGCAAAGCTTGTCAAGGTGGACAAAACAGCAAGCAGAGAGTAACTGTGCTCTTCTGCTGTAACGCCGACGGGTCGGAGAAGCTGAAGCTAACAGTCATCGGGCGGTCGCAAAAGCCGAGATGCTTTAAAAACGCGGATAGTTTGCCTTGCGTGTACAAGGCGAACAAAAAGGCGTGGATGACCGGCGAATTCTTCAGGGAATTTCTCACGCAGTTGGATCGCAAGATGGCGAGTAAAAATAGAAAGGTTTTGCTGTTCATTGACCAGTGCTCTGCTCACCCGAAAGAGGTACCGTATTTACACGATTGTAAGACGACTCGAATGTAAGACGACCCCCCCCCAAAATCGCATCTCAAAAAAAAAAAAAAAACGTGCGCATTTTGCACAAGGGAAATTTATTCACGTGGTTGCGGAGGATTACTCATCGTCGCTGGAGTCGTCCTCGCTGGTGCTGCTGCCGTCATCGCTGCTGCAGTCCCACAGCACGTCGTCGTCAAGTGTGAGTCCACACTTCGCGAACGACCGCACCACGGCATCGCGTGGTACGGCCGCCCATGCGGAGAGGACCCACCCGCACACAGTAGCCAGGGAGGCTCTCCTCACATGCCCGCTTGGCGTAAGTTCGCGGCTTCCTGACGAAATGACGCGCCCGCTTAGAAAATTGTATCACAAAGAGAAGCTCTTCCGTCAACTACCAATACCCCCCTACGGCGGCTCTTCCATCGATTATCGGTGCTCCCTCAAGAGCCGTGCGCTCGTCATAAAGGCACTCGTAATGCGCGCAGTAGATGCTAAAAAAGAAAAGCTTTTGTATAAGCACGCGGAATAACCATGCGCTGTTGGGTGAGCGGGAAACTATTCGAGATGACAATCGAAGCAATCGGCAGCAGCCACGCGCGATCGTGATTAAAACAACATGGCGGCTGACGGAAGCAGCCGCTCGCAATTTCCGTGAGCGCGTTACTCGCTTTCACGAAGCATTTTGTTCGTCTCTAACACGACCGGCTTTATCGTCGGGGTCTCTAATAAACAAAATGAGTATTAGCGAATCCCTTTATTCAATGCACGGTGCAAACGTAGCCACTATCATATCACGTTGCTTAGTACACTTCCGAACACGATAGTGGGAGTTTAGTCGCTCTAGGTCCAACTTACAAAAGGTGCATCATTTTTATTGACGCCAGAATGTATGAAATGAGCGTGCAAAGCCGTTCACACCTCGAAGCACCCCTGATTTCTTGTCTCTCTTGTCGTTGCAAGCGGTACATGGTTCGATTTCGATTCTAAGACGACCCCCCAACATCGGATTGTCAAATTTGAAAAAAAGGGTCGTCTTACAATCGTGTAAATACGGTAGTTCTGCCTCATGTGAAAGTGGTATTTTTACCGGCTAACACCACCAGCCGCCTGCAACCGCTTGATGCTGGAATCATAAAAAACATAAAGCATCACTTCAAAGGCATGCTGGTGCGGCGGTTGCCGGCGAAAATTAATCGCAAGGACGAAGACCTTCAGATCAGTCTGCTGGACGCTGTGCACTTCCTTGCCATGTCGTGGGACCGAGTTACTGCGGACACGATCGCAAACTGCTTCCGCAAGTGTGGCTTTTTCAGCCCCGCAATGACAGTGTCTCCAGAGCCAGAAGAGCCACCGGCTATTGAAGAGTGGGACGAGCTCGGCGTGGAATGCTCGTCGCACGATTTCATCACCGTCGACGATGACCTCGCCACTTGCGGTACCCGGACGATCGAAGACATCGTCGACGAGATGCAGGAGGAGCTGGAGCAGCAGTCGGACAGTGACAGCGAGGACTGCGGTGGAAGTGAAGCACCACCATCGACGAGCGAAACACTGCATGCTCTTGACATGTTGCGGTGTGCAGTGAGCTTTGGCGCCGTGAGTGAGGAGACGAGCGCCAAGTTTTACGCGCTCCAGAAAGGACTGCTCGGCGACACAGAAGTAAAAAAAAGGCAGAAAACCATCACGGATTTCTTCACGCAAAAGTAAGCAAAGAAATAAATGAACTTTTTTTTGTGCTCAATTTTTTGGTCTGTGTTGGTTCATACGAATTCCGGATGATACGAATATTTTTCGCGATCCCGCGAGATTCGTATCGTCGAGATTCCACTGTATAACCAAGTGTCTCTTGTAACAGAGTCTCCTGTAATGAGGTTTTACTGTACTGTGTGATCTGACCGAATAGAGGAAGGAATGAAGCTATGGGTGATCTGGCCGGGACAAGCGATCACCTGTCCTGGAGACGGACAGAATTGCGGGATTTACCCTCTGGCCACGCTGGCCAACCTTGGCTGCCACCACCAAGTTTGAATGGGACAATGAAAGAGGCAGAGTGCTGGGCTGCTATATATATATGGAATGATAGGTTCGATTACCAATTGCAGAGGCTGTAATTCTGATTTAGGCAGGATATGAGAACAATCTTGTTCACGAGATTTGAGTGTACTTGCTGTGTGTGCTGTCGCAGGGACTGTCTGCCCCGGGTCTTTCACGATAACGAAGGTTTTGTTTCACCATTTGATGATTGACATGCAACGTGTGACAATGCATGGTTGTTCAGCATCTCTTTAAAAAACAGTTGACTTTCATGGAGCAAAGACCCTGTCCCCGAAAATTGCGTCAGGTGAACCGAAATATTGCCTGTTTTCTAGTCTGGTTGAGGGCTGTCGTTTTCCAGCAGTTATGAAATGCGATGATCAAACAGGGTTTTAGCGAGAACAAGCGTATTGCAGAGGGAGTGCTTAGCACTAAAAGTACTGTATTTTTACGCGTGTAACCCGCACCAAAAATGCGAAAATTTCAGGGGGGAAGTAGAGGTGCGGATTGTATGGAGCTATTTCCTTTGGTGCAGCTTCGCCGCAATGCGCATTGGGCTGTGATGCCCCTGCAGCAGTAATAGTGACTAAGCCAGTGTTATCCCCTTGACAGTGCTTATTTTGCACGCACATCTCAACAATATACCAGCTAAAAAAATGTATGCAGCAAGTCGTCTAGTTACGTAGTCAGTTAGGTAAGTTCTTTTGCATAAACAAATGGGTAATATTGCTTGAGCAGTAGCTTTGGTCAGTCCTTTTATGTATAAAATATGCGGGCAATACGCGGGGATATAGTTTTTTTTTATTCGTCGATGGAAAGTGGGGGTGCGGTTTATATGCAGGGGCGTGTTATACGCGCGAAAATGCGGTATCATCACAAATTGCCACATAAAAATTCATCTTAAACACTGCGGTGATGGTGCTGCTACAATGTCACTAACTGTTGACCTTGCCACAAGCATGTGTTGCACCGACTATGCGGAATGGCTAAGGCTTCACCAGGTGAAAAATAAAGCAGTACTTTTGAGGAAACTGGTGGCAGCAAAGAGGAAGGCCTTGAAAGACCAAGTGACACCGTTTGAGGCATTGATTTGTATTCGAGCACGGAAGGGCTCATTAGTTCAGGCACAAAACCAGAAGCAGCATGAACGAGGTTATGAGCGGCTGTGTACAGCTTGTTGAAAAGAACTGGGCTCTCGGGCATATTGTTAAAACATCTTGGGTGGCCCAACAAGAGAGCGGAAATCATTGTTCAGTTGCCTGATATGGGTTGCTTCGAAAAAAGTGACGGTGACACCGATAGGATTGCCTGGGTGAGTTGGTTCATATTGATTTGGGAGAGTTCGTTCATAAGCATTGTGTCCGAGTTTTCTCCTCTACCATCCGTGGTTTATTGAATCAAAAGCTTTCTTTGTAAGACCGATGGCGTCCTGTCAACAAACTAATGCATTCCCTCATAGACTGGTTGGTCGACCACAAAGCTCTGGTAAGATCTCTGTACACACACTGCGTGGTGTCAGAATGGTTACTTGGAAATCGTGAAAAACAAAAGGTTCTAGAAAAGACAATCCTGTATTTTTGCGCGTATAATCCGCCCCCGCATGTCATCCGCGCCCCCACTTTAAGCCTGCCGGAAAAGAAAAAAAAATCTTTGCGTATTGACTGCACATTTGATACAGGAAAAGCTGCACCAAAGCTGCTGCTCAAGCAACACATCATATACTATGTAGACAGAAAAAGCGTATATTTAGCAAGTAGAATACACTGATTGCCAGGCGAAAGCCGCAATTCACTAATAAAATTCAGTTGTTAAAGTGCACTGGTCCTTGTTTTTTCTTCCTTGTCCTTGTATGTTTTGCGCAATCACTGCCGCGGAAGGCTTAGTCATTGTTACTGCGTAGGAGCTTCACGGCACAACGCGCATTGCCGTGAAGCTGCACTACAGGAAAAACTGCATGTATCATCCGCACCCCTACTTTGCCACTGAAATTTCCACATTTTTGGTGCGGGTTATATGCACAAAAATATGCACAAAAGCTTCGATCATGAAAAAAACGAGTACAGTGGTATACCTTTATCTCATAAACGTATCAGTGTATGCATTTAGACCGTTCATAGATGCGCTTGCCTGGTGCGCGAAAAATCGTCACATGGGTTTGTTCTTTGTGATTTGGGTATTTGACGATCGATTGGGTGCACTTTTGATGCAGTTTTGATGCGAAAAAGCTATCGCGCTTCTTCTCTCAACTTTCTTTAGGAAGGGATGCTAAAGTTTTTCGTTCAGGCTGAAACTTGCAGTCAATATATGCACGCCCATCGTTCCTTGCGCAGGGGCTCTGCGTCGGACTGGTACGAGGTGCTGTGCGTGCACCTGCGGCACTCCCGGCATGTGCGGCTGTGGTTTGCCAACCAGGTGCTGTTTGCGCACCCACACCGGCTGGCCCAGTACCTGCTCGAGTGCCCCACCACCGAGGTGAGCGAGGGGCCCCTTTCCGTCTGATGGGGAGAAAGATTGGGTGCATGCGGAAGCGGAGGCCGCTTGGGGGCTCTCTCGCCTGTAGCAACTACCCTCACATGACATTCCTTTTACCTATGGGTATAAGCCAAGCACTAGCTGTGCACAGCCAGCGCTAGTGCTGGCTTGGAACACTGCCTGTATTCTTTCGAGGAACTGCTGAAGGAACTCCACTGTCTGGACTCAATAGCCTAAAAGTAGAGTCTTGGGTTTGAGTGAATGGCCTGGGTTTCAAACCCCAGTAGTGTAGAATTTTTTTTGGAAGACCCATGATTCCTTTTAGATGCGACGCATCTCTTGCTCTGAGGCATGTCCCTCCTGCGTCGGCGTCGTCTGGCGTCCGCACGCCAGCTGCGCATGCGCGACTCTCCTCCCGTCTTCTCTCCGACAGCTGTGCGCACAATGCTCTCACTCCGCCTCATTATCATAAACAACAGCTGTGTGCGCACACTTCGCTCGCTTCGCTCCGCTCCTGTCGCGCAAGCGTGCGCATGCGTGACTCTCCTCCGTTGTCTCCTCTCCTTGAGGCGCTGTGAATATAAAGCGGGTATCGCGCTGTGGCGGTTCAGTCAGCGCTCGATCTCGTTCAGCTTTGCGTCACTGTGCTTGACGACTGCGTGCTTGACTTGATTCTTCCGATGAAGACATGATGGAAGCGACGGTCCCTTCATGAAAAGTAAAATTACACCCATCTTCCGACGTATGAGAACACCCGCATGTGATGGAATGCATCCTACGCGTTCACAACACGTTTCACCCGATTTAGAGAATCAACCCAATGGAAACGCCAATTGAACCCCCCTATGCGTCGCATCACACCAGGGTTCCCTCGCGGGAAGATGGGCGTAATTTTTTGTTTACTTTGAATGTTCTCTTAGCTCGATTGTGCGCGTTCTTTTTGTAAACATGGGGGCTTTGGTATGTGTTAGGTTAGTTTGAGAGTGGGGCACCGCAGAGGAACATGTTTCATTAGAGTTCTGCATCGCACCCCTACCGGGCTCGTATTGACCTTGGAGCGTATTGTCGCTCTCTCCTCACACCCCTCTCCCCCACGCTTGCAGGTGCGCAGTGCCTTTGCCAAGATTGTGGTGTTCTTGGCGCACGCCTCTGCCAGGGATGGGCCGTGCAGCCCGCTCTACTCAACCCCCGCACGTGAGTTGTTCCCCCCATGCTTGGCCAATGTTTGGGTGTTTGCCGGCCTCTGATTCCGTGCTCAGCGCGATTTCACGTTTTCGAGTATATTCGAGCTAATCGGACGCTTTGGAATCAGATAAAGGGCCGGTTATCACATAAAGAGCAATCACGGTGCGGTGACAAGGCGAGTTTTTGAGGTGTCAGGTTGGGAGAGCCAGTAAAGCTTTCTGTGCTAGAGCAGGAAATCTGAACTCAGCAGACCTTCTGCTCTTGCCACTGAAGTCATTCGGATACCTATCCCATGTGCGCTTCTGCGTACCTGGCTTTCCCACGTGGCGGCAGTGTTGCGCAAAACACCGACTTTGAAGCACGTTTCATATGAAGTCAGATGTAGGGCATCAAAGAGGATCAGAGAACAGGCACAGCCCCAGACGAGTGAGTGGGGAGTTTCTTGCTACCTAGCAGCTATCTGCGAGTAATCAACTGGGCAGGTGTGTCTTGCCGTAAAGAAATACAGTCCAGCCTGCTTAAACGAACACATCGGGAAACGGAAATTTGTCCGTTATATCCGTTTTTCGCTATATCTGGACATAAAATCTATGTATTCAAATGGGAATGGAAACGAAGATTGGTTCTTCATAACTGAGATTTCATTAAAACCGGGTTCACTCTAATTGGGCTATATAGAATGACTTTTTTGCATTTTGTTTTCTTTATTAAAAAGGGAAAGGGTGGAGTTGATGCAAGCCCTTACGTGCGGATAAAAACAGTGAATAGGTTAATGACCACTGGTTTGTTTGTTACCTTAGTGAATGAGGCATATTTGCGCGGTACTCCTCTGTTTGTAATGGAGACTGAAAGGTTGCGTTAATTAAGCAGTCAAGTGTGGAGGGAATAGTTAACATTTCTTGCTTTTGTTTGGGTGCCTTATTTAGGTGTTGCTTACATGGAAGGGGAGGTCATGTGTGTGAAAATTAGGCTTGTGCGAATATTCGGGCGCTTCGAATATTCGAACGAATATTACAGTATTCGAATTCGCTTCGACTCGAATTTAAAATTTCCGATATTTCGAAGTATTCGGGATGAATGAATATCAAAACTTCGTTCAAGTTTCGGTTTCGTTAGGCAAGCCGCAGTGCCATCGACATCAGTCCTACATCTTGACTACATGTGGAGCCAAGACAAGCTAAGCCACATTCAAAGCGTTGTCGCTTCGTCGGCTTCGTCGCAGCCTTCGCGCATGTTCGGCCGGATAGTCGAGACTCCTGTTTCGTTGTTTCAAACAATGAAATTGTTCCCACTGCAACAATGGGAAAAATTTCGGCTCTCGCCAACGGGCCTGCGCGGCCCCCGGCGGATGATACAAACGAGCCGGCGAGGCGCCGGGACTGACGAACGAGCGAGAGACGGTGACGTACGGGCTCTTTCTCCAGGAACGGCCCTGGGCTGTTGTTTTCTGTTCGCGAAAACGCGCCGCGGACTCTACAGGCGCGCTGACGCCGCCGCAAAACCACCCGCACGCTGCCGGCCGGCCGCGGCAACCAGGCGGCACCTTCGGTAGCGAAGTGGTGCGGGGCGCTCGAGCCACCGCTTCTAACCTCTACTTAAGATACCGCTCAAAGCACACACGAAGTTTCTTGTGCGGTAAACGAGCTAACAATGTGGGCGAAAATGGTGCTATAAAAAATCATCCGCGCCGCGAGTGAAAGCGCCTATGAAATATCTGCCGAGGTGCTAAGCCTAAACGTCTCCTGGTGGAGCCAGCCAGCTGTCTCGAGCGCTTCGAAACTGCCGCCCTGAGGTGCACGCCTTCCCATTGGCGCCAGGCTCCTCCCACTGCCACGCGCGTCATTTTCTGACAGAGGCACAGGCGACCGCGAGCGCGGAATCGCCGAGGCGGGCGTTAAAATCGCGCGCGCAACGCCGACGCGCATGAATCGCGTGCAAAAACGCTCCTGTAGTGAGCTTGGGCACCGCGAGTGAATAGACGAAAGTCCAGAAATTACCGCTCGGCGACATGGAGGTTAAGAACAAGCAGAAAAACGTCACGGATTTCTCCATGCGAAAGTAAGAAAGAATTAAACGAAAACTTTTTTAAGTGCTCAATTTCTTGGTCTGTGTTGGTTCATACGAATTTCGGATGATACGAATATTTTTCGCGGTCCCGCGATATTCGTATCATCGAGATTTTACTGTAGAACTTTTTTACCGGAATGTCTCAGTGACACCTGACAGCTATTCGAATTCGCTTCGAAAGTATTCGACCCCTAGGACTATTCGCTTCGAATTCGCTTCGAACTAAAATATCACTATTCGCACAAGCCTAGTGAAAATAAGGTAGCAACTTCTACAAAAAAATAATTTTTTTAACTGCTCCTTTTCAGGCCTATATGTAGTTGGCTTATGCACTGTACAGATGGTACTCGACCAGTATGCGCGCTTCTGCATATCTGACTTTGAAGCACGTTTCATATGAAGTCAGATGTAGGGCATCAAAGAGGATCAGAGAACACGTATGAGAACACCCGCATGTGATGGATCATCACATGCGGATCATCATTCAAATTGAGCGTATTGTTTGGGGAGTTAAGTTTGGGTTGCTATCATTGTGTAAAAAACAAAACAAAAAACAATCCACTTTCTGCTTGGGAAGAGTAAGGGGCATAATATGTGAGTGAGATAATTACGCTTTTAAATGCAGTACTGAAGAGAGACTGAGGTTCCTCTAAGACGACTTGGAGATAGATAACCAAATGTTGGAGGACTTAGCACCTATGTTATCATTCGTCCTAGTGTTATCACCTGCCCCTTATGGTATCACCTGCTTCACATCAGCCTGCGCTCCTGCGCACGTATTCTTCTTCCTTGTACAGTACTGCAATTGGAGGTAGATAACGGGAGACATCTGGTTGCTTTAGGGCTCTGACAAGGTTGCCCCAGAAGAAAAGAACCTTTTTAGATGCGACACATCTCATTCACTCGCCTTGTCCCTGCATCCATCCGGCGTTGTCGGCGTCCACCCCTCCCCCATTCTCTTCGCCGCGCCAGCTGCGCTCTCCGCCACTCACCCCCTCTCCTCTCCGATAGCGAACACTCTTTTGCAAGGGGCATTGGATTGGATTGGATTGGATTGGAACTCTGCGATGCTTCGCATCACCTCAGGGTTCCCCTCGGGAAGATGGTGTAATTTTTTTTCTTGAGCAGCGCGTTTTGTAGCAAGGAGGGTGTGTTTGGTTCCCACACTCTGCGGCGCGCTGTCGGTCCGTGTGGTGGTGCTGATGATGAGAGCGGCGCTTGTGTTCCCCCCCCCCCCCCCCCCCCTCCCAGTGGCGAGCGACGGGGCGTATGCGGCCCTGCTGTCGGACCCGACGGCCACCCTGTCGGACCACCTGCTGCTGGCGGTGCTCTCCCTGTGCAACAAGGAGGTCTCCGAGCACGGCCGGCACCTTGCCCAGTATTTCGGATTCTTCTACATGTACGCCTGCTATGGGGTGGCCGAGGTGAGTCTTCCATGGAGGAGGAAGGACCGCCATGCCATGCCACGCCACTACCGAGTACAGTCTTGAGAAAAAGTTTGCGGGCCGTATAAGGACCGCATGGATGACCCTACCGTGTAATGCGGAATATAGGTCGAGGCGGAATATAGGTCGACCCCCTTACTTTGTAGCCGAAAAATGCAAAAAATAATAATAATAATAATTGGGTACCAACCATTGTTTTATTGAGACTATAACTTGTTTCGTCGGACGACTGCTTCTGGCTCGCTGTCGCCGACACAGCAGGTCGTCCTCGGTGCAGTCCAGGGAATTGCTTATGCAGCACTTCTTAAACACTCGCAAGACGATGTCATCGTGAAGCGAGCGCAAAGCATGGGACACTCGTGTGCAGACCGGAGCGACAGCCAGTCTGTGCAGGCGGTCAGCAAGCGTCTTGGGGTATCCATTCGTAGAGACATCGCACGAAGCTAGTGGACAAAATTTGCCCCTTTGTACAGCAGCACAGGTGCACAGAGCAGCGCCCATGAAACGAGGCCTTCCGAGCGTTGCATACTGAGAGCTGCCCCTTCAGCTAACGCCGCTAGCAACACTTCTTTTGGTGATACCGAACTGGCGCAAGGCGGACACGTCATTGGCCTTGGAAAACCCCAAAATGCTGCTGTAAACTGGCACCAAGTGCCTAAACTCATTTTGAGCAAGAAGAAAATTGCACGCACACATTCGCCGACAGCGAGAGAAGCAACAAAACAAAGATGGCGTCGCGTCCGATTGATGGTGGTGGCGATGGTGCCTTTGGGGTTTGGATGGGCTCGATGGGCTGCCGGGTCGCCAGATGACAACTGCCAGTGACTGCAATATAGGTCGAGGGGTGACTTCGGCAAATTTTTCTGTAAAAAATTTCGACCTATATTCCGCATTATATGATACATGTTGAGGAGTAATGGGGACTTGTATGTAGAGGGGGTAAGAAACCAGTGTATCTCGTAGTCGAGGTTTGAGTCGTGTCGTAGTCGGCGCATTAAGCCCCCGCAATCAAATCAAATCAATCAATTTAGAAAGTGGCTAGGGACTTGCCACTATGTCATCTGTTTTCCTTAATTTCTAGACTATTTGTTTGAAGTTTACAATAAAATTTGTACCATTGTTATCAGGACAAATCAGTCTTTTTAAAGAACCAAACTTTTAATTTGTATTTCGTCTTCGTGGCTCCTTGAACAGGTCCAACAATTGTGCCCGAAATTAGAGACATTGTGTTCAGGTGAACGGGCGGATTGGTTCGAGTTGGGTTACAGAGGACAGGTGAAAGTGTTGCTGTTGATGGGGGTGCCAGTTGTGTGCTCAGCTCCCCTTCTCCTCTTCTCGGTGTGCGTGTGCAGCGGCTGCAGCTGCTGCGGCTGAACGTGCTGGGCACCCTGATGCTGGTGGCCCTGGATGAGGGGCCCGGTCCCCCGATCAAGTACCAGTACGCTGACCTGAGCAAGCTGTACCAGCTGGTGTCCCTGCTGGTGCGCTGCTGCGACGTCTCCTCCAAGACCCACTCCTGCCTGGCGGTGAGGCCCGAGGTCTCTTTACGAGCACCGCAACAATCCCTTTCTTCGGGGAGGGCCATTGGGTACATTTGTGCACGATCCTCTAAATTGATGGCTGTCCTACTCAACTTGAAAGGGCTTTGACGCAAAAAGATCAAGCTCCAGGTTTGGAGGCATCTGCAGTGAGAAGGAAGACTCGACTGCTCGTAACAGTTGAACCCCGAAGGGACAACTTGCCAGCTGGCGGCGTGTTCACTGCCTTGTGGTGCTCCTTTGCAGAACGCTGTGCCCCTGCCCAACCCGCACATGGGCGACCAGCTGTGCCAGGAGTACCTCATGCCCATCCAGCCCCAGGTGGCCGCCTGCCTCTACAACAAGACCAGGTACGCTGCACTGTGGCAGGGTGGCGGCCCACTCTCTCCCTATCCTTCGTGGCCCTGTGCTGTGCTGGTCGAGTGATGCCTACCGTGGTAAAACGGGAGACTTGTGAGGGTCGTTTAATGCATTAGCAGACTGTGGTTAGCCTTAAACCGCTCTGCACCGACATCATGCTGCTGTTGATTGTTGGCCACCGTCTGCGGCCAACCATACAGCTCGACATTTCGAGGGAACACCTGAAGCTTATTCACCTGGTCTCCAACTTTGAAATGACGACTACAGTCAAACCCGGGCATATCGAAACCGGATATATCGAATTATTGCATATATCAAACAGTCTAAGCATCCCCTTGGGAATCTGCAAAAGTATAGTACTTTCGTACGCGTGTACCGAACTCCCAGTCACGGGCTCGTTCGATATATCGAACGCCGCTCCACAAGTGCCCCTGCAAGTGCACTTCTGCTGATCGGGTTGTGGCGATGATGATGATGACTTCTTTTGCTCACTTCTGTGCACTGCATGTCCTGCTTACTGCACTATCATGGGAATAGCTGCATCGTAATGAAAATGCAAAGAGCGATTTGGTGCAAGAGGCAAAGGGGGAGGTGAAGGTGACCAGAGACGTTGTGACCCAGTGGTGGCTATGCTGGTGCAGGGAGACAGGTGCAGTGTGGTGCGTGTTTGCTTTGTTTGCAGCACCATGTCTTTGGAGAGCCATGGTGGCGAGGAAACGAAATCTTTAGGATTTAGGGATGGAGGCGGACATCATTTGATGGGTGGAGGCCAGTGAAAAGAAGTCGTCGTTTGCACAGGCATTCGACAATGCTCGCAGCACTTTTGAGCACATGACTGCACAGTCAAGCTGAGATAAGACGAAGGCAGTGTAGTGCGGCCGTTCTGGAGCGTGTCTGTCGTGTTCCTGTCGTCTGTCGTGTTCCTGCAGCTGGTTCGGCAAAGTGCGGCTCCAGACGAGAGGTGTTTGGACACTGAAGGCGACGGCGCATAGTGCCTCGAGCGTGAATTTAAGGCTGTCAGCATTCTCATGCGCCATCCTGAATGCTCAACAGCACGCGAGTTCGTAAGTGGTGATGACGATGTGCCGGCTGTGGCAGATCGCAACGGTGCCGAGAGAGCGGACCCTAGTAGCAGCCTTGGCGACTTTCCCAATCACCTACCACAGCTGAGCTTGCGTCAGTATTCAGCGTAATTCGTTGCTGTGGCAGGGCTGTAGGTGGTTCTGGGCTTTGTTGTTTGGATGGCGCCAGTTTGTTGAACTTTATGACGCAGAAGAAAAAGCGATTGAAGCTCATGCATTTTTTTCATCCTGTGTTTTGTATTTTCCGTGCTTTGAGGAACAAATTGCTAAGCTACCGCTAATTGTGATCTCGGAAAGCTCTTGATGATCTGCGCAGTTATCGGGTAAGCTTCCGATGGGCATATTTTACTAGTCCACTTATAACAATATCCAAGTGCCAAGGAAATCTCATCGTTGTATCCGATCATTGTTATAAGCGGGTTGCGAGAAGAAGAGACCAAAACGTTTTATTTGCATGCAAGCAAGGTCGTACTGCTACTTATTTCCAAAAAAGCACTGACGATTACTTTACTCCCTGATGCGAAATTTGTGCGCAGCATGAGGTGCAGTCTTCTCGGTCACGGCGCATATATGTGCTGCGTCTCGGGAAGTGATAGCATGATTAGCGAACACGCGGTGGCACGGGCTCCTGTGCTTTCCTCTCGCAGCGCGTCACCGCCAGAAGCGAGCATGTTGTTGTAAATTGTGTTTGAACTTCTTGTGCAAATTTCACATGGTTCAGGTGAGCCACACATGGAGGAGCAGCGTCTGGCGAAAGTGTGAGGGGGAGGTAGTGAGGGAAGTGACATGTATGCCGCCCTCCCCCTCACACTTTTGCCAGTAGCTCGGCATACTACCCTCCCCCTCGTTTCTTTGTCTTCGCTTACTCAGTTACAACGCTATCGCCATCGCCGCCGCCAAGCCACAGTAGCGGCCGCGAAAGTGCTTGCGCACTAAAAGGATGCCATAGTCAGTCAGCTTTGTTTGCTTCACGCGAAGCTGGCGTACATCTTTTTCAAGAGCATCTCTAGGTGCTTCACCTAGCTGAGCGATAGGGCCTCAGCGGAAACAAAGTCCCTGAGGGACTGTATCATGCGTTGGGCCTCCTCTGAAGACACTACCTGAGAGGGCTGTTCAACCGTATCGTCAGAGTTGCCACTATCACTGCGATCCGCAGCACGTATCTGCGCAACGATCGCCTTTTCAGTGAGGCACTTGGACGTTTCGAAAACATCAGCCCTGACGTCCCTTCTGCAGAAGAAGGGAGACAGTTGAAGAGGCACCCTGTCAAATTCAAAGCGGTGCACACACAACAGAAGAGGCGAACACGTGAGCGAGCGAGCAGGCGCGGGGACGATGCCAAAGTGGCGACGCCAGAAGGGGGGTTTGGAAGGAGAACTGGTTTCCTCCTCCTTTCCACTTCCTCATAAGCGGCGCAGTCGGCTCGTTTTCCAAGGGGTAGAAGGGATGCATTGCGGCTCGCTGTGCTTGCTCGCATTTCTGGAGCACGCTGTAGCTGGATCCAATCGTTACATCCGATATTGCCTCACTGGAGCATTGCAATAAGTAATTTATTTTACCATAAAACACATACAAGAGTGTACGGTGCCATACTTGTTCATCGTCATATCCGATATATTGTTAAAACGGTATCGTAAGTGGGCTCGACTGTACTCGATATATCTATTTCGCGATCTCCTTGAAGTTCGATATATTCGGGTTTGAGTGTATATTGTCTGGTTAACTTTTCCGGTTGTCCTGCTCTTCCCCTAGCGAAATGAGATGGATATGAGTGCTGCAGTGGCATCGAACTGAGTGGTGACGTGGGGACATTGTTCCTCATCCCCTCGTGATGCGCAGCTACGTGAAGAAGGTGATTGAGGACGCGAGCGGGGCGGAGGAGACCCTGCGGCTGCTGCAGTTCTGCTCGTGGGAGAACCCGCAGTTCTCGTCGGCCGTGCTGGGCGAGCTGCTGTGGCAGGTGGCCTACACGTACACCTACGAGCTGCGGCCCTTCGTGGACCTGCTGCTTGCGGTGCTGCTGCTGGAGGACTCGTGGCAGGCGCACCGCATCCACAACGCGCTGCGGGGCATCCCCGACGACCGGGAGGGCCTGTTCGACACCATCCAGCGCTCCAAGGGCCACTACCAGAAGCGCGCCTACCAGTGCGTCAAGTGCCTGGTGGCCCTGTTCGACTCGTGCCCGGCCGCCGCCCACATGCTGCACACCAGCGGCGAGCTCAAGCGCAAGTGGGCCGCCGCCGTCGACTGGCTCAACGACGAGCTCGAGCGGGTACGGGGGCCCTCTTTCTCTCCTCCTCTCCTTCTCCTCCTCTCCCTTCTCCTCCTCCCCTCCTCCCGGAGGGAAAGACGCAGAGAGTGCGCTTGATGGCTGAGCCAAATACCTGCTGAAGTGTCCCCCTCTCTTGTCTAGTGGTTTTGGCATTTTCTGTTCATGTTCACTTGCACGCTCTCTCCCAGTTCAGCCACGAGGAAGGAAGAAATAGGGAGGTGAGGAAAAAAAAAGAAGGAAAAGAAATCTCGGAAAGCAATTGAAGCACGTTGTCTTTGATGTGTCGGCGGCATGCTTTTCGGAAATCGCTGCACCATCTCTTGAGTTGTCACGGGAAGGGTGCACTGCTGGAGCACTTTTGGAGCTGTAACCGTAGCAGTGTTGTCCCATTGGCGGCTTCTGCTTCTCTGTGCCTAGCAGGAAGTAACACATGCACGTTGGGAGCGGCCTGTCAATCGGGGCGTGCCACATTGGTTGTGCCCTCACTACTTGTGCCACAGGGGGAAGGGCATGCCGGTGCAGACAGTTTCAAGGCGTTTGGTGCAGCTAGACCTTCCTTGCCAGAGAGGTGTCAGCTTACCATCAACTACCTGTCGCCTGGTGCCCATTTTATTTATTTCGAATTGGTTTAAACCTGCGATAGCTTTGCTAGTGCGGGTTTTGTCCTCGATCTTTTTTTTATATATAGATTTGTTTTTACATACAAATAGCTTAGAGGTGAGAAATTTGGTGAGAATAAATGGCTCGGCGGTTGCGTGATCTGAGCTTGGGCCAATGAACGTTGACGTCGCAGCGCCCGTACGGAGCAGGCAGCCAGTACGGCTACAGCCAGTGGTCCCCGCCGGCGCAGTCCAACGAGACGTCCAATGGCTACTTCCTGGAGCGGTCACACAGTGCCCGGCTCACCCTGTCGCGGGCCATCCAGCTCTGCCCAGAAGAGGTGAGCGCTGCTGCCGTCGCTGTGGTTAATTAGTTAAACGGGTTTTACCAGAGAGGGGGACAGCTCGCCGTCATGCCTCTTTCCCCGCTATTACTATTGTCAGCGTATGATATGACACCCACGAGATTTGCGTCGCTCTGTATGCAGTGTTTTTCTGCTTTTCGTTCATTCTTGTCTGCATTTAGCACTGTGCTGTGACCAGTAGACCGTACACGGAATTTGAGAGCTGGCTTTGCGCCACACTCGAGCAGGTGCCTTGTCTCGGCACACACTTCACATTTGTCCAGTTTAACCCTTTCAGACGCTATGTACACAACTGTGTACATTTCAATCCTGCAGTTATTTACAAAAAGAACTACCAAAGCTGAAAGTTTTCTCTAGTTCAGCATAATTGTGTATCCTTTTTTTACAATGAAGATTTTAGGGCCATCTGGCAGCTAGTAAGATTACTGAGAGCGTAAACAAACAAAATGGCGATGCACGCGATGGCTTCAGTGGGTGAGCTTTTTCAACTCTTTTTCCTCGTTTTCTCAAAACACTTGCAGCCCTAAAAAAATATAGAAACAATGCATATCGCACAAATATATACGTATGTGGAAATATTCATCGCTACTTGACGCTCCTAACCTCTGCGATGATATGTACGCAATTCTGTACATGACTGTAAAAAAAATACTAAGATTGTGTGGGGGCAGTAACCTGCCAATTAATCTTATTTGCTGAGACACAGAGCACACAGACAACAAAAAAAATTTTGCAGGAGCAAATAGCGAGCGGCGTCTGAAAGGGTTAAAGAGCTACAAAAAAAAAAAATGCCTGTGTGTACGAGATTTCAGCACACGTTAAAGTTCCCCAGGTGGTCGAAATTAATCCGGAGCCCTCCACTACGGCGCGCTTCATCGCCTGCGTTGCGTCGGTGCATTAAAATCTACAATCAATCAATAAAGAGCTACAAAACTGACTAAGGCTTGAATTCGGGCAGGTTGGTTACATGACGGGTTGATGAACCAGTGCAGGGTTGGGGACGATAGAAAGAGGGGACCACAAGCTGACAAGTCATGGGGTGTTGTAGAAAGAAAACCAGCAGAAGAGGATTTGTGCATTCATTTGTGCAAATGCATGAGGCTGTTTCGTCACTGACGCTTATCTTTACGTTGCCCCTATCACCGTGGCCACAACTTTGGTGCAGTGGCATGCAGCTCACAAGATTCATTCGTTTGTTTGTTTTAATTACTTTATGAATTAATTAATACATAATTAGTTGATTAATTATTTAATTTCAGAATACTGTAGATCCTGTAAGCAATTACTACAGGAGGGGGAGGCATATCAGTGAAGTTCAGTGCCATGCAAACCAACAAATAATCACGCAGGTAATATGAGAGCTACGGATCACGCCATATCAGAATGAGCAACACTTCATCCAACGATCATGTTCTGTATGGTGCATGTTTGCATTTTTTCGATACTGGCCTTATTTATTGCCTTGGCTAATGCCATTCTAGGGCGAGGTTTACAGTGAGACAAAACTGCAGTGTCTTTTTACTAACCTGGTAACAGATAAAAAGAGTAAAAGTTGTAGGGGACATATATGTCTAGATCTTGAGACGATAGTGTTACTTTGTTGTTGAGGGAGTGTTCTGGAACGAAGCTGCTGCACTCTCCACTTGCGCTCTCCAAGCCTTGAACATCGGTTAAAAGAGTGAGACTAGCAGCAATGGTTTTATATGCCACAGTGCACGAACAAAATTGCTCATTGACTTTGCAAAACTGCCATCGAGCCACCCTGCAGTGCATTGTGTGGGCAGGTAGATACGTCGCTCTCGTTGCTGTGTTTAGTTAGCCTGGTTAGCTGCCGGCTTCATCTGTAACTTCTTGTTGCCGCAAAGATTAAGACGTGAGAATTCTCCTGCCAACGCCTCCTACATAAGTAAGAGCAAGGAAGGCCTTGGATGACCTTTCTTGCTGCTGCATTTTCGATAAAATGATCATGGTTGTATATTGCTACTGGTAGTTCGTAACCCCTGCTGTGAGAACGACTTATAATTGGTCTAACTACCATGAATTAGCATGGAGGCTTTCTATTTGCCTAGAAGACCACTTCCATTTATTTATTTATTTTTTATTTATTTATTTAGATAAGTGCCCACAAACAGCATGACGCCTTCAGCGTGGTGCACAGAAGAAACAAGGGAAAGGATAGAAAAGGGAGATGTGTACAATGGGGAAAAAAGAGTATAGTAAAAATAACATCAATGGATCAAACATTATGAGGCTGACTCACACGATTCTACAACGCAAAAGAAGACACTCAGAACACACTCAGAAGATGTGTACCATAGCGAAAAAAGAGCATGAGAAATGAAAATAACCTCAATGGAACAAGCATTACATGGCTGACTCGCCTGATTTTACAACACATAAGTACACACTCAGGCTTTAGATGAATTTTTAACAGCTTGCACAAAAGTGCTGTAACGATCAAAGATACTCAGATCAGGCACTTCAAGTGAGTTGTAAAGGAGTTGCATTCTCTGGACAGGACTTTTATGATTGACGTCAGGATAAAATAGCGGCGAGGAACGGCATCGTGTGGGGACATGAAAATTGATGGAAGTTAGCAAATCGGCAGAGTCAACAGCTCCATGAATGAGCTTGTGAAGAAAGCACATATCGAGGAGTGTTCTTCTGTCACTCAGTCTGCTTAATCCAGTGTGGTCGAGTATTCTGTCATACGTGTAATATATTTTCCTGAAAAGGTAACGATCATAATAGATTCTAACAAATCTCATCTGGACTCGTTCCAGAGACAGTGACAAGTATTGAGGAACAGAGTTCCATACAACCGAGCAGTACTCTAGCCGGGAACGTACAATAGCCCGAAACAGGGACAAATAGCAGGTAGGATCAGTGAACTCTTTCGTGACACGTGTTACGAGTCCAAGGGATTTCATTGCATCGCTGGCTGTTTTTTCAATGTGGTGTTTAAAACTTAGTGATGAGTCAATGTGCACACCCAAGTCCCGCACTGTTGACGCTCGAGTAATGGAACCCCCATGCAGCTTATACAAAAATTGAATCGGCACCTGTCGACGATGGTATGATATCACATTGGTCTTTGATGGGTTGATGCGAAGCATGTTTGCTGAACACCATGCTGACACGGTGTTGATGTCATCTTGTAGAAGAGAGCACTCGCTAGCCCTGTCTATAGGCCGAAAGATCTTAATGTCATCAGCAAAGAGGAGCATTTCAGAGTGTTGCATGCGCTCAGCCAAGTCATTGATAAAAATCAAGAACAACAAGGGGCCCAGGTTGCTTCCCTGAGGCACTCCAGAAGTTGAGCGAAATTCACCAGAGAAACAGCCCGAAACTCGCACAACGTTTGTACGGTTAGACAAGTAACTTTCAAAAAGCATCAAGTACATCTTACATATTCCATAGTTGTCCAGTTTCTGTAACAGCAAGGAGTGTGACACAGTGTCGAATGCCTTTGACAAATCAAAGTAGATTACATCAATTTGGTGTCTTGAATGCACTGCAGGGACCACTTTGCTAAGAAAAGCACACAGATTTGTCACAGGTGAACGATGAGGAATAAAGCCATGTTGTTGTGTACACAGCTTCTGGGAGAAGTAAGAGTAGAGACGGCTGTACAAAATAAGCTCCAGAACTTTGGACAGAGAGCAAATCAGTGACACAGGTCGATAATTGACCACAAGGGAAGGGTCGCCAGACTTAAATATGGGTGCAACAATTGAGTGTTTCCAAGTGGTTGGAAAGACTCCAGATTTTATACAGAGGTTGAAGATGTGTCTCAATAAGGGTGTAAGTATCGGTCCGCAGCCCTTAACAATGAAGCTAGGGATGCCGTCGTGGCCACATGATTTTTTGGCCTTCATTTTTCTAAGGGCTTCACGAATTTCCGTCTCTGTCACTGGCGTTGCCGCCAGGCAGTCTGCCTGTAAGGTCTTATCTGCATAGTCAGTGTTGCCAGTATTACCAGCTGAAAAACTGGAGCTGAAGTGGCTAGCCAACAGGTTGGCAATTTCTGTTGCGTTGGTACATGCCTTGCCTGCAGCTGTGTGGATCGTTGAAATTTTAGATGATCGTGAGCCATAACTGTGCATGAACCTCCAGAACTGTTTGGGGTCCTGCCTCAAAGATGTTTCAACTCTGTCAATGTAGGCTTGCCTGTCCCGTTTCAACAGCTGCTTGGCCTGTCTTCTACAATCGCTGAACATTTTATACGCTGTTGGGCAGCCTGATACTTTATGAAGGTGGTGCAGGTGTGCCTTTCGCTCGAGACACTGTCGCAGCTCTTGAGAGAACCAAGCCGGATACACGGATGGACGGGAAGTGCGTTGCGGGATGAACCTGGCCATTGCGTCTTGTAGTGCAGCAGTCAATTTGGCCGTGGCCGATTCTGCACAGTGGTCGCTGAGCACGTCTGACCAGTCGTAGTCCCTTAGGAACACATACAGGCCGAGGTAGTCCCCACGGTCAAATTGAAACTTAGTTTGTGCACGAGGAACGTGCCTCACCACTTTCAATGAAAACACTATCTCTAAAGGAGGATGATAACTATCTACCCGTGTTAGTGGAGCACATGCCCTCTGGACACAATCATCAGGAGAGGATGTTAGTATGACGTCAAGAAATTTTCCCTGGTGGTTTGGGCAAGTGTTTTTTTGATATAGGCCATGAAACATGATGAAGTCTAACATAAAAGATGCTTTCGGGCGTGACGCAGCAGCAACCTCGTGAACACCTGTAGCTGCCCAATCCATCCCAGGCAGGTTAAAATCACCACAAATGCGGACATTATATTTTGAAAAGTCTACAATTTGCTCAAGGCTCTGAAAATGGTTGATGAATTTGGTAGCATCATAAAGAGGTGGAAAATAATAATTTCCCAGTAAATAGCTGGCGCCATTTCTGGCGGATACCTCAATCCAAACACTTTCCTCGTAAAGCTCTAGATCACCTCTACGGCGCACGTTAAGCGAGCTGTCCACCGCGATTAGCACACCCCCTCCTCTTTTTTGCTTAGTCGCGGCATAATTGCGGTCACGGCGGAAGACTGTGTAACCAGGTGTGAAAAATTGAGCACTTGCGCAGGAATCGTCCAGCCACGTTTCCGTGAGGCATATAATGGGATAGTTGGTGGTGGCTACATTAGAGTAAAATGCGTCGGCCTTCGTTCGTAGGCCGCGGACATTCTGGTAATAGATGGTGCAAGTAGGGTCCGACATGCTTATTTAGAAGTGTCTTTCTGCAGTACATCCTGCCGGCCATGCAGCGTTCCGAAGAAAGGGCGAAAGAGACAGCCTTCGGGCCATGCCTCGGGCGTGTTGATGCCGTCGAAATGTTGCTCCTCGATCGCGACATGAAACGAAGAGTAGCTGGGATGCCGAGATGGTAGCTGAGTGCACGTCACTTCAACGCCGTTTAAGAGGTCTTTCAACGACGAAGTCAAGTCCACTGTCGTGGTGCCGGGAGCCAGGCGCGTCACGAAGAGTGCACGTTGTCGCGGGGGTCGCACGACCGCCGCGAGAGTCGACTTTGAGCTGCGGCCGACATTAGGCCTAGCACGTCTTCGGCGCTGAAGCCGGAAGCCGTCGTCGTCTTCGGGGGCCTCAGCTGACTCTGGCGGAGGTGCCTCGTGTTTAGAGGCCGTTCGATTAGCACCTGGAAACTGCGAGGCCTGGTCGACAAGGGAGGCGCCGCGCCTTCCCTCTTGTCAGTCGCCGCATACTTTCGTGGGGCGGTTGGCACGCTTTGTTTGTCATCCGACTTCAGCACAGTCGAATAAAATTGTGTGCCGGCTAGACCCTGTGGGTCCACACGATTCACGCTCACCGCTGTGCGTAGAAGCTCCGAGTTTCGAGAAAGATGGAGCTGCAATGAGGCAAAGTCGGCTGCGGAGTTCACTTGTAGCTTGCGTAGCAGCTCGGTCGTTCGCTCAGTTTGTTGCCGGAGCGACGCGTTGTCGGCTCGCAATTCACCGACCTCGGCCGTAAGGCTGTCAATCTTCAAACACAACTGTTGTATCATCGACGCAAATTCGCCGTTCGGCAATACGGGTGCAGCTTCGTCGCCGGTGTTGGGTCGCGCCACTTCGAAAGCTGGCGGTACGTTTGGTGGCCATCGAGGCGGCGTCTCGTTCCGATGCTCGTTCGCACGCTTTGCACACATATGCACTCACGCCGGTCGTCATCAACTCATCGTAGGCGTTGCCGACGACGTTAACGCATTTGCAGTGGAAGTGCATGTTGCATTTGCAGCACTCGATATATTGTTGGCGGCCGACAATCGACTCGGAGCATTTTCCGCACACACACTCCGGCGGCGCCATCTTGTCCGGCGGCGCCATCATTTGCACGCCGCTTCGCGTTTGCACTTGCTTGAGTGCATATGGCATTTTGTTGTGTATGGCAACTCATTGCTACTAAGTGCTAGTGGTAAACTGGCTTCTAAGCGTGTCTGTACCACAATACCAGATGCTTACAAGGATTCCTTAGTGTGATTCATCACTGTAATTGCAGGAAGAAATGGGAGAGATGTATATAATTTTGCACTGATAGGTCAGTTAACAATGTAGCTTATAGGCAGGAAAATGTGGCGCTCTACTGCACACCAATCAGGAATCGCCAATCTTGAGCGTGGTTTTCACCAGATCAATCGTGGGTGTTACAAATGGATGGACAAGGAGCCAGTGCCACTGGTAGCGGTAAGAAGGACTGTTCGCCTTGCCCGACTTGCCATCTCTTAGTGTCCCTCGTGCCGATCAAGGGGCTTAATACGCAGACCGGTGCATTAGTGAACCGTAACCCTGCACAAATTGGGCCTCTTTGGTTCACAGTTTCAAGCTCAGGCAAAATAGTTTGCATCAGATAGGTTGAGGATTCTCCAAACCGTAGAAGTGTGTGTGAAAAACAAATGCCAGACTGCTTCTCGAGGAGTCCGAGAGGGATAACTGCAGAGCCCCATCACCGCTAAGCATGGTGTCCTCACCCCCTCCCTCACAGGAGCCCGAGGAACACGAGCTGCCAGAAGATGCCGCTGAGAACAGCTCTTCGGCGGCAGGCAGCGCGCCCGTACCCATCGCCGCCGTTCCCGTCGTCGCCGCCGCCATGCCCGTTGCTGCCGCCGTGCCCGTCGCAGCGCCCCCCCTGGGCGTCGCCCACAGTGCCCCCTCGGGAGGGCACCATGCGTTTGCACCTCCCGCCGTCGGGGGCAGCCCTGCCAGCGCCCCTCCCCCCGTACCGCCACCCAACCCGAACCTGGTGCGATACTTCGACCAGGCGGCCGATCAGTTGCCTCCGCCCGACGGCAAAGAGGCCCTTCCCGGCACCAGCAGCAGCAGCTCCGAGGCACCGGTGCGGCCACCGTCGACCGCCGACGACACCTGAGGCTGCCGTGCGGGAGGAGCAGGAGGAGGAGAAGCAGCAAGACACGCCGCAAGACGACAGCCCGGGGCAACGACACGATATTGTTATTTTTTTAGCAGAGTCAACTTTTTGTAGTGGGACAGCGTTGCGTTGCTCTTTCCGTTTGGCGCTCTTTGCTAGGAGGAAGTGAACTGGTGGTGCCCCCATGGCGGCGGCGATGGTTGCCCTGTGTTTTTCTTTTTTTTTCCCTTCCCGCCCGCTTCTTCTTTGTCGCCCCCCACCCCTGGATTTGTACAAACGGTTCTTGTGTTGACGCTAGGCAGCCTGTTGTGTGTGCGAGACTGTGCGTTCGCCGCCCAATGTGATAGAGGATTGGGCCAGCAGCAGGGGGAAGCAAGACGTCCGCGCTGGGCTGGAATCGCCGCCTTCTGTTCGCCTATTTTTCGTCTTGTTTCTGAATAAAAATGCAAAAAATTGTTACTCTTCTCTCCTCTCCACAATGCTGCGAGATGTAGTGCACACCAAGGGTTTTCTCGTACTCGAAAATATCAAAGCCCCACTCGGAGTGTGCTGCGACTGACCTTGGCAGCTGGTGCTTTGATAAATATAAGGAAATGCTTTAGGAGAGTGAGTTTTCACGAAATAGTTTTTGTTAGAGTTGCGCGAATAGATAAGCTATCAATTAAATCAAATGGTGTTGAGGTAGAAAAAATCTTAAGGTACAGTGGAACCTTGCTGATACGTCCCCGGTCTTGCGACGACCCGCTCCTTACGACGGGATCACTGCAGCCCTGGCAAACTCCAGGTGCACACGGTCTGCTTCATACAACGGACCCTGGCGGGGATAAACTGGCTTTTTTTTCCATCTTCTACACCTCTTCGTCGCCTCGTCCCAACCTTTCTTTATTCTTAACCTTCATTTCACGCTGCTTGATGTGCGAAGGTTCGCAGGCGGGCCAGACCACTTGTTGAACAGACGCAAGCGAGCAGACAAGTACTGGCAGGCAGGAGTTAACCATTGCGCCAATCGTAACAAGTCAAAGTCCAGACAAGTGGCCGACATGACTGTGAAGTCGAAGCTACCATCGAGCTGATGAATAGTATAAAAATGCATACGACGCAGCCCAACACCCACTTTCCTCGCCTGCTCAATTCACATGTGTTCTTTTCGCGACGCTCTCTCCCCCCCTCTCTCTGCTGTCTGCTTATCAGCGTCTTTCAAAGCCGCGTTGTCAGTCCGCTTCTTTGGCACCTCTTTTCTTCACCGTTTTGTACTATTGGTCGTTTTGCTTGGCCTTGGCAGGTTCACACTCGCACCTTTTTCCCTATCAATTTGCTGGAGCCAGTTGGCCTTATCTCGTGTGCGCGAGAGGCTGGCGGGCTATAAATTTAGCACGTGTTGCATGGCTGACAGGCTAGTGCTGACGCCGTGAAGGAGAGGGGGTACAAAACAGGCGTTTGATTTTG
Organism: Haemaphysalis longicornis; assembly: GCA_013339765.2. NCBI lineage: Eukaryota > Metazoa > Arthropoda > Arachnida > Ixodida > Ixodidae > Haemaphysalis > Haemaphysalis longicornis. The sequence continues at coordinate 196,697,860 of CM023450.1, read as the reverse complement.
CGGTTTGAATAAATTTTTTTGCCCACCTGTCATGTGAGACTGTCTGCTAGGCTGGCACTTACCGTACCCCAGTCACGACAGTTTCACGCGCTCCCTTGAAAGTCGTGTTATCGGGGTTCCACTGTACTACAAGATTATGCTTGCAGTCAAAATATATACTGATCCCCCTCTGCCAGTCCTTTGACAGGAGAGTACAGTGGCGCGCGGTCATCCTCTTAGGGCTGCAGGGTTGACTCCCGCACCTCGCTGGAATGGATTGGACTGGATTAAAATGGATCAAGTAAAGGAATAGGTACGTTTGGGAGAAAAGAAAACTCAAGAGAGGCTCCTAGTATCCCAGACGCATTGCAAAAATGTGGCAGTGATGATCTCGTTTTTAGGCGGTCCATGGATAGCATTGCTTCATTTTTTAGCGCTACGAAGCCTAAATCTCAAGTAAATTCCTGAAAATTTTTACGCCGCTTCAACGGAGCTATGTGTGTGGACAAAACTAGCGACAGTGAAAGAGAGTACGGCTGATATCCAACAAATGTCACAATGTCGGCAGGTCCCTTTGGCAGTCATGTGACACAACGTGCCTGATCAGCTGCCCTTTGAACTGCAGCAGCGGCGAAGGTAAAGCACAGCAAAGGATATTGGGAAAGGGTAGTGGGATTTGTGGACATCCTGACTTGGTGCGAATGGCTTACGAAGGGCGACGTCGGGGCCTCTTCTGAGTATTCTTCCCTCCGTAGTTTGTGCGTTTAGAATTCATACAGCACAATCTCGCAACTGAGATGTGCTCGTATAAATAAGAGTTTGGGTGTTATAAACAGGGCCTGCATTTGGATTGGAGAAGTGGTCGTGTTGCCAGTTTCGGCTTTTAAGGCTGCAGTCTTTCTTTGGCTACACAAACATGAAAATTTTGGGCTCCCTATCACTTGTTTCAACTGCTTGCTGTCCAACCAAGAAACTGGCCGCGAATCTGCTTGCTTCAGTGCACATGAACTGCTGCCACGTCTCGTACTCTCCACTTTCTGTGCAAACAAAACCTTGGGCATATCTGGTGCAAAATACAACAAACGCCTGTTAAAACAAACTTAAAGGGACCTTGAAAGTTTGTACTATCAAATTTGTCTTAAGGGGCTGTTTCATTTTTGCACCATGCATGCCACAAGAAAGCAAAGAATTGTTTGTGTTAATTATGAAATTTATCATAACAGACTTCATCTTAACGATAGTGTGTGTATAAGCACACAACCAATACTACGAGCATTCTTTTGACTAAATATAATTTCTAGCTTGATTTTTACGGTGCATTAAAATGGCTTTGAAGAGAGGCAAGATAAAAGGTGAGAATAGATTTATGAACATAGGTATATAAGAGGTGGCACCGAAGCAGTGTGAATGCAGAAAAATTGAATTTAATAAGCTTTCATTGGAATCAATAATGACAGGAGCGAAAGGGGAGGGAGTCTCGGGGGTGAGGGGGGCAAAGGATATTTTTCTGTTGATATTTGCAGAAGAGCTAGAGGATGCACGACCAATTTTCTTTATAGTGTCCACGCTTGTGGAGAGGCAGAAGAAGAAAGGTTGCCAGAAAAGCGCTTGCGTCGACAGCAATTTGCTGAGTGGACGCAAAACACGTTCAAAACGTCATCATTGCATGAAAAAGCACTTTCAAATGACAAGTTTCCTGAACAACTTTCTTTTCACACAATGCCTAGCTAGACCACACCAAGTTGGTCCAAGAAGGATGAAGTGAATAGAAAAACTCCCACCTCCCCTCGCGCGAACCCCTGTGTAGATGCGACGCATAGGGGGTTCACGTTGCAGCGTTGGACAGCGGAGGTACGGCGCTGGAACGATGGAGCGGAGCGGCGCAGGCACCGCGTTTTATACCGCGCATAACGGTGAGGGGACGCGCTGGCGCCAGTGCATCTGCCGCCGCTATGACGCAACACAATCCAACACAATCCACTTTAATCCAATCCAAATACAATCCGAGCCAATCAATTCGAATCCAATCCAATGCCCCTCGCGAGAGAGTGTTCGCTATTGGAGAGGAGAGGGGGTTAGCGGCGAGGAGAATGGGGGAGGGGTGGACGCCGACAACAACGCCGGATGCAGGGACAAGGTGAGTGAATGAGATGCAGTCGCATCTAAAAACATACTGCCAATTCTCATAACTGAGTGGTGTACTACAGCAAAAATATTGCAAGCACTAACAGATCGGTCTGAGAAAAGCAATGAAATACAATCCTAATTTTGGAGTAATTCATACCCGTACAAAATTTGCTGTGCAAACTCTTTGGTGCCAGATACTGACGACCACCAAAGTAAAGAAGACATATTTTAAGTATGTTTATTTGTCACCTGGCCCTTGTTGCTTTTGCTCTGCTCTTTTGGAGATTGCCACATGGCGATAACGAAAGAAATTGATGCAGCTTGCACTAGTAGTGCAAGGCTGGAGAAACAGCTGAAGCTGGCGGCGAGGCCTCTACCTTCGTCAGAGACCTGGCTGTTGAACTTCACGTGGATTTCCGAACTTGCCGCTGAGAGTTCTCCATGACTGGCAGGCCCCGATCGTTTTGTCCACAGGCTTTCACATCTTTCCCAAAGTGGACCGCATTAGCATATGCTAGAGCCGCAGCAACCAGCTTCGCGAACTGGGCATCTGTGCTCCCCCTTTCAGGCGCGACCACATGTGAACTGGCGAGGAGAGATATAACGCCACAAATGCTGGGCAGAGTGTTCTTGAAGGTCGAGCTGGCCGATGCCGGGCGCTCTTCAGGAGGCGCATGCTCACGTGTGTTCGGTATTTTTTCTTGTTTTTCTTTCTTCTCGTTTTTGTTTGTTTGTTTGTTTTTGTTTTGCGAGCTTTGCACATGGCGAAAGCCCGCGTGCAAGCCTGCGCGACGCCGGGCGCTCTGCACATGCTCACGTACGCTCAGCTTGGCTGAGTTTTCTTGTAACGCTCGACAGCGGAACTGAAAGCTTAAACAGCTCTGCTGTTAAAAGTTAGCATTGTGGTAGGTGCTTGGTTTTACGCGTTACTCCTACCCAATCACATTGGAGCAAACTGCACGGTCATTCCCACCATGCAATGGGTTCTAGCAACCGCAGCACCCAAAGCAATGCGCAGCCATCACCTCCAACTTTTTGCTTACAGAAAGCGTCCTGTTTCTGTGGCACAGCAGACTGCAGGCTTGCTTGAAAATGAAGGGGTCCATGGTTAGAAAAAGTCCTTTTCTACAGTTCTAGAACATGTGTGAATTGAGGAGTCCACCTACGTTATCAGATCCGTCAACACTACACATCATTGTGTTGTTCATCGAAGTTGCTGTCTGTCTACTACTCTACAAGGTAGTGCCACTTTGTGTAGGAGGGCCGAGCAACCATGACCAAACCAACTAAGGCAAAGAATTTCGCGTGAAAAAGGGAAGCATAGAAGCTGCTGAATACTGCCAGGTTGGTTCCACCATGCACTGCGTCGTATTGGTTAGTCCAAATCTGACAGACCTTCGCGAAATTTTAATTTCCCATTCTTCCGGAACTCGTTGATAATGGCAGCGATAATGTTACACCTTGATCAGTTGGCAGAGCATTTGCACCCAACGTAGAGTACCCAAGTCCAAGTTGTACGTAGTATTGCAAAACATTAGACTAATTCAATAGTGGTACAAGATTTGATACTGCTTTATATTTGATTTGTGTAGAAAGCGAATGCCAGGATGGTTCCCGAAAGAACTTCTTCGCCTACTATTTGAGACAACCAAACATTAGCCCATCCTTGGCATTTTGCTTTGCAGGAACCTTGGCAGGAAAATCATACAGCGTCTTTAGTGCAGCAACAGAATTATATTACCCATTGAACCAGCATTTCTGATGGAACCGGAAGGAATGGGAAACGTACTGCTGTGCTGCTGCCTTTTAATTCCCATATTCGCAGATTACCAACTAATGTATCTCAAAATGTTCACCAGCTTGTTTGCTGCACATGGACTGTCTGCACTAAAGACATGTTCGCTTAGTTAGATGGCTATCCAGGAAAAAGTGCAAGTTAGATGCGCGCGCACTGTGCAATATCCTTGCCCTGGTTAACACAAGCACTATCACTCACTTACAGTGGCATGACATGATGCGTATTTCACGCACTTTCTAAATGGATGTCCAGTGCAACCTCGATAGAGAGGAAGTGATTCCCCACCCATAAGTGGTGTCACTTCCAAAAATGTCGGCACCAGTGCTGTGAATTGCAGTGAAGCAGTGGTTGTGGTGCGGAAATACTTCAACCTTGCAGGGGAAAAAAAAAGAGAGGGAGAGACTTGAATAAGCAGAGATTGCCTGTAAACACTCAACCACAAATTCCAGGAGAGAGAGAGAGAGTAAACGTGTTTATTGCGAAAAGCAATGAGGAGGAGTTCTCAGCCCAAGACTCCTTGAGCTTTCCCACCCTCAACAGCCCCCAACACCAGCAAGTGCTGATCATTGAAGTCGGAGCTGGTCAGAGCTCTCTCTCCCAAAGCTCGTAAGAAGAAAGAAGGATTGCGCGAATGTAGTGGGGCGTGGGCACAGCCCCCTATCATGTGAAAGAGCGTCCCGGGGACTTCGCAGAAGCGGCATAGCGGGAAATATGCAGCGGGGTGCAATATAGGGCATTTAGCGGGATGGGGAAAAGTATTCATCTGGAGTGCACGGAGCTGCTGTTCCTCCTTAATAAAGTTCTTTGTCTCTTTGTCTGTCTGTCTGCTGTTCCTCCTTTTTTGTTAGCTGCTTATGTGGTTCTGGATAGGTGATACGTTCTAACTTTTAGTTTTGAGTTATTTTGTGATATGTGATCAAAAGGGTTTGGCCTGTCCTGCTTGCTTCCTGGACGCTGGCCGATTATTTGGTGCCTTTTCTGGTGAATTTGCCCGCAGGAAAAGTTACGGCACGCTTTCTGCAAATCTGTGATTAATTTGGCTGTCGTTTGCATTATGTCGAGAGTGATGGCCGCTTCTTCCACTTGTAAGGGGTTGTATCCGGGTGGGTTTAGGCTGCTGACATGCTTATTGTGCTGGACAACCATGGCTGTCATTGCTCTTATTCCAGGATACGAAGACGCGTCCGTGTGTGCTGTGGTTGGTTCCGTCCCGTGGTATGTGTGGATGGCCTTGGATCTCGCTTCCCTGCACCCAGTGTGATGCACAGGGTGATGTTTCGAGGGAGCGGCGCAGTGTAGAGCCGTTTCCTGATATTGTGATGGAGATTTCTCATTTGCGATGTCTGCGCTGCAGAAGGGGATGTGAGCGACCCTCCCTGTGCTTGTGACTCCCAGCCTCAATCTTTGGTTCGAAAGATGGCTTTCATGAGGCCGTCGGTTGAATTGTGCAGGCCGAGCTTTAATAGCTTGCCGGTGGCCGTGCTGACAGGAAGTCCGATAGTTTATTTGCAGGCCTTTCAAATGATAACATCCAGCTTTTCAGTTTCTGTCTTGATGAGAAGTGCATAAATACTGCGTATGTAATTCTTGAGATAATGAACGCTAGGACGAGGCAAAGACAAAGCACAGTGATGTCAGAGCACACGGAGTCATTCAGCCAATAATGGCTGCAGTGCTGCAAAGCTTGCCAAACATTTACAGCTTCCGTTATAATAGACACAGCTTCTACAGTGGTGGAGGAGTTAAAAAAACCAGCATTCAAAACATACATCCAGTTGTTTGGTTTATCGCTGCATCCCGCTGCGTGACGATGATGACAGTTGCATTTCATTATGTTTAATCTTGTTCTTTCGCTTGTGATGGCTAGCAGATGAAGAGGTCTTGAAACAGCAGGTACTAAAGGGGAAGTGGCATTTATTCAACAGCCCCTCACAGGTACAAAATCTCCACACATATCACACACAACACACGCACCGGTCCCCATGAGTCTACGAAACTGCAAAAACTATGTGGGCGAACATGCTGCAATGCTGTGGATCACTGCAGTGTATTGTCACACTTTGACATCGTACAGTCTGCTGCACTACAATGTGGCGCATGGTTGGGCAAACTTGTCACAGCTATTGCGTGCAGTGTTCAGACCTGAGCATGGCATGACTTGCGTAAAGCTAAACTACGCACGAGGGAAGTGAGAAAAATGTGAGGGTGTTCGCCCTCTTGAGAATGTTGGCAGGGGTTGCCTTGCTCAGCACGTTGGCGCAACACACATCGCCAATGTAGTTCACCGACATATCAGAGGCAGGTGTGGGGACAGGTGATGTCTTCTTTTCATTTCGCCATTTTCATGCTGTCAATCACTACTTACAGCCTCATGGAGCATTGATATGTGTGACTATTGCTGGCTTTCACGTGTGCTATCGCTGGACACAACATGGTAACCATACCGAGTAAGGATGGCATAGATCAGCGCAAGAACGAAAAACCACCATTGAAACATTATTTTGTAAATTAAAAATTATGATTCAATGAACAAATCTAAATCAATCAAATCCTTCTCTTGCTCGACTTACAGAATTTTGGCTTCCATAATCATCACTTCATGGGGTTTCGCCTTCACAAACATCGAAACATCGCACTAATGTGCCTTCATGGCAGTTCGGTGAACTGACTACGACCCAGTTTAGTCAGGACAGCAGGCTCTTTGATTGCTGTAATAGACATCCACATCAGCATAGAAAATTTTTGACGACACAAGCTGTTTGCTATTACGAAATTATTTTCCTCGAAGTCTGTATCACGAAGGCCCTAGCGTCCACATTCATCGTTCAACAGTTGCTTCTCGCCTTAGCAGAAATCGTCACACAGTGCGAAACACAAGTACACAACATTTGTAACAAATTAACAGCACATTTGGGAGAAAGAAGAGCTGCTGATAAGCCAGGGTGTCCCACAAGGTGCTACGCTGTTGCCAGTGAAATTCGAATTGGAACTCAATATGTCGAAATTGTGCCTGGATTATGAGGCATGCCATTGTTGAAAGCAACTGATACATTTAGGGCCACCAGGGGTTCCTTAAGGCTTGCTGACAATTTGCACATGGGCATTTCTGTACTTTGCCCCCATCAGAAATACAGCTTCTGTGTTCAGGTATTGAAACTTTGTGGCACAATACTAGTGTGATGTTAGTGTCACGATAGTAGTGGTGTTATGTAGTGTCGAGATATTAGTGTCACAGTATTCGAGTAGTAAATAAGCTATACTATTCAGAGTAATTTGCACGACAACACGTAAAGAAAACTGAGTGGCAGTGATAGGAAGTCCTACGGCAAAGCAAAACTGAAAAAAAGTGAACAGACTCAGATCACACATTTCTTTTTGCAGGCTGCACAAGTTTCAACTTGTTGGTGTCATCACATCCTTCCCTTGCCTGACGACGCTATGTCGAATGATTGACTGCATTCACCTTATGCACAGAGGTGCCATTCTATGCCCAACCATGTGCATTTCAAGAGCATCATTTCAGTTAACCAGCCGGAAGAAAAGATTACACTTGTGCTGCCAGTTATGGAGGACAGGGGCTTCATTGATTGATTGATTGTGGGCATTTAACGCGCCGACGCTATACAGGCGATGAGGCGCGCCGTAGTGGAAGCTCCGGATTAATTTTGACCACCTGGGGATATGTGCGCCGAAATCTCGAACAAAGGGCATTTTCGCTTTTCGCCTCCATCAGAAAAGCGGCTGCCGCGGCTGGGAATCAAACCCACGTCCTTGGGCTCAGCAGCACAACGCCATAGCCACTGAGCCACCGCGGCGGGTGACAGGGACTTCACAATGAGTGAATTGCACTGTGCACAGCGCAATTACGTGCTGCTCACTGCAATGGTGAGCAGCAAGCACTCTCCTGTTACCACGCACAAAGAGGCAACAACACAAACAACTCAACGACACCAGCTCAAAAAATCACCAAACTAAATTTACGAAATTACTTTCTGCATAACGTCTGCTCGATTAGAAGATGCCTAATTGTCGTGCCGCAGTGACAGCGCCTTAAATTCCTGCCCACTGTGTATGGTGAGCAGCAAGCACTCTCCTGTTACCACGCACAAAGAGGCAACAACACAAACAACTCAACGACACCAGCTCAAAAAATCACCAACTAAATTACGAAATTACTTTCGGCATAATGTCTGCCGTCAATTAGAAGATGCCTAATTGTCGTGCCGCAGTGACAGCGCCTTAAATTCCTGCCCACTGTGTATGGGTATGCAATCAACACATTATACAGGATTTGTGGAAACTGCTGTAAGTAAAAAAAAAAAAAAATTAAAAGCAGAAATGCAACAACAAAAAAGCATCTAAAATGACTTCGACAAAGGTCTGTAAATGTCGAACACCACTGGTATAGTACAAGGAAGACCTTTGCTTTGAATGCAAGACGGTGGGAAGAAAAAACACTCAAGAAGGCTACCAGGTACAAAACGACGGTCTGTGGACGCAGTGAGTGTGGTTATTCTAGCAGCACATTATCAGACATGGACAGCACTCCTCTTTGCCCCAAGCTAGATTGATGGTGACTGAATGGGGCACAGAAGGTGAACCTAACAAGACTTCTGCACAAAGATGAGTATGCATCTAGTTGTGCGGATTTCAACTCTTTGCCGTGCAAAACCCATGGTTCAACACCACCTGTGACTCGGGTACCTGCTGTAGTCTAACAAACCTCCCGTTAATAGCATTTTCATTGCATGCACTGAAATTCGAGTTTTCCAGTTTGAGTTTATTCATTCCCCTAAACATAGTTTTGTCTTATTCCCCCCCCCCCCAAAAAAAAAATCAACCATTTCGAATAAACTTTGGGTCTCCGGCACTGTGACTGAACACCACTTTTTTATATTGGGCAACTGAACTGCATAAAACATTTTCAAGACCATCAAGGTAGTTCTCAGTTCCAAAAAATAAGTAAATAGAGCAACAGTTGCCGCAGTAAGTGCTAAAAATATTTCACAATTACAACCCTGAGTAGACGGAATGGTGTTGCCTAGTTTCTCGTTTATTATTGAAAATAGCCATGGAATTCATAGTGGCTTTTCAACACCACACAGCTTGAAAAAAAAAAGAAAAACATAAACGAGGCTGCTTTGTTTATAACCAAGTTACTTCATGTGGCAGTAAAGCTAATCCACAAACCTGCTGTGAGCCAGCAGTGAAACATGTCTTCTCAAAAAGCTCAAATCATGCCTTCCAAAAGAGTACGAACGAGCAAAAAAAGAAAAAAGAAAGAAAATGAAACAGTAACATAACCGAAGTCAGGAAGCAGCAGAAACTTGAACAAAACCTCGAACAGTTTTTGCACTGATTGGCGTATTCTTCCGATGAGACGTCACATACCTCAGCCAAACACATACACACAGTCACTTCCTTTGTGATGTGTCAAATCATGACATTCGCAACCTAACAGGTACTCTTCACTGCCAGGTATTTGGCAGACGTCGAAACAACATAACACATACACAGACTGGGACTGCATGCCCCAGGGCTTAATGCTGTCTCCCACACTACTGAAGTTTCCCAGCATCACTCTGTTATTCTGAAATCACACACACGAGGCAGCCAAACAGCACTCTGCCAAGAGTCAGCAAAGCAATATGTATACGCACTAGTCGGTCACTCATACTCGGTATTTTGTAAGCACTATGTCGACACGAACCACACTATACAGGAAGGACATGCACAAAAAAAGCACTCGTGTTGAACCAAGAGATCTTCAAAACACACTGCGGCCCCTTCTTGTCAAGCACATCAGAGGAATCCAAAGACCACTCATGCTCCAGCTTCAGCCAACACAGTAGCTGACCCCTGCTACACCCCCCCCCTTCCTCTCTCTCTCTCCCCTTTATTGCATTCCTGGCACCCAAGAATGAATTGCATTCCTTTCGGCATTCAAGAATGCAATTGCACCCAAAAATGCAATTGCATTCCTGACACCCAAGAAAAAAAAAGGCAAATGTTTCTTTGGTGGGCTTGTTTAACAAGGCAAGCAGAAACAGCTCCTCAGGAGCAAGCCAACATGTAGCAATGTTCAAGGAGTTCCAGGAAGTTCATTTGCACAGCTCAGGTGTGGAAAAAAACTTGTTCCAGCAATTTTTTGAGAGAAGAACACAAAGGCAATCTTTCCTGTGTGCAATGCCCATGTTCTCCACACACAGGCAGACTCAAATCAAATCAAATTAGTTTATTCAAACATGCCAGGATGCTTAGGTCTGAATGCCCAAGAAATGCTTTGTAAGTAGCCACCAGGTTCCCCACTTCATCCATTGCAAATGGTTCTGCTAAAGGGGCACTAAAGGCTATTGAATAATTCTTTGTTTTCACCAAAAAGAGATCACGCTTTTGGTAGCTCTTTTGGCTTGTGTTTGAAGACAAATGATTCCCTCAGCATTAGGAAACAAACAATCAAAGCTGGCTTTTGTCCTGTCCATGTCCCTCTCATTTTTACCGTGACTTGAAAGAGCATATCACAAGGTTAACCCACCAGAGCTAAGTGGCCTGCAACAGATCTTAACAGCAGTGAGCAAGTTGAGCAAGCCAGTGCAGGGCTTGTCATCTTGGAGAAAACAGTTATACTAAAAAGTATGCATACCTGCCAGGTTTGCCGGGATGTCATTAGGGAGATCTCACCGGGGGCGGGGGAAGGCGGAGGGAGGGGGGGGGGGGGGGGTAGTATTAGTAGCAACAACAGAATGGGTAATTTTCCACACATTTTTTGATTTACTTACAAGATCGCAGGAAATGAACTGTTTCTTTGCCCAAACTACCAACAAGCTACCCCACTTAATAAACGTTCGACGTTGCTAACGCCGCCCTTTTCAGAAAGTCCTGGAAATAGTAATGCAAGCGCAATACAAAACAGCAGGAGCTGAACTGTTTTGTTGTTTCGTCTAAACTAACAACAAGCTACACCACTGGAGACTTGCTAAATCTTCAGAACGGCCGTGCTCGTGCGTAAATGAAAGCGTTTCTATAAACAGTAAACTAACAATGGGACAAACAGGTTCACCGTCTGCACATGGCCAACTACGCTTTTTAAGCACTTCACTGATAATGATGTGAACTGGTGTCGGGTTGGATTGTCAGGTATACCTCCGGCGCATTGTGGCCATACTGGGAAAAGGATTAAGCTGAAGACGGGTGCGTTTTTGGGAGATTTTTGTTTTGGTCGTACAATCTTTTGTCAGGGTGTCGAACCGGAACCGAACCGAACCGAAAACCGGAACCGAACCGGTATTTTTGCCGGAACTGAACCCGAACCCGAACCATTATTTTTTGAGCCGGCTGAACCCGAACCGGAACTGAACCAAAAAAAGAAATAACGGTTTCCGGTTCTCGACAAAACGGTTCGACCATCCCGTTATTGATAACGGGTGGTAAGTGTCATTAGGGGCTTCTTTCTTTCACGCGCCATCAACTTCGCAATCTCTCGCTCACTTTTACCCGTTCAATGAATCAAAACGCTCCGAACACGGTCATCACGGTCACAACATGGTGACAATTTGATTACTTGATTGATTGTGAGGTTTGTTAATGCGCCGACGCAAGGCAGGCGATGAGGCGCACCGCAGTGGAGGGCTCAGGATTAATTTTGACCACCTGGGGATCTTTAATGTGTGCCGAAATCTCGTACACACGGGCGTTTTCGCTTTTCGCCTCCATCATAAAAGCGGCCGCTGCGGCCGGAAATCGAACCCGCGTCTTTCGGCTCAGCAGCACAACGCCATAGCCACAACATGGTGAAACGACTGCACACCAGTATAGCAATTAAGTCTCCTAATTGCAATGGTATGTTGCTGATAGTCGAGCAAGCAGGGTGCAAGGCTTGGAAGAAGAAATGTCAAACTCTTGGCAGCCTGCACGAATGTTTGAAGCACCGAATTCACCCTTCCCGCGGTCGCCGGTGCGCCTGTCACCACGCCCCCCACAAGGGGCCTTAAAAGGCTCAATAAAACGTTTGTCGCTGCTCTCTTTCTCCCTCATTGGGACAGTGCAAGTGCAATCAGTCCACGAGATTGTTGCACTGTGTACCAGCCAAGGTTCAAGCCCTACATTTGCCTATGCCTATTTACAGCAGCTAAAGAGTGTTGAAATTTTGGCTTTTAGGTACATGCATAATCACAAGAATTAAAACAGCGCCACTAATGGGACGCACGAAGAAAGGGACGCACATATGTTGTTATTGGTTCGAGACATCGCTTTATACAAGCGAGGCGAACCTCACGAAACGAGGAAGAGGGGAAAATAGGGCGAAGGGGCCGGAGAAATAAGATTCTTAAACGTACTGCACGGGGAAAGAGAACATTGATTGATTATGAGGTTTAACGCGCCGACGCTACACAGGTGATGAGGCGCGCCCCAGTGGAAGGCCTCCGGATGAATTTTGACCACCTGGGGATCTTAAGCGAGCGCCGAAACCTCGAACACACGGGCGTTTTCGCTTTTCGCCTCCATCAGAAAAGCGGCCGCCACGGCCGGGAATGGAAACCGCGTTTTTGAGGCTTAGCAGCACGACGTCTTAGCCACTGAGCCACCGCGGCGGGTGAGGTAAGCGAAGATACGTGTCTATTCGAAATTCTAGAGACTGTGTTCTTTCGAATTGACAGGTGTGCCAGCGTTGGGCACTGTACGTTTGGTTTTCGCTGATTTCCACTAGCGTCTTTGGTAGTCTCTTGTACAGGTAAAGCTGCTCTTCACAGGCGAATAAAACGCCATGTTGTGTGCGCGGGCGTGTGTTTGCGCGCTTTACGTGGAAGTTTTCTTTGTTGATTGTTTTGCAGGCAGCATTCGCTCTTGATTGTCGCAGTAAGCCCGATAACGAAGAGGCCGCAGCCCCTGGTCGGCGATATTTTTCCGCCGCGTCATCTTACATGCTTGGCCAAGGATCCTAAATGGACCGTGAAAACAAAGCCCTACCTTGCCTTATTTGAAAGATCTGCCTTTGGTGACTCGTTAAGGAAGTTGTTTTTACAAGAAGTGGTGAGAAACACCGAAAAAACTTTCAATTTTCTGCCACCCCAGCATCAGCAGTGACGTAACAAGGAAGTAATTCAAGCAAAATGGGCAATGTCTTAAGTCATTATTAGCATCTAAGCAGTACAATAAAACGAAGAAAGGGGCACCAATAAATAACACACTCATGTCTCTTGGCGGCGGCTTTGTGTAGTCTCTAGGATAGGGGTGGTGAAAAAGAGGCTGGTACATTTTCTGTTACACCTGGCCAATATTTTCAAATTTGACAGTAGTATTGCAGCTCATTTTCAAAAAACCACTAGTTCGAGTGAAGAAAAAAAGTACTTCAGTTTTGATGAATTTAAAGTATACAAAACTGATTTTTCACGCCTTGCTAATAATTCAGTTCTGAACCGGTTCACGAACCGGTTCAACACTCCGAACCGGTTCGCGAACCGGTTCGTGGATAGAATTAGTCGAACCGGAACTGAACCGGAACAAAATAAATTTACCTGAACCCGAACCGTAACCGAATCCGTATTTTTTTCGGTTCGACACACTGGTACAAAACCATGAAAATTCGGGAAACCTGGCAGGTATGAGTATGTATCTGTCGACTGGGTTAGTGCATCAAGACAAAACACTTGACCGAAACTTCAGCTTTCAAACATTGGCAAACAGGCAATGCCTGAAAGCCGAAGTTTCCATCTTTTTACTAGTCTTACTAGTTTCCATCTTTTTACTACATAGTTACTAGTTTCAGATTTACATGTCCTTACCCCGCCCTCCTTTTCAGAATGCATATACAAGCTTCGCCACTTTCACTCAAACATTCACAATTTGTGGCGTCACAAATTGTAAAGCAGAAAAACTAACCACTTAGTGCCAATGTGGCCAGTTTCGAGCCTTTGGCATTTTTCTGCTTTACTAAACAGCTGCTTGTGCCCATAGATGGTGTAGTATAAATCCACATTCTTGCACTATTAACTGACCAATATAAAAACCATTAACCTGTTTTCCCTTGGAGTGTCTTTAAGGTTATGCAGGACGCTTAAGTAATACAAACCCGGTGCATGTACAACTAGGCACTACACATAGATTACATCACAGCCATCAAAAATGACCTGTGCCATTGCTTGCTGTTGCCAACTGGCGGAAACAGGCAATGGAAGTCCTCATTAAGCATGAAGTAAAAGTAACAGCTTAAGTGCATGGCACCACTTGGTGGACTATTTCTTGGTGAAAGCTGAGCTGTCTACTTGAGGGACTGAGTAGATGGAGGTGGGGGGGGGGGGGGGGGGGGGGGGGAGAGGGAGAGAGAGGGGTATACAAAGGTATATTAACTGAACTAGAGCCTGAAACAGGTGCCCTGCATTGACAAAAATGCCATATAACTACGTTTCAGACAGTTCATCAATGCATGGCACAAGCTGAACACAAAATGAGTTTACTATCTGCGGCCTGATTTAACCTGTTTCAGTATTTGCCTTCAAGAATGCAAGCCTGGAAAAAGCAAGCTCACATGCATACGTTATAGAAAACTCTACAGCCATTCCATGGAGAGGGGCTAACATTTCTGCTGCTCCAACCAAGTTGTCTCAAGACTCACAGTGACAAACTTTGCATTCACCACTATGTTTCCCTAGAGCCGAGTCCACTCATTTTCCCTTTCATGTATGCAGCAGTTTACGACAGCTCCAAAAGCATCTACAAGCCGTGTGTATGGGGCAGATTCCTGCAAGGAGTCCTTGGTTTGGCAGCCGAGTGTGGTCAGATGGGCCACGATTGCAGCTCTGTCACTCACAGATGCTATCACTGTCACAGCCTACAAAATTACTGGTCAGATTAAAAGCAACTTTGCAGCTTTTTACAATATCCTCTCACTGGTTAGTGGGAAAAAGGGAAAGGGTTGAATGTAACAATTTTGCCCAGATCGCTGCGGAACTGTGAGTGTGTCCTGGTTGGAGTTGACTTGAAAAGGCAAAATATCAAATTTTTGTGGGTGGAGGGTTCACAGACCCGAAAAATGCTGTTGTGGAGCCTTATTCGAGAACCCCTGAGTAATTATATCACCTAAATTACAAACGCACAACATTGTAACTGAAGCACACAAACCAAACGTCCGTTATGCACTTCTGAGTAATTTCACTGCACTACGTTGAAAGCGGATTATTTCCAGCAAAAGTGGTTAAAAATTAAATCTGTGAGACTCTGCTACAAAGTGCTACACGAATGTTCCTAAAATTCGGTTTCTTTTAACATAGTTTCGTTCCACAGATGTCGGCACGCGTATCTGTGATTGAAAAATTTTGCGCAAGCCCAATCATATTATGCAGTGCACGACACTGTGAACGAGAACACATGAAGGTATTTCAAGTTGGAAATACGCGTGCTTGCTGACCAAGCCATCTGGCACTCACCTCACTATCACACCTGAGAGGGCTGACTCTTTGCCCAAATGTGCAGATGCTAAGCTAAAAGGGCCTGAGATTCGAAGACGCAATCGAAGACACTAACAAGGAAACAAAGACATGAGTGCAAAGGTGCCCCTTACAAAGGGGATACAGCAGCACATTGCAAAAATTGCCTTGAGATTCACACGTCATGAGCTTTGGGGAAGCTCCACGGTGCACTGAACCACGCTGCTGCGGTCATCATGGAGGCAGTGCACGGGTCACCGGGGTCGTCCTCGCTGAATGGTCGTCGTTCACAGTCAGTGCTGCTTGGCCAGGCGGAAGTCCCAACGGCGCACCACCCGGTCGTCGTCGCACATCTCGAGCGTGACGTGCTCGCCCGAGCGGGCCTTCTTGGCACCCAGACAGAGTCCCGCAGCCAGGTTGTACAGGGCAGTGCTCCTCTGCGAAACAGAACGGGCACAGCCGTCGTCAGGCAAGCACACAGGACCAGTCTTGGGCAGTAACTAGTTACTAGTAACGGGTCACTAGTTACTATTTTCAGTAACTTGTAACTGCAGCTAGTTACTTTTAAGTTAGAGGAACTTGTAACTGTAACACTGTTACTTTTTTACACAGTAACTGTAACAAAAAATGCCATTACAATTACTTCCTTTCATTATAAACATTATCCACCAGCACCACTTGTAAAAATCGGCGCACTGCTCGCTTTCCACATTTCTGGACTCTCTTCTTTCCCACACATCCTCTCCCCCTTTAAGCGTTCAAAGACAGGGCTGCCCTCGCAGTTCAGGTGAGGCGGTCGCTAGTAGTATCTTACCTGCAGAAGACTGATGTTGGAAATCGGTCTTTAAGGTTATTTCTTAAAACTTTTCCTTCGTCTTGAGCCGAGCAAGAACAATAAAAACATAAAAGACCACAGAAGTTGGCAATTATGCCTCCGTCGCGGAGGAAGCTGGGCTACCCTTGTAAAGCAAGACCACCACAGAGGGACCCTCCGAGAATGGGGCAACCCATAATGACACCAAGGGAGAAGCATCAACAAAAAACTTGATACAACCCGATGATTGTTTGGGATTGAGCGTGGCCCCTTCAGGTTCCGTTCGTGTGGGATTTTACCATGTGCTCTTATGACTACCCGCATACTTTCACCTGCTCCTATTAAATAAACTATATAATTTGGTTTGTGATCTATTACTAAGTTTTATACAGTGATGGAAAAGTAACGAGGTTACTTTTTCACAGTAACTGTAACTGTAACAAGTTACTTTTTGGAAACACTGTAACTGTGACAGAGTTGCTTTTTTGGCTTAGGCAACTGTAACTGTAACACTGTTACTTTTGACACTCAGAGAATGTCTTGTGAGATAGCTTGTGAGAATGTCTTGTGAGACAGATGTGTAAATAAATGAAACGTGAGCATGGCTGGAAGTGAGCGAACAAGGAGCAAGGGGACTCACGTTGGAGGAGTGTCGCCAGTCCTGCGCCCCGCCCATCTCGTGGCACTTGGCGAGCCGCGGGTACTCCCCGCCCCCGTCCAGGCACAGCAGCTGCGCCAGCCGCAGCTCGTGCTGCGCCGTCTCGTACCACAGCTGCGCAATCATTAGGCGGGGCACGGTTGGGCCCCGTACACACACACACCGGAATCGAAGTGATTGAAGATGCGAGCCACGCATCTTCAATCACACAAGTATCACAGCAGAAAAGAAGACGGAAAACGGTAGGGTTGAGAAAACATTCGAAACTTCCGAATAGCATTGAACTAAATAATGCAATGTTCCATTCTTATTAGAATCGAAGGCCACTATTTGAAAAGTCTCGGAGCAATGGTGAAGAATGTGAACTCCTTAAAGGAGCCATGAAGAGAAAACACAAGTTTGGTTCATTCAAAAGATTGCCTCGTTAGAATCATACTCACACCACTTTTAACGTAAACTTCGCTCAAATAAGCTACATAATTAGGAAAAAAGGGAATGGCCATGCGACCCACTAGCTCATTTCCCGCAACAGAACCTATGATGTCATTCGAGCCAGTTCTGCGATTGGCGGAGGCCGGCGAAAGTAAATGCAAATTAGGCAGACCTTACAAGCTTGCCGAACGAGCTATTTGCACTTGAATTTAGGGTACATTCTTTTTAAAGCCGTAAGAATGGTGGTAAGTGTAAGTTACAAAAGCGCATGTAAACATAGAAGTACCGCTTCGTACTGCTGTTGTTGGTACTGCGCGCACTATGCTTGTTTAGCTGCACAGAACTGCGGGCTTTGGGGTTGTCTCAGACGACACTGGCCGATTGATTGACGTGACGGTGTCTTACGTAAACATATTTGTCGAGCGAGCACTATGTTTCACGAAACCATTTTCTCACAGAACGAAAAAAAAGGCAGAAAACGACACGCCACGGTATGGTGGTGCCACCTAGGTTCAATAACGCAAACAAACGCGCGAGTACCTGAATGCCAGCGCCAACATACAGGGTGGAGACACCCTTTGAACGGTCGCGTGCCGCTACAGTTGGGTCAACGTGCACAACGCGTTGTTCTCGTTTCCCACGAGACCCAGCAACGCGAAACAGATAAGATGATTCAAACTTCGCCAGTTAACCCCGTTGCGGCGATAATTTTAGCGCGGTTTTGATACAATTGACTTGTTTCGGCAGCGAGCGAGTGGACCAAAATGGCTGGTTGCCAGCGCATACGTGTCTACCACCCTGTACGGCGGATGTGTGAATCAAGGGACCCTAGGTGCTGCAGAGCGGTTGGTTCCTGTGATGTCATTTGGACCGCGAAAACGCAACGATTGAGCGGGAAAATCAAACTTTTTACCTCTAAATTGATTAATTTCTCAGTGAATAAAGCATCGTTTGGCATTCGGACAAGCGCTGGGGGGCACTATAAAACACGAAATCTTCTCGAATTAACACAAACTTGCATTTTGTCTCATGGCTCCTTTAAAAACGCAAATGGGCATTTCCCACAATGTTTGGTGAGGTGCGGCCAATCTGCCAGAGGAGGAAGGTGCTTTTTAGGTGCAGAGCACTTTTTAAGGGCTGACCTTGTCGTCGTAGCTCGCTCGCTGGACCCAACTAGAGCCCCACAGTGTTCTGTTGTAGTGGCTGTCGTCGCGGTGTAACCCAGAAGCTTCGAAAGCCAAGCAGTTTATGCAGTCATACGTGTTCAAAACTCGTGAACAGCTGGCGCTTGTCATACATCTTCCTGTTGTTTAGCGCAAAGAAAACTGCAGGTACATTTGAGACAAACAATACACAATTAACTGGCAGCGCCCGCGTTCGCTTAGTTCGGAACGCTCGTTGGGTTGGTTTTTACGATAGTGAGCAAAAAAAAGTGGCAGTGCAATGCCGGCATGTGCGGGAGGAGAAATAAGCACAAAAAAAAAACAGAACTCCCGCTGGCACAGTTTCAGGATGGGGGTGCGCGAGCACTGCGAAGGCGGGAAATTTGAAATGCGTTGAACAATCCAATGTTGAATTTATTGGGAGAGGAATGAGACAGGGCAACGAAGAGCGTGATGGGGGGTAAGAGTGAGCGGATAACGACGCTACAGCCCATTATGGTGGATCACTGCTCTGCACTTCCAACAACTTTCACACTGAGTGGAACGGCGTCAATTTTTTTAGAAGCGCCTCTTACCTCCTTGGCATTGCGTCAACCCTGCCCTAATGTTTCTTGATAAGACAGGAGAAGCACTTTTATTAGAAGCAAAGGCTTCATGGCAGGCCTCAAGCTGTCCTGGTCACCACTCTCTAGATAAGAAAGCCCAGCTACAAACTGTCCCAATCCGAGTTCCCAGTTTTCTGTGCAAGCGATGTGCATAGATGTTCTTTTTTTAACATTTCTAATGTTCCTCTTTTTTTTTTGTAATTGGACATAAGAAAAAACAATTAACTTGTCTAGCATCGCACCCCTGGACACCGAGATAATGCTTTCTTGACAATAAGGGCATTGACGCTGCGGTACCTGCAAAGCTGGTTTTCCAACCAACCCTGCTTGTTGTTACCACGCACTTGCACCAGTTTTGACCTCAACTCTTTTTATACATTTACATTAGACAAGAAACTTCCTTCATGGAACCTATATTTTTATTTACGATTGTTGTGCATGTGTGCGGGGACACTTGCGGAGCAAGCGCTTTTTCGAAATAAAATTCACGTGCTGCTATTACTGGGAAAGAGACTTATTAGCAAGTGCAAAGCAGTTACGATACAACCACACCATGAAGGCATGCTGACACAGGATATACACAGGTCTTTCATTCTCCACACCACAAAATGGCTTTACCTTAGGCCTGGCTTACTGCAGCACCAGTATTTCCCACAAGACTAGACTGTACATAGCAGCCAGTGGTTCTTCATTAAGGGACACCAAATACCAAGAAGCTGCGAGGCTTTCTCCAAGTTTCCCCTTTGTGACTACCAAACAGTATGGTCAAATATTCCACTTAATTATTGTTATTACTATTACCAGAATCGACGCAGAAATGCAGGAAAACAGTTGACACAGTCATAGGGTTCAATGATATTACATACGGGCATCTTTACACTATTCTTGTTTATAAACCGCTGAACCCTTTGCATTGAAATTATGCACGAAGTCCTCGATGTATGGTCCATTTTGTTTAAAACTAATACACGCATCTACAATGTTTAAATTATTAGCAATGGATTAAAAAACAGTTCCTCCATGTCAATAGTACACCTAAAATCCCCAAAATGACTTAGGCCGCACCCACGGGTGAAAACAAGCTTTTCGTAAAATACAAAAGAACTAGGGAAATACAGTTGCCTGCATTTGCACAGAAAAAATACACCCCAAACAACCTTCTTTACAAAGGTTGACTGCATTCAAGCCAGCCATTCTACAAAAATAACTTTTTAAAGATGCTCATCTGCTGTTGCAACACCCTGTATACATACAGTTAAACCTTGATATAACGAAGTCATACTTGGAGGCGCCAATTTCGTTAAATCTCGAATTTCATAAAATCGAGGTTTCGATTTTGCAGTTCATTTAACCAGTTACTGAGGTTTAAAAACCTTGCTCATTACCCAGAAACAACTGCTATGTAGTTACCTCTCCACTTAAAGCGAAATTTTTACTAGAACTGGTCGCAAAAATCGTGTGAGTTAAGAGTTTTAACACTTAAATTAAGCAATGAAATTCGGACAGCCGACGATAGTTGATTTGTCGTCGTAAAACCGGTGCTTTTTCCTCAACGCCTCATTAAATATGATAGCAAACCTCATTAGGTTTCCACTTTGCTTTTTTTTTTCTTTTTTTCATTTTGGTCACTATTAAACGCTGCTGGTAGTCAAGTGAACCCGCATTTATGCCCCGTGAACTTCACCTCGGCGAGGTGCTGGTTCAAAGTTACGGCTCTTTTCGTCCTTTCGTCCGTTCAGTGGTAGAATTAGGTGCGGCGGGCTGACAGCGGACAGGTGCTATGAAACTTTTAAAAGATTTTTTTATGTACAAAGGCTCTGTATATTGGCGCGTGATGCAACCACAACACTCGAGATAAAGCCATGATCGTGAGTTGAGCAGAGTACTCGCAGACCACTTCCCTGTGTGGAGCAGTGCTTAAGTGCTCCCGCTAAAGCGGAGGGCTTACATTAAATATCTTCTGGCCAAATTCTATTAAGTCATTACTTTTATCCCCACTGAGCCCTAAAGAAACCGATTTCTCCGCATCGCAGCTGTCTAATGAACACGGGTGAAGCAAAGATGCAACCACGCCTTTCTTTGTTGTTAGGTGTAGGCCCCTTACGTGCTCCTTACGCGCTTATTGCCCGGTAACTTATTACTTATTGCCCGGTAACTTATTGCCCGTTGCAGATGCAACGGGCAATAAGAGAGCACTTTATTGCCACCAGCACTCGATTTTCAGGCCGTAGTGATGAAGTCCGTAAGCAGTGCTTGGCGTTTCTTGACCAGGGTGGGCTTTATGTGGTGTTTGTATGCTGACAGCGCTAACAAGGCTTCTTCTTAATTAAACGTTCGCGTGCGCCTGCGTGCCTCCGCAGAGCGTCGATAGCATCCATCACTTCGGTGACTGTCGATTTCACTGACACTTCCTCAGGCTCTTGTTCGGAAGATTTTTCTTTTCCTTGGAGTGCTACTGCTGCTTACAAGACTCACCTAATGATGCACGAACAAAATATTAATGTGGTTATCAGCGAGCACAACCTAGAGCAGTTGAGCGAGGCGACGTAAATTGAAGTAGGCTTCGGCAGCCTAAGCATAGAGGGCGCTGGCGTAGGCGACAATAGAGATGTCAAAATGGTGGACGCACTATTAAACCGTCCATGACCGCTAGCGGTTTGAGCAGCTTTTTTCATTGCTTTTAATTGTTGTCAATTGCAGATTTTACCGCTTTTCTTTCATTTCAGCCTTTTCAGAGTTAATGCGGGTACTGAATGCTTCGAATGTAGGCTCTGAGAGGCAAAATAAAACGTGGCTCGACCGTAATTTCGTTCCTGCTTTCTTGCAGTGACTTCGTTAAATCGGAAGCGCCGCACGAAATTACTTCGTAAAATCGAGATAAAAATACATGCATTTAGCAAACTTTTGATAGAAAACCTGAAAAAATTTGTTATATCGCGAATTTCGTTAAATCAGGGTTCGTTATATCGAGGTTCAACTGTATGACAATGTGCGGAATGACAGTAGAGAAATGATTCTCAAGGATCATTATTACCTCTCGCAATATACATGATAGCAGAAACCCTGAGGAGGAGTAGGAGGAGGAGGAGGAAGATCGGATTGGCATTTTCAGTCAACTGAAGAAGAGGTCCCACCTGTCGCTTGATGTTGGCGCACTCCTGGAGCAGGAACACGGTGCCCTTGGTGGTGACGTCGTCCTCCGACTCCACGCACAGCCCCGTGCCAGACAGCTGCAACTGAAATCACCCCGCCACCATCGCTTTCTTTCAAACCGGCAGGCTGAACGACAGGCCTGACCAATCTCAAGCACGAAGCATAGTACTACTAGATTAACTAGATCAATCTTCAACGAAGTGGCCATGTCCCACCAGAATTTTTTGACAGAGCTGGTGTATTACACTGCAAGATTCACAATAATAAGATGCGAGCGATAACATTTATGCCAGTAAAAAGTTGGTTTACTCATCCTCAATGTTTTGTTTTGGCATTTGTATAGGCCGCTGTTCCTAGCAGAAAAAAGCATTTTGGAGCATACTGTAATTAGCACAGCATTTCTTGGAGACAAAAAAAAAATCCAGTGAAGGAAATGCCGCCTGCCGAATGCTAGGAATAATTGAAGTGTTCAATTAAGGACCACGGGGCCGTACTTAAAACCTGGCATTGCTGCAGTGAATGCTCCTCACACATCTGTGGAAGTCAAAGAGAGTGCAGCTCAACCGACAACACGTTAATGTGCGGGTAGCTTCTTGCACGGAACTGCATGCCCATAATTCTTGTCTTTCACTAAGCCTTAAAGGGGAATGAGGACAACTTAGATACAACATGTGTGCAGCATGAAAGCACTAGCCATTGGGCAACTGATTCAGCTCCATGTCAGCCACGAAAGATGCTTCTCTTAACAAAAGACAACGCAGGAAGTATTTGAAAGCATTCAATTTCATGCTACAGCGACACAATATGGGCCAGCAATATGAACACAGTCATCAGTGTTTCAACTGCATGTTGGCATTCAAGTGACTCTATCAAACGGAGCTACAGGCCCCACATACAATCGTCCAGTGATGCTTCTTGGCAGTGGCTTAGGCCGGCAGCTGCCAACTGTACGAGCAATATTCTATCACGTCATAGAGCTGTCGCCCAGAGAGTGGCTGGGAGCGCCATTGCATCATCTGCTTTCCCTCAATATCTCCATTATTTGTTTGAAGTATGCCAGTAAAACTGGCATCACTGGGGTTGGAACAAAACAGGCTTTTTAACCCTTTTACTGTCACTTTATTTAAAACGGGCTTCAAGAACTGAAACCCTTCCCGTTCCACCGAGGTATAACGGGTTCCTTTTACTGTCACTTACGCACCGGTATATCTTTGCATTTTCCCCTCCACAGTGTCACTGACGTACCGGTACGTCCTCCATTGTGCGTTCAAAAAATCGCGCCATAGCACAAAGCTGGCAACACTTGGACTGCTCGTGCCATCTGTCGAATCCTTCTAGTAGCTCGTATTTTCACTTGCACGCTCTCTAACAACGGTATATTGAAGAGTACGGAGCGATTGCGTCCACCCTTCATTTCTGGGGGCAGGGTCGCTTTAAGCGCTGTACTCTGTCGGGATGAGTGACCATGCGGCACGTGTGAGATCCCGTATGGGTGCAAAGGTTTGCGGTGCCATTCGCAACGGGTTTCTAGGTTTTTTTTATTACTATTATTCTCTTCCCGTGTCTGCCACGGCGAACAGGCTAGCCCAGCCCGCCGTTTGCCTCTCCAATAGGCCAAAACATGACTCAATTGCAGCTTTTGCTCGCTTGCCACACCCTCATTTTGCCGCTTGTCAGCAGCAAACGAAGTTGGTATATCAATGTTGTATCCCCTTTTTTATCTTCTATCTGCCATTATGATGTCACAACGTGTCATTTCTGTGCGTTGTGGGGCTGCTGAAAGTGCTCCCCTCCATGCACACGATTACTTCCGGATGGCTGACCGCGCGGAAACCTTTGACTGCAGACAGGAGAATTGTTTTTTCCAATTCCGACCCAGATACAAGCCCAGCTCGGACGCACGTTCTGGGAATTTCTCATCTGAGGAAGAGGGTGTAAGTTCACCAGTGTCAGATTCTGATGTTGACACGGTTGGGGTCGTTTGTCCCGGCAGCGTGCACGGCAAACTGAAAATATCTGAAAGAAAGGCGACTTCTCACCCGCACTCTTTCCTTTCGACGCATTACGTTGCGGAACGCTATCATAGTCAAACTAAATCACCATGTTCCTTCCCTGATATTTTGGAAACCAAACTGACACTGGGGGTGCGTCACGGCCAGAAACACCCGACAGTGAAAGGGTTGAAGACTACCTTGCCCCAACAGCCTTTGTGAGAGCGACGGCTAGGTTAGAAGCAGCGGTGTGGTAAGGCCTCCCCTTACCCTGAAGCGTCCGACGAAGGTGGGCATCTTGCGGCGCCAGGGCCTCGGCGTCCTGGGCGGGGAGAACTTCTTCTTCTTCTTCTTGGCCTTGGGCTCCTGCGCCTCTTCCTCCTTGGGCGTCTTGAGCTCCGGGTAGACATTGCGCATTGTACCAGTCGAAGGAGCGGCAGCCCAGGCGCTTGCGGAGCGCCTGCCGCGCCGACACGTCCCCGTACCACTGGTTTGCGGGCGTCCCGCCGTGTCTGCAGGTAGTACGTCTGCAAGAAGACCACAAGGGGGGAATCGACACAGGGGCATACACAACCTGGCCACACGGTGAGTTAGACCCTGTTGTAGTGGCAACAAACAGCTGGGTGATGAAGATAACGGGCCGTGCCCGTTGTCAAAATATCTGTATGCTGAAAATGTGCAATAAAAGGCAAAACAAAATAGGAGTTTTTTTAGAAACTTGAGATTTCAGTTAGGGGTCCCAAATCACGGCAGAACGTTATAAATATAGTAACTTAGATAAGTTCTTAACCCACCTGGAGTGTAAGACCATCCTCTAGGGCAGTGGTTCTCAGCCATGACTGCCCCGGGGACCCCTTTTGTGCTTACGAAAGTGATGGGGGACCCCTTGACGGAGCATGTGTTGGTAGGTGTCATAATGTCAAACAATATGCACTTGCACCCTAAGTCGCCCACACACTTACCCATGCCCGCCTATTCTGCTGTCATAATGTTAAACAGTTTGCTCTTGAATATAAAAAGTTCTCTCTAAACACCTCTACGCCGCCTTATTGTTTCTGTCTTTTTTCTTTCTCATAGCTGGCGTGTTGTGCAAAAAGCAGATGTTAAATGTATGCTATGAGGAGAAACTAAACGCACTAGTAATGCGGCGAAAGCCACCCGTTTGCATTGCAAGCAAGTGCTGGCAAAAATCGAGAAAAAAGTGCGTGGGGGGTGAGTTTTGAGGGAGGCTTCGCGGACCCCTAAAATGCTCGCGAACCCCTAAAAAGGGGGTCCGCGGACCCCAGGGGGGTCCGCGGGACCCTCATTTGAGAACCATCTGCTCTAGGGCACCATTTACACGCACCCAGATCATACGACACCCCGGTCATATGACACTTTTGCAAGGTCCCTTGAAAGTCGTATAATCGGGGGGTTCCACTGTACTTGTAATTTGTAAAGTTTCATAGCTCATGGAGACACACTGCTTCTGACAATGACAGGTCATTTTGTTGCACAGGGAGAGGTGTTTTGTGATCCCTCTAACGTCCATGAATCCTGGGGAGGTATTCTCGTAACTGTCCCCTTTTGAAAACGGCCTTTTTGCGTCCCTTTCATTGTGACGTACTGCCGGTTTGTTAAGCAGTGGGCCTTTTGATTCAAATACCGTAACTGTCCTTGCAAACACATTTTTTTAAAGAACTCTAAAACCATATCAGAGTCTCTTTTATGTGTTTATTTGAATGTATTTTGAAAAACTAAACGCGGTGTGAAATTTTTTTTTTTCGTTACAAGGTTTTGAAAGTTTTCACCACAAGAGGAGGAACGTCCAAAGATGGCAGCTGCAGTCAGCCGTTTCCTTGTGACAGTGAAGTGTAAACAATGCTGCGGCTACTCAATTTTTCGCAGTTGGACTCCGTTTTGAGGTCAGTGACAATGCCCGTGCATCAAGATAACCGTCCAGTTACGTATTTTGGCATCGACGCACTTGTGGCATGCCGACGTGGGCTTTCAAAGACCTGGAACGGTGCTTTACGTTGTTGACATTTTTGTGGTGCTCTACGAGTGAAAAATTGTATAAGAGGGGAGGATTTTTGTTTCTTAACGACGTACCTGTTGCGCGAGAAGTCTACAAACATCAAGCTGGTATGTTATGCGTAAAATACCAATAAAAGGTTATAAATGTCATGCGAAGTGCTTGTGTAATTTTGGTCGTCTGCTCAGGCCCGCTATCAAGCTCGCAGACGATCGTTTATTCCATTGGGTTTGCTGACCGTTAGCTAGCTCGCAGACGATCCTTTATTTCACTGTGTGGTGGCGGCGTATGATGCACAGGCTTGCGGAGGGCTGCGACAGCGATATCGTTTCTTCGTTACCGGCCGCTGACTGGAAAGCCACCCGGTGTAGCGAACAAAACGAAGGGCGCCATAACATTTGGTCCTCGACGTTGAGCCCGCGTGTCCGCATGACCAAGTTCACCCCGGAGCTCGTTGCACAGCCACCGCGACGGTCCCCTTTGAAAAGGCGGAAATGCTGGTGGAATGCTTCTCAGGGCATATCAAACGTGTCTACATCGCCGGCGGACTCTCGACCGCTTGTTTCGCGGCAAGCCAACATCAAGGCGATAATCGGCACATTTCATGACTGCTTCCAAAAACCACCTGTTTGAAATTCAAATCGCCTGTTTGAAGAAGCTGCGGTCAAACGCAGTAGGTCCGCTGCGCTTGCGTTTACGTTCACATCCGGTTGTTTGCTTTTAGCCGATTCAAAAGGGACACTTTTGAAAGGGACACAAAAGGGACAAAACACGAGAATACCGCCCCTGGAGTCTACTTTCAGCTCACATGCTCGAGTGGAGCAATGCACAACTATCAGGCAAGCAAGCAGCATTTTTTTTTTAGCCCCCTGCAGTAGCACAGGAGAACAGAACGTGTATAAGCGCAGCCCCTTCCAAGATCTGTGAACAGTGACAGCCAACCCGTACTCATCAAGTGCTGCCCACTCGGAGTGCCTCAGTTGCTTTCAGAACTGTTTCCGGCCACTGACAGAAGCATCACACTAGGTCTACTTATCATAGACTCTATCCCACACACCCCTCATCCTTCTTCCCCACCCTCGACAATGTCATCGACCGCGCGGAAGAGAAAGCAAGCCTGCCTTGTACTCGTCCATCCAGACGTGGGCCACCCTTAGTGAGTTCTTGGTCAGGGTGTCCTCTCCACTCGGTGAGCCGTAGGGGCGCCGTCGGCGGAACACGTGGCCCCACCCGCGAGCACGGCAGGATCTCCAGCCGACCACCGCACATCCAGATCTGCCCCAGTCGCAGACGCCGCCCACATCAGCATCACTGTCACAGCACTGCCGTGTGACACAGGTATGCTGCACAGAGTGCTCGATCCACATCGCATGATAGGCCAGTATTCACCCAGACGTCTAGTCCACCCATGACAGACGACAAGCCATACCTTACTCCAGCCCACTCCACTGAAAGTGTTTAACAGGACTCTTCTAGTATACAAAAGAAAGCAGCCAGAGCTGCTACGTCTCATCTCTTGGCTGCAGAGCATGTTCAATTGGTGCCTGGCAGCGCGCTAATTGGCTCCTTCTTTTGCACATGTGAAGCCTGGTAGGAGAAATTTCCATGCTGGCAGGAAGTTCCACTGTTGCAAAAGATATTAGCACGGCCAAGCCTTCACCATGAGAATCCTGCCCATAACTCTCCCATACCATGGGAGGAACTGCACATTTCAAGTACGTTTCAGTAAGTACTTTCCTTTTACATGAGGGAATTTTAGGTAAAAATAACACAATGCAATCTGACACTATTCGTAACAATACCAAAAATCAAAATGGAATGTCAACTTATATCAACCACATCAGGCAAAAAGAAAAAACGCTAGCTACTTTTACAGTACTTGATGGCTTTTACTAAGCATTTAACAAACTCAAAACAAGAGGCTGTGCTGAACAAGCAGCGCAAATGCCTTCTTTAACGTGGAGTTAAAACCAATGACACCCAAAAAAGTGGAAACCTCCCACCTCACCTTTGCGTTCTTGTGAAATGACTGGCAGGTCTCTTCTTGCTACAGTAATGAATTGCTTATCTTCAGTGATTAACAAATTATATCATGTTTCGATGTGTTTCGCGCATCAAATCGCACCTGGGCGGTGAGGCATGGTGTACGGAGGGCTACAAATTAATTTAAACCAACTGGGGGTCATCAACGAGCCCCAAAACCTCGACACACTGGTGTTTTTGTTTTTTGCTTTCGTAAGAAAAAACGTCCACAGCAGCCAAGATCAAACTTGCCTTCTCCTGCCCAGCAGCACAATATTTCAGCCACGGATCCGCCCCCATGGTACGTCTCGGTGATTAACAAGTACCAAAGTGTATGCTTGATCCGATTGTAGTATAGGAACCACAAGGTTGCTCCATTCGCAGTTAGTGTGGCCATAGAGAAGGAACTACTTGATAGTTTCTATTCTTCTTTCTTTTTTTCGTCCAACCACATTTTACAGCTCATTCAACTTGGGTGTTTGAAACGGGCATTCAAAATGGTTCCTTGCCACTGGTGCCGCCAGGGTTTAATGAGCTGTAAAATTAGCTCCAAGCGATGCATCAGAAAACCGATTCTCTTATTGCACTCACCATGGTTCATTAGCATTGGGAAATATAAAGATTACAGTTTTATGGCAAACACTGTTTTGTCTACTGTTCCTCCAAAATTGACTAATAATCCCTAATTATCGTGGTAACTAATTGACTGACTCAAAAAATAGTGGCATATTTGAAATCAGTGGGAAAAAAAGCAGCAAGACTGGCAAGTTTCACAGCGTTTACTTAGAAATTAAAATATAGCTGCTTTGAGACTAGTGTCCCGAGGAGGCATGTGCGGGCCAAGTATAAACGCAGTCACTGCTGAGGCTGGTAGCATGTGCCACTGAAACTCTAAGCTTAGTGCACAGCGGTGAAAGCAGGCAGCCCCTCACTCGAAAGGAGATCTCGAGGTTCTCGCCACCCCAGATGTCCATGCCGTCGTCGTACTCCCCCAGCTCGTGGAAGTAGCGCCGGTCCATGGCAAACAGGCCACCCGCCATGGTCGGCGACCTGATTGCCGCAATGGGGGAAAGAACCAAGAAAGCAAAGGGGGTGTCCTGTGAGCGTTCCCTCCTTACCAACTACAGGGCACAGAGACAACATCAGTTCACAGGAATAAGACTATATGGAATTCCTCATCGGAGCTAGTGCCTGGTGTAACAATAAGTGCGAGAGGTATATTTCAGAAGCTTGGACTTTGACAAGTTCCTCACAAAAATTGGCTGTGTATCTGCTCCTTTCGTTGCATATGTCGACAAAAGACAACAGTCTTTCATCGACATTTGCCAAAAAAATGTCTCCCTTCGCTTTCCCACTCACCTATCATGCAATTCCTCTTCCGTCTCGTTCTTCCCAAGATAACACGCTTGAGGTTCACTCAAGTGAATTTAAATTTACTGCATTCCACAGCTCCAGGCCGGGTGCCTCGATGCCAGCGCTGCCACACGGCAGAATTGCGCGTGAATCGAGGCGCCCTACTTCGACGTTTATAGAACCATGTTTCCCTTCTCCACGTGCATTCCAAACAGAATGAGGGACCTATCTAGTAAAACCTTCCATTACTCTTGCCGTTTGATTTCTTATAATGCCGCCAGAAGAGGCTACAGTGGCATCAGTGATAGCAGGCGAGGGAGTGAATTTTTTTTTTTCTGCAGTGGATGTAGTATTTTACTTAAATCAAGCATCCATGAATTTTTCGTAAAAGAACACTGCAAATACTACTCATGTATTGATTTTCTCCCTGATATTCGCGTAATGTTTTGATCTTGTTCAACAATCTTGACAAGTACGAACATTATTATTACAAGTACGAACAAGACTATTGCCCCCGGACTTGGACGTTTAGATTTGGCTGTGGGTGCAACTTCTATTGTGCAACTTCTGTTTCACTTTCGCCGGGTGGATGAATCGATTCACAGACAGACAGACAGACAGACCAGAATTTTAGCGTTCAAGTAGCCCAAGAAAGACTATCGTCTTTAAAAGGCTGAAACACTTCATCTTGTCTAAAGCTTTTGTTTTTGGCTAATGGTAAGACAGCCACATTCGACTGCAGTTCTCCAGGAAGCATCTCCACAAGTGGTAGCAAAAGAAGGTTGAGTGCAAAGCATATTGTGTGTTCTGTTTATGCTGCAGCACAGTCCTTTGCACAAATGTGCCATGGGACCAGGCATGTCATCAGTAAAACCAGAACTGACATGGTGGGAGGCACGGAGCAAGATAAACAGGAGCGCCGACTTCGCTCTCTCCTGCGGGCTCTTAAGTCCATCACTCGCGGAGCGCAATGTAGATGGCGCAGCGAATGGTCCGGCGGCTAGGCGGCCGGCGTTCCCCGTGTACCGGCGGGCGCGTTGGCGCAACGCATTCCGTCGGCTTTTGTCGTCTGCTTCGGTGACGGTAGTTTTGGGCACGGAGTGCTTTGGGCCTGCGTTGGCGCCGCTTCGCGTTCATTGCGCTCCTCCTTCGCACGGCTTGATTAACTTGTTCGACAGCACCTTCTGGGTAACCCGAACCCGAAGGAATTGAGTGGTCGTATGGCATGGCAAAAATGCGTTAAGGATTGGTTTGCATGGCGGGAAAACAAAATGCAGGGCGCACATATAGACATATGGCTGCTATACAAACACTATCTTTTGCGCAGTGCTTGCCGAAAATGTGACTCCGTTTGTAAATTTGTAAACACCAATTCGGCTGTGTTTTAACAGGTTTTACAAAAGGCGAAAGGAGCAACTGGTTCTGATCACTAGCGATTATAAAAGTTGCCTCAGCTTTCTCGCCGTTGTCCAACTTGCGTTCAAAACAGAGTGTGCCTAGAACACGGACCGGCACTCACACGCTCATCAGAAAATAACAGAAACGCGATAACATCACTCGCGACTGCCCGCGACGTAGCAATCTGCTCAAGATCGAGGCCCTAACAGTGCGGTCTTTTCACAAGCCTTCATTTCGCGATATTTGAATTCGTCCGGACCCTATATCTATGTGGTGATGACTCGCCAAAAGAAAAGGTTTGACGAGCCGGTTGTTTTGCTGGTCAGCTGCTTATTAAAGGGGGAGGTGGGTCTTTAGACAATTTTTTTTATTATTAGTGCCAGCTAGATGAAAATTGGCAGTCTTAAGCAGTTTTTTACACTGATTTCAATAATGTAATTAGTTTTAACATAGCTTCATTTGTTCAAGAAATACAACACTTTGAAATTTATTTTTTGAGGCATTTCTTACGGGGGTTTAGAGCAATTTCGCTTTAGCAAACTCAATGATGA
The DNA here is from genome assembly GCA_013339765.2 of Haemaphysalis longicornis. NCBI lineage: Eukaryota > Metazoa > Arthropoda > Arachnida > Ixodida > Ixodidae > Haemaphysalis > Haemaphysalis longicornis. Next base: position 196,666,379 of record CM023450.1, on the reverse strand, counting down.
TTTATACGGACTTAATGCCAAAGGTCTACTCTGGGGGGCTATGCTATTTTTATTCATTTCGAAGACTTTTGCAAAGCATGAAAGAGGTGAACATTTGATATCAACAATTCGTATAAAATTGCCTCATTTTTATTAATTTTTGCAAATAGGTAAACAATGACAGAGCAATAAAAATAGCATCACCCCCTAGATCAATTCAGTACGAATACAATGGTACCAGTCTTGTCATCCTAGCCTAAGAGCAACATTACAAAAACCCCCGTAAGGCAGAGCTTGGTCTTGCAAAAAAAGAAACTGAGAAAAATGCATTTGAAGTTTTAGATCACGGTAACTTTTGCTACAGCATAGCTACAACAATATAAATAGCATCATTTTGTAGCTCTATTCTTCACGAAGAAAAGCATACCAACTATGTGACTGTAACACAAAAATACCTCTGGAAAGATTGACATAAATTCGCACGAATACCGTACAAATTGCGAAGGAAAATTAAATTTTCTACTGTTACACTTCAGAAACTGTATATCCTCATTCACCTTTTCTTTCAGTGTCTTTACAGAATACAGAAAGGCACAAATACCATGTGCTGCTGTTATTTTTGTGCTACCACTGAGACTAAAGCACAGCAGCCACCCAGAACTAGAGATTGTCCTGCTATGCATCTCAAACCTACAGCAAGGCTGTAGGTGAAATGCACTTTGGTGACCAATGCTTCAGTGATACAAATAGCATCAGCTGCTAGACCAATTCAATACAAATTAAATTATACCAGTCTTGTTATCCTGGCTAAAGAGTAAGATAAGGAAACACCACGCAAGGAAGAGCGTGACCTCACAAAATAAACTGTAGAGCTGCAGGTGGACTTCGATTTGGCGATGGATACCAGAGTGATAGATACAAAAAGCGTCATTCAAACAGCATCACCTGCTAGATCTATTTATTGCAAATTAAATGATACCAGTCTTATCATCCTAGGTCAAAAGCCTGATAGTGAAACACTCAGTAAGGCAGAGCATGACGTTGCAAACTAAGAAAGGAAAATCTAGTTTCTAACTCTTGCTACAGCATGGCCCAATATAAAAATCGCCATGTCACTCTGTTCCTAAAGAAAAAAAAACAAAGTATGCGACCGTACCCCAAAAATAACCAGGAAGGCTCTATGCAAGTAATGAAAAACTTTTGTAAACAGCGCTGGCAAACTGCACTTTTTGCTGAACCTTCACGTACGGTAGTTCCTTCTTTGCACTTCCTTCAACGTCGATGCAAACTACAGAAAAGCACAAACATATTGTGCTGCGGACTTTTTTTTCCCCACAAATATAACCAAAGCACAACAGCTAACTAAATCTGGACGTTTCCACGCGGCGCTTCGCGGACCAGGTTCGTACGTGACAAGCGATCCGATCTCGGCACCGCCGTCTACGGCGTCTTCCATTGCGTTTTCGTACGCTTGCAGCGCGTAGTTCCTTGAGGTAAAGGTCTCCAGGCATTGCGGCACGAGACATAAAGACGTTGTGACAGAATCGCAGTCACTAACGGCAGAGAAAACGCACCCGAATTGAAAATACTGCGGAAGCGAACGCGCGCCTGCAAAAACAAAACAAAAAAAAAATGGCGGCTCAACGGCGCCGGCCAATCAGAGACGCGGAATGGGGGGCTCGACTCGAGCGCGCGTGCTCCTGCCAATCAGCGGCTCCGAAACGACCTTCAGGAAATTGGCGGTAACGCTCGTTCTCCCCATGCGACGCCATTTTGAGATAGCGCAAAATACGCACAAAGAAATCAGCTATAAAGCGAGCCCAAGATGGCCGCCGCCGGCAGTCTGCTTCGAGTGTGGCGCGCGCGGGAAGTTCAAGCTTTTTAGCCCGGTTTTCGGCGTTTTGCGGCTCCCGCTGCGTTTTCAAAGTCGTTTTTGAGATTATTCCCGATCAAATTCAGCGGTGAAACTTTTAGAGTAGGTGCTTGAAGGTATAAAGACTTCAAAAATGTGTTTTTCCCAAAATGCGTATTTTCGCGATTTTGGACCATTCTAAGACCCGCGTCCCCCCTTATGATGATGATGATGAATAAACTTTATTGGAGACCAGGTGCTGATGTTAGGGCACCCGCCCGGTGGGAGGCTTCCTTAGTCCGGGATGCCTTGGGCTATGCTGGCCATCCGTGCCCTCTCCACCAATCGTCGCTGGTGTGGAAGGTCGGAGATGGTCAGCAGCTCCACCCACTGCTCATAGGTAGGGTTGGGGTTAGGGGTGAGGGAAGGGGATTGCTGGCACTCCCATACAATGTGGTACAGGGTGCCTGGGTCGGGGCAGGAGTTGCATGTGGCAGGGTATTGGGTGGGATACATGGCATGTAGCAGGGTGTTATGTGGGTAGGAGTTTGTCTGTAGGCGCCCGGAAAGTAGTAGCTTCATCGCGAGAGAGGTTCTGGTGGGGGAATGGGTATTTGCGACGCTCGTTCCTGTAGTGGGCGAGTATTTCGGCGTATGTTTTGCAGCGGGGTTGGCTTAACTGCTGCTTCCGATGGGGGTTCGTGGCCATCGTGGGAAACGGCCCGGTGTGAGTGACGAGCGGGCAGCGGCGTGTGCCGCTTCGTACCCCCGAGGGATTCGTGACCCTGGGAGTCCAAATTATTTGCAGTTCTGGGAGTAGTAGTTTCGCTTGTTGCAGAATTTTCAAGGCGGGTTGTGATATGCGTCCTTTTAGGTAGTTCCTGCAAGCGGCCTGGCAGTCAGTAACAATGGTTAAAAAGTCTTGGCCTGTTGTGGCGGCAAGGGCAATGGCAACCTCTTCAGCTGTTCGGTGGAGTTGGTGATGAAAACAGACACTGCAGCGAGCTCAGTTCCTCTGGCATTAACCACGCTGGCGGCTTGTGCAGATTTGTGGGGACTATGGCGATGCATCTGTATATCGGGTGCAGGGGAGGGTGGTGGTATTGATTATAAATGGTGCGGGATCTTGCTGCTCGGCGTGCTTTGTTGTAGGTGGGGTGCATATTTCTGGGATTGGAGCAACGCGAATGTTTTGTCGTATAGCCAGAGGGATGCGAATTTTCTGGTCGTGGTTGGGCGGTATAGAGTATTGAAGTTTCAAGAGCGTTGCCCTACCCGTTGGAGTTAGTTTAAGCCGCTGTATTTGAGAAGTGTGGTGTGCCTCTTCGATTTCTTCCCATGTGTTGTGGACGCCAAGTTGCAGGAGTTTAGTAGTCGCTTCTTGGGAGGGAGGCCCAGGGCTGTCTTGTATGCTTGGCGGATCGCTGAGTTAAGTTTAAGGATCTCGGCTGGTTTAAGGGTTAGATATGGAGCACCATATGCTATCCGGCTGATGAGGATGGCTTGTATTAGCCGAAGCGTGTCGGTTTCTTTGAGGCCGTCCCCCCTTAAAGAAAAAAAAAACGCCGGGAACTCTCATAGGCCCAAAATTGCAGCCATACAAATCGTAGCATTTTATTTGGAGTCCACGGCATTATCGACGAGATAACACGACCATAGAGCGACAGTGAACATCGGACGGTAAGTTGCAGTATGGGTTACAATGAAGGGTGCATTTGATATTCTTGGGTGCCTTATCGAGATGACAGTGTTTTTGTACACTTATTACAACAGGGCAGCCGTCCAATTCAGTCATTGGCACAGAAATGTGTGTCTCATTGCCGTTTGCCGATGGAGACTCCGGGCGACCCTTGTAAGCATTGTTCGTGTGCAGAAGCGGCATAAATAATTAAGCAGGCGGCCGGAGAGCGGGCCAACAACAGAGGGTAATTTTTGCGCTGCATCGGTTTGTCGTAAGCAGAATCACACTAGACTGCATGTTGTGGCGTTTCATATTACTCTTGCTCATTCTTTGGTGATTCTAAAGTCGTCGTCGTTCAGTTGCGTCTTACATCTGCTGGGTTAGTACAATATTTTTAGCGGGTCTTCATAATGTCAGAATAAACGCCCCCCGATAGGGAATAAGCGATCGCCATGTATGCGGTGGCGTGCGATTATCTGCGCCGTCTATTTCGGCTGCGCACGGGTGTTTAAATTCCGCGCGTGCAGGCATTCCTCCTGCATAGTAGGACTGGCATACGACAGGCGTTGCGAAAGAAACGACGCCTCTGGGGAGAGCGAAGAAGGGAAGAGCCATGTAGAGAGGCACAGCGACGAGAGGGCAAACGAAGGAGGAAGAGAGCAAAGGGAAAGCTGGGCGGCCGGCGGCGCGTGGACGTTATCGGCCCGAGCAAAAGAATTTTTCTGGGCCACAGTCGGCGCTCCTCTTTATATCTTGCTCCGTGGTGGGAGGTAAAGAGGATGCAATGCCTCGCTCTCAGACAAGATATACTAGCCACGTGATACGTATTCCTTATAATGTCCACACAAAAATGTATTCTTTATAACACTGAGAGAATGAATCAGCAGACTGACGCTTTGCAGCAAGATCGAACTTCTTGCGGCACCACCACAACTTATTAAAGGGACCCTGCAGCACTTACCATCGACTACTCGGAATGTATTTTGGGGTAAAGTCTAATGTCCCAGCAATCCCCCCACTCAAGAATTATGAAAATCCTTTCACTACCACCTAAACTATGCGCGGTGAGAAATTGCACATAATTGTTCCCTTTCAACTTGACCGCAGACAACATGACGAAAGCTGCGCGCTCTCTCCCGGAGAGCGGGGCGGCTCGCGGCATTCTCTTCGGCGGCCTTCGACACATCACAGGCCGGGGAGGTATCTCCTTTTCTCCACAATGTAGAGGGGTCCATTTCCGGTCTGATATCACAAAAAAGCAGGCATGGCTGCGTGCTCGCAAGTGCGGGTTCGGGCTGGTAGGGCGTTTTTGAAGCAATAAACGTTTGTTGTTAAGTGGTCTTGTCGAAAAGGGAGTGTTGAATTCATCACTCAAACTCCGTGCACACTCAAAGCACAAAAGAAACGTCAAAACGGCGCACAGGTTCAGGCATAGAAGAGGTTGGTACACAGTGCCGACGACAGCGGATCGTCACAGGAAATGCGAGTTGATGAGCGAAGTTGACAAGCGACAGCCAATAGGACAGCCACGGCCTCAATGACATCGTTTAGGCATGCCAAGGGTGCATAATGAGAAAAATTTAAAGGAGCCATGAAGAGAAAACAAAAGTTTGTTTTATTCGAAAGATTAGGTGTTTCATAGTACCCCAAGCGCTTTCCCGGAAGCAAATGATGCTTTATTCACTGAGAAATAAGGCAATTTAAGCCAAAATTTTAAATCTCCCGCTAAAATTGAACATTCCGTGACGTGTACAATGGCGTCATAGAGCCAGTCCATGAAACAGATACTTAGTATGTCGACTCCATATAGCACCCACACGCGGGAGTCGATCAAGACGGCGGCCATTTTAAAAATACTAGTAAAACCTAGTGCACCCGCAGCCCTAGTCATGCAATCGCCTGATCCGGAGAACAAAACTCTCGCCGAGGAGCTCGGGCTTGCATTTAACAACCTCACACCACTAAAACGCTCAATGCTTCAAGTGCACGAGCGGCAAGAGTTGTGGGATACGCGGTGGACGGGAAAGCGACCATTCCGCGATAGCCACAACAGACGAACGCCCAGCCGTCGGCACCGCTTGCCTCGTCAGCCCCGTCGCGACGGACGAATATAGACTGGTACGTATGTGCCGTATTTTGATTACGGTTAATAATAGTTCAATTTCGTAGCAGTATCACTTATGCAGTTGGCCGGGTCGTGTATGGAAAGCCGTTCACGCGAGCTCTCTGCTTCGACCAGAAAGATACGAGCGTCAATGCGCGGTGTTTACGGCATTTTTTTCCCCAAGGTCAGAGCGATTTGACGAAGTCGCCGACGAGCGCCAGCATGTCCCAGGAGTGAGCTAACGTAAGGGTCCCTGCCGTAATCACTTCCTCGGAAATGAAGCGAGCACACTCGTACTTCCTTTAGCTCTCTTTCTCCTCCGTTTGCAAAGTTCACAAAACGTAGCCACTTGCTTTGCCTAGGTTCGTCGTTGGGCAGCACATGAAGGAGATCTCCTCACCGGCGGGGATGTCGCACTCCCTCGACGATTTGCCCGTACTACATGGGCATTTCAAAACGCAAGCAACGAAATTTCATTGTAAAGTACTCGAACAAACTGAAGTTTTCAGTGGTTGTAAACTGGAAACGAGCTCGTAACGACAGCAGCAAGCCAACACCATTCGAAACTTACGCGACGACTGGCAATATCTCGTCGCTTCTTGCTGTTCCTTACTCCCCTCGTTTCTATTTTTACCTTTGCTGGTTGGCGATATGACGGCCAACATCCTGTGAAGGGATTACGATACGAAGCAAGGTCGCGGCTGTGCGTGCTGGGACGGTCGTTGGCCCCGAAGAGCCTCGAACCCGAAAATTCGTCTGCGCGACGGCGAGGATGTCGAGCTCGGCCGGCGCTAGTTTCGTATGCATTGGCGCACACGCTTGCGTGTTCGTTCGGACCTTCAACCGTTTACTCCACCGCTCTTTGTCATAAAAAGAATGTGCAGTATGTTTCACGGGCATTTAGCTCGCTATGCAAACTGTAAGCCCTGCCTAACATGCGTTTGCTTTTGCCGGCCTCCGCCAATCGCAGAGCATTCCCAAGTGACATCACAGGTTCTGTTGCAGAAAATGAGCTGGTGGGTCGCATGGTCATTTCCTTTTTTCCTAATTATGTAGCTTATTTGAGCGAAGTTTGCGTTATAAGTGGTGTCGTTATGGTTCTAACGAGGCAATCTTTCGAATGAACCAAACTTGTGTTTTCTCTTCATGGCTCCTTTAAGAGAGCGTGGTTGGTTTTTCCACGTTTTTCACAGCGATTTGGGCGCTCATCGCTTGACATGCACATGTAATATTTGGCTCAAGTATTCCTGGCAGTGTAATCTAAACATCACGCAGGTTTACTTGCACTGATCAAAGATTGTTGCAGGGCCCCTTTAAGGGGGAGGGGGAGAAAAGAAGGTGGAAGAAAGATAAAATGTGGGGAGAGGGGTTTGACGGTACAATGACAGCTTTGTAGCCTCGTTCAAGACCTCCGTAAATGATCCACAGACCCCATTTGAAGATCACTAATCTAAACAATGTGTGTTCTGAGCATTCAGCCTTTAGTTAAAGGGACCCTAAAGGTTGAATAAAATTTTGTTTTAACTGAAAGATGGTACGTTTCGTAACTATCTCAGCTTTTGTTCAATGAACACCGATGAGTTATTTGCTGAGAAATAAGCAAATAAAGCTGGCATTTGTCTCACCTGAAAGCATGACAGCTGACGGAATACTGAGGGAAGCAGCCTGCCTCACAGTGTATAAAGGCTGTAGTCTGTGTTTTGAGATATGGTGAGCTCGTGAAAAGCTTTGATTTGCATTTATTCCAGCCGCTCAACCACTTAGGAACTGTTTATTTCAGGAAAACATCTAATCATGCTTCTCCAATGAGCTCTCGCCGTTTGCCACTTTTGCGACGTCACAAACCGTGGTACCAAAAGCGTACGGGGTGTCGTCCCCTGTTTTCACGTTTCCGGCATTTTCTGCCTTATTAAACAACTGCTAGTTGCCAGAATGGTGTATTTAGATTCTCGAGACAGTAATCCATCGATACAAGCCAACCCATTTCCAGGTTTTAGGGCCCCTTTAAGACATCTTCTGTTTCCATTCCTAAAACATATGCATGTCGGCACACAATGCAAGTTCCCAGGGCGGTCACATGTTGTGTGAATCGCAATATAACAGCATCCCCAGTAGGCAATGTACCCTAGGCAACCATGCTATCCCGCCATCAATCTTATTTAAGGAACAATGTTGTGGCGCTAAAAGAAGACCCTGAAGGGTGACGACAAAGCCCACCATCAAGCACAGGTCTGCTCATCTTTTAGCGCTACCGTAATATTCCCCCTTCACACACTCAAACCCCAACCCAGTATATTTATTTATTTATTCAAAAATACCATTCAAAAATACCCCTAAAGGCCCTCACTCAAAGGGTATTACATAGGGGGCTGGATACATTGAAAATGAACAATGCAAACAAGACTAACAGCATGTTAATAGGCAAAGGAAGTAAATAAAAGTGGGTGCAAGGCAAAAAAAAAAAGAGAAAAAAAAAAACCTGGAAAAGACTCTACACAAACCTACAAAAGCACTTTTTAGTGAAGTTAACACACTAAGTAAGTGCGTAAAAGTTCTTTGAATTTGGTCAGATCGGTTACAGTTACAGTAGGATCGGATCGGTTACAGTAGGGCATTCCAATCAACAATTGTGTGAGGTATGATGATTGTGAATATCTAGAAGTGTCTCAAAGCAGCGACTGTCTCAGCCGTCTCAAAGCAGCGACTCACGGGATGGGGTCGATCTCGTGCGCCCCCCGCGCCCGCGCCGGCGGGGACTCCCACTTGAAGTGGAGGCCCCAGTTGAAGCCCCCGCGCACGATGGGCGAGGCGCTGTACTCGAAGGTGTCCGCGTTGATGATGTCGATGATGGGGCAGGCGACCGTGCGCCGGTCGGACCCGATGCGCTTCAGCAGGGGCTCCAGCCAGCCCACGTTCACTTCGCAGTGGCTGTCCAGGAACACCAGCACCTGGCACCAGCACGCACGCATTCAGGCGACCGCTCCGACACACTACTCTCCCCCGACTTCGCAACACGATTCCATCACATCGTCGTAACTTGATTCGTCCGAGTTGTGAACATGCTTCTAGGCAAGTCACTGAAGGTCATGACAGGGTAAGCATGCCCAAGAAATAAAATGGGAGAGAGAACTTTTTGAACACTAGCTCTGACACTGGCCTTCAAGCACATTATCAAAAAAGAAAACAGGAATGGAAAAAATGAAATTCATTTCTTATATTTGATATCTCAAAATTACCGGCGGCTTTGTTTCAACTTAAATTGAGGCATCTTCAGTTAAAATAGAACATACCGATGAAGCTGGGCAGGGTCCATTTTAGAAAACTTCAACCGAAAAGAGGTCCTCCAATAAAATGTGCTGTTGGGCTGGTGGGTACATTATGCCCTACGAAAATTGCGCTAGCTGGACATACAGAGAAAGGATGTCCAGTTAGCGCAATTTTCGTAATGCATAATGAAAAGAGGTCAGTGTTGACAGCTAAGCATGGGCAGGAAATTCTGTTTAAAGATTTACATTTGTTTCCTCTTTTTTCTCTCCTCAAAATACTCACAAAAACCCGTCTGTTTCAATTGCATGGAAAAAGTTGGGAGCTAGTGAGCTAGCTTCTAGACTTTCTACTTAGCGTTGCATTGCTATAGCACTGTTACTTGTAAACTTCTTTGTAAAAGAACGCGAAAAATAGTCACAGGAAAGACGCAGAATAGACAGGACAAGCACTCACCTTCGATTACGTTTTTTTTTTTTTTTTGCAGAAGACACTTAGCTGTATACTGAACAGTCTCCTTTCACATTTTGATGAAACAATGAAGAAATGCTGCCTTATTTCCACATGCACAAAGCGATGTGTCGCTGACAGTTATCCTCTCCCTTTTAGGGGCGAAGCCGCTTAGGGGATGGGGCTGTTGGCATCTCCTGGCGTCGTCGTCGTAATCATCGTGATCGTCTCATCTATTCACGGTACAAAAACACCGGGAAACTTGTTTGCGCCTCGCACTAGAACATAACGCGTACTAAAAAAACACCGGGCACTCGTTTACAGCTCGCTACAGAGCTTCGTGCCTCAAAGACAAGAGACTTTTCCAGCAAAGCTGTATACTTCTACCCCCCAATGATTCAAAGACACCAAGGCGCCAAGAATACACTCATACAATGCATGCTTTGCCCCTCACCTGGTTTCACGTTAGTGGAGATGGCCCGGGATTTTTATTATGATATGGCTCCATCCACTGCAGGATGAAGGCCTATACTAAAGATTTCCAGCCACCTCCATCACGGTCACCCTCCATAATGTCGTTCCAGATTAATTCCCAGAAGAGGTATGTACATCGAAAGTGTTTGATTCAAAACAAAAGCCAAATGCCCTGAACCATAGCTTGGCTGGCTTTCCATCTGCGACCTGATCATGGGAAGGGGAAGTCCAACGATGTACTGACCTCCCCGGAGGCGTTGCGTGCCCCGTGCATGCGGGCGCGGATGAGTCCCTCGCGTGCTGGAGTGCGGATGAGACGCACGTGCGAGGGCAGCTCTGAGGCCACGTACTGTGCCAGCCGGGTGCCCAGCTCAGCTGCAAGGTCGGAGGAGACGGCGCATGTGACACACGCTTGGTGGTGAGGGGAGCACAATGTCAGATCGAGCGTTCAGTAAATAAACGAGTAAATAAATCAATTGATCGATCAATCATTCAATCAGTCAATCTTTCATTTTCCTTTGGGAGGAGCTGTGGTTTCTTAAAACCCAACAGCACTCAAATTTCACCTCAGCCAAATTTACTGTGAACGTACCGTACATACCACCAAACTGATTGGAACATAACTGGTAGCTCCATGAAATGCATTGTTCATAAGTTATAAACATTCAGAATAGCTCCATCGCAGGCCCCGCTGCACCTGCCGGCGAAATGTGCAAACAGCTATAAAGCGGGAGTGACAATGTGGCCGGCTGGTGCGTTTTCCTTCGGCCAGCCATGAGAAGTGGTCGAGCTCCGATGGGCGCTTTTCTCCTGGGGCTGCTGCGAGGGGGAAACGTTGCTTGCAGGTACCCTCTGGCAGGCCAGCCACTTCCGGCCGCTCGGTCGCTGGCTGGGCCAGCTGCAACATCACTTGTAATGGCTGTGCTCTTCTCAGTTTTGATTTCAAAATCGCCGATTTTTGACAACCGTTTATGCCGTGGATAAGCTATTTGAGCTGTCATAATTTGTATCCTGAAGTTTTTAAGTCCGACTATACGAAAATAAGGTTTTCAAGTTAGCACAACCATTCCCAATCCAGCCTGGGCTCAAAATGCTGGTCCTCCAGTCCCACCTGACAATCACTACATGTTTTTTAAATTCAAATGAAACTTATTTTTATTGTAGGGTTTAATGCGCCGACGCAACGCAGGCGATGAAGCGCGCCGTAGTGGAGGGCTCCGGATTAATTTTGACCACCTGGGAATCTTTAACGTGCACTGAAATCTCATACACATGGGCGTTTTTGCTTTTTGCTTCCATCAGAAAACAGCCGCCGCGGCCGGGAATCGAACCCGCGACCTCATGCTCACCAGCGCAATGCCTTAGTCAAATGAAACTTGCACTGCAAAACAAACTTGACTCTTGCTTCCCATTTTTCTTTTTTTCGATGACTAACACACTCGCAGCTTTCAAGGAGATTTTTTTGTCAAGAATATTTTAACGTAAGAACACGCACATTGCTATGGGAAGCCAGAGTACTTATTTTTCTATGCAAACCTGGAATTGTCACCAAGTACAGTGTCTGGGATGTTTGGCATAGACGACCAAATTACAAACGCTCCCAACAGCAGCATTCATTAACGTAAAAGCATGATGATATGCCGTCTGAAGAGAAAAACCTGTTGTTCTGAATAGTGGATGGTCCTGAAAAGCCTTATGCCGCCATTTAACTAAAAAGAAATCCAGGGCAGAGACAGGAATTAAAGCTAAGGTTGCACAGGGACAGGCAAGTGACCTAACGACTAGGTACTCTATGTTGATGTCACACAGAACATGGCTTTCGGGGTGCTTTAAGTACTGACCAAAAGGTGCCACGAGAAGGCAAAACTCTTTGGGGCATTTAAGTCTGCTTACATGCCTTAAATGCTTCACCTGGCAATACTTCACCGCTACATTGTGTGTGGGTAGTGCTGGTTCCATAGAACTACCATAATAGATTCAAAATACAGTGTAGACGACTTATAACGTATGTCGCGAGAGCTGCAAAAATCAGCACTATAAACAAAACATGCACGGATCCAGCTAAATCACAAACAACCTTCTAATCATTCTTAGTTTATCATCACTCAAAACGAAGGCCTCTTAATAATAGTGGCGCGATCTTTATTTCGTCTTTTTTTTTTTCCACATACTGCACGGCCTCACTTGGGTGCCTCGACACGCGAGTCCATCAATGCACCACAGGTCTTACATACCACAAGTGCGGTTATAAATTCTTTGTGTTTGTGTTTTGAGGGAGCACATCTACGTTTCTTAGCATCTATGAACAGATGCCGCGGGACAGCATAATAAGAACGCAAGTGGGATTTTCTTTTTTTTTTTTTTTTCTTTTTCACCCCAGCTCACGTTCACCATGCCAAAGGCGGTTGCTTATCAGCGCAGCGTACAGATAAGGAAAACCTTTGGCGTCGTGGTTCACTATCTCCACATGTTCGAAAAGGAAAAAGGCGGTTGCTTATCTGCCCAAAATTATGATAGAAACGACCTACCGCGCAAGGAGGAGGGGAGAAGGGGGGAAGGGGAGGGGCTCGCTACCTTCCGAGGTGTGTCAAGCAGACAGTTGTGGTTATCACGCACGTGCAAACGGAACATACGAACTAAAGCGTGCTTATTTTTTCTTTTCTATGTCGAAGTTAGAGGAGAGCAGGGAGGCAGCATGCACTGAATGGGATGGTTGATTCAGTTTTTTTTTTTTTTTTCCCCGCGTCCATAAAACGATGCCCTAGAACCAGCAAAACCGCCAAAAAAACTGTACGATAAATGGTACTGTGCTTCGGGCAACCGCATTATAAGCCAGTACACTTATGTATTGACTTTGTGGGAAACCCAGAGTCCTGGCGCATTCCCCATTCCTCGCCGCCCACCGCCGAGGCAAGGGGGAAGGCTCCTTCTCTCTCCTTGGCGGTTGCGGCGCTCCCGCCACGGCGCAGGCCGTGGTGCGGCGGTGGCGCGGCGGTCGCTCGCGCCACCGCCGACACTGATGTCTTGTCTGATAGACAAGACATCAGACCTCGAATACACCCAAAAATACACAACACAGGTGCTTGTCCTTTGTGTTTTCGCAAGTCTTTGTAAACTTTCCATGCTCCTATGTCTTATTCAGCAGAATTAGGAGGTAAACATTGCAGCAATACCACGGTCTGCATCATGTAAAAGTGAGCAGCGAGCGAGATGAGCCGAGAATAAGATGAGCCCCCCCATATGACCAGAAGGGGAGAAAGCTCCAAGGGAGGCTCCTCACGCAGCGTGCTGTTGTCGTCGACCAGGATGAGCTCGTGCAGGAGCGCCCGGGGGGAGCGCTCCAGCACCGTGTGCACTGTACGCAGCAGGGCCGACCAGGCCTCGTTGTAGAAGCACACCACCACGCTCGCCGTCGGCAGCGACCACTCCACAAATTCCTGCTGCCGGCACCTGCATGGGCAGTTAGCATGTCAGGAGAGGGAAGGGAATTGAGATCGTGCTCGTGCATACCGCATTTACACAACTGTAGGTCGACTCGAAAAAGACAGAACCCAAAACCGCATTTTGCAATCAAAATATACTGGTCAACTGGCCAGTAAGTAAATAACTAAGTAAAAGTATGCTGGCCAGTAAGTAAAATATACTGGTCAGCTGGTCAACTGGGCCTTGCTAGTGTCTACACTAGTGCTGCTGCTGCACTAACAGCTGCTACGGTCCCACAGCACGTCGTCGTCCAGTGTAAGCCCAGGGAGACTGTGATCCCAGTAAGAGCACACACACCCCAAAAGAAAGCATTGCAAACGAGCATTGGGAATAACTACTATATGCAATAGGTGGAGTCCGAAAGCAAACGCACAGCTGCAACGATGCTGTTGTGCCCCCAATTTTTTGTTTTGCTTGCCGTTGCCGGTGGTACAAGATCCAGTTTCAAATCTAGGTAAACCACCAAACTTCATATTTTCAAATTTCAAGGAATGGGTTTACCTACAATCGTGTGAATACGGTAAGTTACACTCCCATTCTGCACACCTCAGTACATGCACTGAAACTGTTTGCTTTGACTGAACTTGCCACTGGCACTAACAGACATTGTATTGGCTTACTGACACTAATGGATACCAACAGCCCTGTTTGACTAATACACACTAATACACACTAGACTGATTGGTCACTGATTGGTCTATTCACGGCAATAAGCTAATACGGTATTAGTTTTGATTAGGAATTTTTCCTAGGAGAAGTGAGTGCATTGGTTACAGTGGCAGCACTACGAACACCTTGCACCAAACATAAGCTTTCTCTGCTATGTTTTGTGCAGGAGAGAACTTGATGAGTGCCTGACTACAGTGAAAAATCACCTGTCATCATAATTGTTACACACTTCTTAATAAAAGGGAGATGAACTCTTTCATAATTCTCACTTCAAATGCTGTCATGCAGGTGCACAAGAGTTGCTCCAAGATGATGCAGCATCCTTTGGCGTTTGTAGTGCTTGCCTCTCTACATTGTTGATTCCTTGTATTTTTTTCTTTTTGTACAGCAGCCACTTGTTAATTCCCTTACTTTATCACCAAAAAACTTATTCTGAATTCTAAGCAGAGAAAGCTTCAGCTGAGGCCACCACTGCTGCCTAAAATTTGTGGATACTGTTGGAATTCCGTGACTATAAAGCCTTACAACATGAGACGTGAAATGTGGATAAGTAACTGATGAGTCTACCCTTCCCTCTGTTCTGCTTATTACATACATGTCACATATGTGATTGAAGTTTGCATTAAAACTGGCGTGAATGCTATCCTGCAAAGCAGCTTTTCGAATGGGGCTATGCTGAAGGTCGCCTTCCCGGCCACTTAGGTAAGCTGGAACAGGTTCCTGACAAGCATGCACGGTGCTTGCATGCGTATGAATGCATTGCTATCACCTGTCTTATATTTTACATTCTTACCATTTTTTCACAATAAAAAAATTAACCCTTATTTTTCACTGCTTGGTTCACGTACTGCTCGTGTAGCCATGTAACTTGGGGAAACAACCAATCCAAGAGATTATACTTGGTACATACAACCCGACAGCACAGTGACACAACTGCGCCAAGTGCCCGGCCAGTGCCCGGCCAATAAATATGCGGGCAGCACTCACTGTGGGTTGCGGGTGTCCGGCAGCGGTCGCACCTTTCCCAGCCGGTTGCTGATGAGCACGTTGAAGGCATGCTGGTGGTAGCCCTCCACCTGCACATAAGCACCCATCAGTGCAGGGTGCCCACCCTACTTTGGGAAGCAGTCCGTGATGCTTGTTTGCTTTTTTATGGACAGCTGAGCATAAAGGACTAGTTTGGGGGCCCGCGACAATCCCTCTAGCGCAAGTGCATTACCTGGAACACCGTAGCAGAACTCCTCTAAAGCAACGAGACGCCCACGCCAACTTCTTTGGAAAAGATAGGAAACTAGCTTGTGCCATCTCTCAACGACCTACCACAACTCATGGCGCAACTGTTTCTAGAAGAGGTGTTGCCTTCATTACAACAGCATCTCCTATTGTACGTTTTCGAAAAAAAAAAGCAGTTTTCCTTGGCCTCCGCGATCAACTTCGACAGTGCACTGTTGCTGTCGATTGATGGCGAGCGATGGCGACAGATAGCCCTCCGTGACGGCAAAACTGATCACTGGTCGCTGTCGCTCTAAAATCGCGTGAATGTCGTTGAGACAGTAACGATGCCTGCTCTAAAAACTCGTTTCAGTTGCGCCGTCCTTGACTTGCCTCCAGTCCGAATTAAGCGGTGTGCGTGCACTTTTGCGTCAAATTAGCAAATGTTTGTTGCCGTAGGGCTATGTACATTTTTGAAGAGAGGGGGTGGGAAGGATGAATTATCCGAATTCCCAAATTAACAGGGGCCAAATTAACCAGATTCTACTGTATTTCCTTACCGCGCTTATTAGTGAGGACGGTTCACTGAGAATTCTCTTTCAGGAGCAGCTTCGTTTTTTTTTTCTTTTCGAAGCAGTGAAATATGAATTTCTGATGAAAATTCGGACCTACGCACTGAAATGTGACACGGAATCACGAGATAAGTGTTCTGACCATGAGAACAAGGCAAACTAGCAGTAGCACTAGTTAGTACTATGTTAGTTAGTACTATGTACTATGTAGTTAATACTATGTACTAACAAGGCAAAACGGCACTGGAGGCCAAAGAGAGCCAAAACTGCTTATTTGTGGTCTTCATAGTTTATGTTAGATGACAGAAATGTTAATCCTATGGGTGTGATGTGCGCAAAAGTTTTAGTACAAGTACGTATGTATATAAGCCTCTTATCTGAAACATAAAGGTGATCATGATGGTAGCTGACAATGACGATGAACCCGGAAAACTCGCAAACATGCTCCCTGTTTAAGCAAAAACAGTGGTGGTGCGGGAAAATATGAGGGAAATCTCAGAACCACCCTCACGCCTGAGGGGGTCTGAGGTTGTACAAGGCACAAAATGAGTTTCAAAAAACATGTTTGTTTTCCTCAAGGCAATGCACAAGATGCTTTGTTGGAGACATCGGTTTGTCTGCTACTGAGGGGAGCAAGTATATTCATCATCGTCATCGTCATTGTCATCATCAGCAGCCTGTCTACACCCACTACAGGGCAAAGGCTTCTCCCACAGATCTCCAATTATCATGGTCCTGTGCTAACTGCCACCAATTTATCCCCAAAAACTTCTTGATATCATATGCCCATCTAACTTTCTGCCACCCCCTGCCACGCTTGCCTTCTCTAGGGATCCACTCTGTTACGCTAAATGACCAACGCTTATCTTTCCTTCGGATTACATGCCCTGCCCACGCCCATTTCTTCTTCTTAATTTCTACTAATATGTCCTTATAAGTCGAGACAGTGACGGAATCCCGTCTGGCCGGGAGAATACATTTCAAACACACGAGACGCCGGCGTCTAGTCGGCGTCTCGGGTGTTTAATATGTCCTTAACACACGTTTGTTCCCTGGCCCACTCCGCTCTCTACTTGTCCCTTAATGTTACACTTATCATCTTCCGTTCCATTGCTCGCTGAGTCGATGAAATTTATTTATTTATTTATTTATTTATTTTCAATACTGTGAACCCTTCCGGGCTGTTACAGGGTGGGAATATAATGCAAGGTTCACACAAACAATGTATTCAAATTTTGCACAAAAGCGTCAACCGTATTGTTGATAGGAAATACACATGGGTTTAAGTTGTTCCACTCAACAATTGTTTTGACAATGAAGGAGTGTTTAAAGACATCCACTCTAGGCACGTAAGGCATAATGGCATAAGCATGACTAGTACTAGTTCGCGGCGAAACTCTTCCAGGAGGCTTTAGGTACAAACTGGGGCTCAAGTTTAGCTTATTGTTATAAAGTTGATATAAAAATTTAAGGCGTGCAATTTTCCTACGCACAGCCAATGTGGTAAGACCAGCACTCCCAATCATAGTGGTTACCGAGTGTGTTTTATTGTAGTCAGAAAAAATAATTTAATGAGCATGGGAATCAGTAAAGTTTCGCCGCCTTGCATCGTCCAAGGCTGTGTGTTCACTTAACAAAAACGTGGAGCACAGACAGCCAATCACCACACTCATTGCATACTGGTGTCTAATGTCTTACGAGTGCCTAATGTGTGTGGCCTATCTTCAGCCTGCACAGTTACTGCAGACATTACTGCACCAAGTAACGTCTAAAGTTTGTTCTGTTTGTTTACAGAGTACATCCCTATTTCTGGTTTTACCATGTGTACTGTTCCATGAATTCGTTCATTCTTTCAGGCCAGCATTTGCAGTGTTCCTTCCATTCTAGTGGCTTCAATACCTGGCCCATTCAGCATACTACAGTATTACTAACGGTTAACTTAACTTGAGGCATATGCAGACATTGTATTTTGAACCCTTTCACTGTCACTGACGTACCGGTACATTTTCGCATTTCTCCTCCGCAGCGTCACTGATGTACCGGTACTTCTCCATTGTGCATTCAAAAATTAGCGCCATAGTGCAAAGCAGGCGCGCCTGGACTGTTTGCGCCATCTGTCAAATCTTTCTAGTAGGTCGTATTTTCACTCGCTAGTTCTCACAACGGTATATTGTAGAGTACGGAGCAACCGTGCCCACCTTTCATTGCTGGGGGGGCTTGGTCGCTCCGTGCGCTGTACTCTGTCGGGATGAGTGACCGTGCGGCACGCATGCGATTACGGGTGCAAGGGTTGCTGTGCCATTTGCAATGAGTTTCTATGTTTTTTTTTATTCTGTTCCTGCGTCCTCTACAGCGCGCCAGGTTAGCCCAGTGCACCATTGCCTCTCCAATAGACCAAAACATGACTCAATCGCGCCTTTCGCTGGCTCATTGCTGTGTGCTGTGGGTTGCTGAAAGTGCTCCCTCCATAAGTGTGGTTACTTTCGGATTTCTGACCGCGCGGGGGCCTTTGACTGCCGACAGGAGCGATGGTTCTTCCGATTCCGATTCGATTACGAGTTGAGAGTTTCTCATCCGAGGAAGGGGTGTGAGTTTTGAAGCGTCAGATTCTGACATTGAAACGGCGGGGTTCTCATCCCAGAAGCGTGCACGGTGAAGTAAAAATATCTGGAAGAAAGGCGATTTCTGATCCTTGCTGTTTCCTTTTGATGCATTACGTTCCGGACGCTATCATAGTCAAATAAATCACTATGTTCCTTTCCTCATATTTCGGAAACCAAGCCGACACTGGGCATGCATCACGGCCAGAAACACCCGACAGTGAAAGGGTCAAAGCACGATTTAGGACAGTGTTTTTGTTAGGTTTCCCAGAGCACTTAGCTATGACCACACTTAAAAAGTCTGAAGAGATAATCAATTGTGCTGTTTTCGTCTTAATAATAAATGCATTGTAAAGGGATAAATTCCTCCTTGCCCCTGGTGTGAAAATACCAATATCTGTGTTCGTTCCCTGCTTAATGTCTAAACTGGGGCCATGAAGACCTCAAGATGTGTGTAAAAAGCTGTATACAGTCTAGTCCACTTATAACAATATCCAAGTGCCAAGGAAATCCCATCGTTATAACCGATAATTGTTATAAGCGGGTTGCGAAACAAAAAGATGGAACAGAGCTCAAAACATTTTATTCGCATGCCAGCAAGGTCGTACTACTAGTAATTGGCGGAAAAGAAGCCACAGTCGGTCACCTTAGTTTGCCACGTGTGAAGCTAGCACAAATAGTTTACAAGAGCATCTAAGGTGCTTCTTCTAGCTAAGGTAAATGTCCTTGGTGGAAACAAAGTCCCTGAGGGACTGTGTCACGCATTGGGCCTCCTACGAAGACACGCTTTTCCCTTATTCCTATCCTTTACACTCAATCAGATACTGCATTTTCACGTGTATAACCCATACCAAAAATGCCAAAACTTCAGGGGTGAAGTAGAGGTGCAGATTATATTAGTGAAGTTTTAGCTTTTATTATTAATTTGACATTATCTACTGGAGTTTTTCCTAAAAAATTGAAAGTAGCACGAGTTAGGCCAATTCACAAAGGTGGTGGCGATGACCAGTTGTCCAATTACAGGCCAATCTCTGTGTTGACTGTCTTTTCAAAAACATTTGAAGATGTAATACATAATAGACTAACAAACTTTTTCAACACACACAAGGTCATTTCACCGTATCAGTACGGCTTTCAAAAAAACAAGTCAACGCAGGAAGCTCTGCTTAATATTAAGGATAGTATAATAGAAAATATAGAGGGAAAGAAATTTACACTCGGGTTATTCGTGGACCTACAAAAAGCATTTGACTCTATCAATCACGAAATATTGCTAATAAAACTAAAAAAATTAGGAATACGTGGAATAGCGGTTGACCTATTAAGGAGCTATTTAAGTAATAGGGAGCAATTTGTTGAATTTAACGGTATTTCATCGGAGTTATTGGTAATAGAACACGGTGTTCCGCAAGGGTCAAAGCTGGGACCGTTGTTATTCTTAATATATGTTAATGATATTCCAGACATACCCTTGTACACCCCAGACAGCCATGTATGCAGATGACACGAACATATTTTTCTCCGGTAGCAGTATAGGAGAACTCCAGTATGAAGTAAATAGATATTTAGAAATGTTGTCAAAGTGGTTACACGAAAATAACTTATAGCTAAACGCATCGAAGACTACCTACATCCATTTTTAGACCAATTAATAAGAAGATAGATCAAGGCACATTCCATATTGAATATCGGGGCAATATGATCAACCAAGTCAAAGAACAGAAGTTCTTGGGAGTTGTGGTTTCATGAAGGAATTATCTTGGCATCCTCTATAGAACATTTAGGCAATAAAATTTCAAAAAATATTGGCGTTCTCTACAGATTGAGAGACTTAATACCGCTTTGGGTTGAAAACACAGCTTAATAACACTCTTGCCTATTCTAGGCTTGCTACGGGATATTAGCGTGGGGAACAACAAACAAAACAAATTACAAACGGCTGATCGTCTTACAGAAAAGAGTTCTCCGTCTATTTGCCAATTTTCACGGGCACTATGCGACTTGAGAAGGGTCCACTATTTGTTCAGTACAGTATGCTTAAGGCTAACCAAATTTATATATGAGCTTTTACAAGCTATACACAAAGAAAATCTCCATGGCAAACATAACGGCAATAGCAGTATATACCCTCTTAGGTTGTGCCAAAATACATACACGAAACTTCGAACAAACTACGGCAGGCAAGTCTTCTCTGTTTCAACGCACCGACATACTACAACAAAGTTGGAGACCACATTGACTTCAAATGCAGTCGAAACATCTTTAAAACACCAGGCGAAGGATACCTTATAAATCAGACTATCAGCTCAATGGCTACAGCTGTGGATGTCGTCTCGACCTGTTTTAATGCGCAGGTTTGTAGTGTGTCTATCTTTTAAAACTCAATCATAGTTCTACTCTGATTGTCCACTTGTATTTTGTTTTACTTTACTCTTTTGTACTCTAATGTACGTTACTGTACCTCTCCCATATTGTTCTGTAATATCTTGTGCTCTACATGTTGTTTGTATTTTTGTAACTCACATTAGAATTTCTAGCTTGTTTGATTCTGCCTCATCATCTGTTACTGTACCAAAGGGGGCTGGGGCCTCCTGTCAGGCTTTGTAGCCTTTAGTCCCAGCCTACCTCCTCGTACTTCTGAGGAAATAAAAATCTTTTTGATATTTTGAAAAAAAAAAAAAAATATGCGTGGTATTCCGTTTGGTGCAGCTTCACCGCAATGCACATTGGGCCCCTACAGCAGTAACAGCGACCAAGCCTCTGTTATCCCATTGACAGTGCTTATTTTGCACACACAGCTCAACAATACACCAACTGAAAAAATGTATGCGGCAAGTCGTCTAGTTACGTATTCAGCTAGGTAAGTTCCTTTGCGTGAACAAATGTGTAATGTTGCTTGACTAGTAGCTTTGGTCCATCCTTTTATGTATAAAATGTGCGGGCAATACACGGGGATATAGTCGAGTCCACTTATAACGATACCTTTTATAAAAATATATTGGATATAACGATGAACCGCTATGGCACCGTCCGCTTTTGTATGCTTTCCATTGGAAAATAAACTGCTTATTACAATGAACCAGCGCCGCGATATCTGATATAAGATTGAATCGGGTTACAGCAAGCACCGAAAATGCGAGCTGCCGCTGGCTCTCCACACCAACCACGCCGACACCATGCGCCGCGATGCGCATCGCATCTCGTCCACCCCTCAGAAAACGAGTCAACTGCGCCGCTCACGAGCAGCTAGAGGAGGAGGGGAACAGTTCTCCTTCCAAACACCCCTACCGATGCCGCCGCTTTGGCCCCGTCCCCGTGCCTGCTGCTTTGAATTTGACTGGGTGCCTCTTCAACTAGGTACCTCCGTTTTTCCGCGAATAAAACGTCAGGGCCAATGTTTCGGAAATGTCTGAGTGCCTCACTGAAGAGGCGATCGTTGCGCGGATACGTGCTACGGATAGCGGTGGCAGTGACAACTCTGACGACGCGGTTGCAGAGCCTACTCGGGTAGCACCTTCGCAGGAGGCCCAACGCATCATAGTCTCTCAGGGACTTCGTTTCCACCAAGAACCCTTCACTCAGCTAGCCTTGCTTGCCTGCAAAGAAAATGTTTTGAGCTCTGTTCTGTCTTTTTATTTAGCAACCCGCATATAACAATCATCGGTTACAACGATGGGATTTCCTTGGCACTTGGATATCGTTCCTAGTGGACTAGACTGTACATATATTTTTATTTGTCAACAGAAAGTGGAGGTGCGGGTTATATGCAGGGGCGGGTTCTACGTGCGAAAATATGGTATCTTTCGCAATTGACTAAGCCTGCCTTTCCACAGTACAGTACAACATACTTTAGCATGCCAAGCAATCAGCATAGTTTGGCATTCCTTCACAAGCACAAGGAAACAAGAAGAGCTTGTCTGTCACCTTGATCCGCTGGTCCTCAGCACTACGGATGACTCCCAGTCGCGATGCGTCTTGAACCGCAGCCTGGCCTCCCGCCAAGGCCTGGTGCAAAAGAGCCAACCAGACAGGTCAATGCACTGTGGATGACAGGCACCCGCATCCATTTCCCATACCCGTATACACACCCGTATCCACACATACTCGTATCCACATCCATTTACGCGCATTTGAAGGCTCTTTTGTAGGGACAATTACTGACATCCAACATCGGCATTCCAAGCACCTGCAACACTGCTTGGACTACTGATGTGTACGAACCTCTACCTAACGAAATTTGATATTTAACCAAGTTCCTGGCTGCAAGTAGGACTTCAATGTGTAGAGATTCAACTGTCACTGAAAACAATTATTGCCATCAGTTAGAACCAAGAGGAGACAGAACAAGCAGACAAAGCAAAGCTGTAACGAGGCAGAGCTCAGACAAATATAAAACGCCACAAGGACGCCAAACACCACTCCGGAATAACTTACAATTCTAAATTGACTGTGCTCGAATTACTGGGATTGCATTGTAATAGCCTGGGCAGGAAAGTAAACTGAGAAAATAAAGTAATGTACTGTGTGAGGGTAGCTAATGAGACGTATTAAATCATTTGTAGAGTATACAGGACAGGACAAAGAAAAAGAAGCATGAAAATTGTACGGAAACTCCTACGAAGAATTCTCCAAGAATCCGTATGCACTCTGACTACACCCATCATACGCATAGTCCCTATGGACTTTTTTACATGGCTCATTTACTGTCATCAGCATACACTGCAATACATAAAATCAACATGGAGAAGCCAACTACACGAAGACCAAGTAACCATATAGTGGGTATGAGTGCTTTACACTGGGGGCCTTTAAACACGGCTTCACTACTCGGCACAAACGCATCACTAGGAAGACATTGCTCGAGGAGCTATATAACCAGCCTTGCATGAAAATGTCACGAGATGCCTGCAAGCGCTAATGAAGGAACACAGACCGTGGGAGAGTGGCAATGCCACGTAACCAGCATCAAGAAGGAAGAAGCTGTTAGGGACTGGCTCTGCCATCAGGTTTCGAAGAACGACGACTAAAATAAGGAACCGTCTTCAGCTGCACCTACTTGACACTAGCACAGTGTTTTTCCATCCTGGAAATATTGTAAATACCTGTATTTTAATGTTTTCCCACTAGCAATATCGAGGCTCTTTTTTGAAATAACCATGACTCCATATACACCCACAAAGCGCATCGTTGCACATGTTACAGACCGACGAATTTTGTCTGTCTACACACACTGCAGGGCAAAGGCCTCTCCATAGATCTCCAATTATCCCGGTCCTCCACTAAGCGCGACCAATTTATCCCCGCAAACTTCTTGATCTCATCTGCCCACCTAACTTTCTGCTGCCCCCTGCTACACTTTGCCTTCTCTAGGGATCCACTCTATTACCCTTCATGACAAGCAGTTATCTTGCCTTCGCATAACATGCCCTGCCCAAACTAGTGCCTTATTAATTTCCACTAATATGTCCTCAACACGCATTTGTTCCCTGCCCCACTCCGCTCTCTTCTTGTCTCTCAACGTTACAACTATCATCTTCCATTCCATTGCTCACTGAGTCGTCCTCAATTTAAGTTGAACCCTCTTAGTGAGCCTCCAAGTTTCTGCCCCGTAGGTGAGTACCAGTAAGATGCAGCTGTCATACACTTCCCTCTTCAGGGACAACAGTAGGCTGCCGTTCACTGTCTGGGAATGCCTGCCGAATGCACTCCACACCCCATTCTTATCCTAATTATCTCTGCCTCATGGTTTGGATCCGGGGTCACTACTTGGTAGAATGCTTATGCACTATGCATTATGCTTGGTAGAATGCTTCTGCATTAATAAACAATACAAGCTCCTTTGATGTTGGCAGCTGCAGGCACAGACAGACATAGAACCATGTGCGAGGCGGGCATCCTTCCAATCAAGGTTGACTGATCCCAAAAGTATTTCCTCAGGCCACATTGCGCTGACAGCCTCTCTGGCCAAGTACTGAGATGGAAAACCGAAAGACCAAACAGCTTCACACTGGAGCAACTTCGATTAAGGTACTCTCAGGGGGCAAACGTTTTTGCCAGCAGCCACGCATCTTGAACAAAACAATAAGACTGGAACGTCGGCACCATTTTTCAACCACGGTAACGGGGTAACCCAAGCACCAGGATCAACCACTTCCATTCACCCACTTTCTTCGCTGGGTAAAGTGAGAGAGAGCGGGCAGAAAAACAGGTGAGGCTCACCTGGTGGACTGGCGGGCGGGTGGCCGGTCGGAGGTGCAGCCGCTGGGCGCCGCTCTGCCGCGACCGCAGCCGTGGGTGGTGGCCGGGTTCCTCGAGCAATGGCAGCAGCACCAGCACCGACACCCCGCTGATCACCACAATCACCACCAGGCAGCACCACAGCCTGGGGGGGTGCACACGAAAACGAAACCTATCTTTGAGTGGAAACTGTTCCCGCGGTGAGGCTCAGAGTCGGCTTTTGTAGCAGAGCAAGTGACAGTTGTGAGCAAAAATTTATGGTACATGAAAGCGTCAACTTTAGGGGATGCCTCTTTTCCGTTGCTGTTAAGTTTTCTGTATGTAGGGCGATCCCCGCACGCCTGAATAACTTTAAACAGACGTGTATTGGCTGCCAGGCTACAATGCACTAGAGATAACCTCTCAAACTGGTGCTCTCGTCATCTAAAGTTTCTCTCATGACTCCACAGGCTCTAGGCTGGTTTATCAGCATGACAAACACTGCCAAATTAGCCATTCGCACAACGCCAAAGGTAAGCAGGAGAGTCTAGGAGCCGCTTATAAGCCATCATATGATAAGAGGGCTACATATGACACCAAAATAAAAAAGGAAGAATCTTAAAAACAGAGGACACAAAAAGCTTAAATGGCGCCATAACATCGGAGAAAGCCCCACCACCTCTCATTTTGAAATTTCCAGCCGGGAAAGTATTAGACAACATACACACCGATGTCGTGTCCATAGAAATAATGAAGTTTTTGATCAAGAAGAATGAGCTGTTCACAACTGTTCTCCTTGGGAGCAAGCTCGAATCTTTGAAATGAGGTAACAAGTGCCTTTTTTTTAACGCTTCCCCCAACTCCTTCATTTTTAAGGAATTTTTCGTGTTTGTTTTTGTGTTATACCTTTCTTTTTGAGGGGTAGAAACATTATAGTGCCGTTCGCTAGTAAATGTTGGCCCCAAAAGCGACAACAATGAATTCAAGCGAGCTTGAATTGCCTGACTGGTACAGTCGATGGTGCCATCATAACAAGCCCTCCTCCTGTCCACCCCACTCTCTCTCCCTCTTCGCTTGGAGCTGTCGCTCCTCTGCCCCAGGTGACGGCTGTCGGCGTGCCAATCGCAAGTGCTGCCTTCTTTCTGAGAGAGGTCATCACTCTTACATGTGGCGCAGTGGATCATGCCATACTCCAAGCCAATCGGGGGCGCTCGCTGCGCACATCTTTCAGCAGTCAGTTCATCGACGGCTGCAGCGTGGGTAGGCCACGCTTGGTCAGCCCTCCCAAAGGGCGGGCAGCCACGCAAGTATGCAAACATAAACATAACCATTAACATGCGAGGGCTCGTCAAGACAATCCCTAGTTTCGGCCAGTAGAAAGCCAGGCAAAACAACAACGATGGGTTCTGCGAACAGAACCAGAAGCTAAACGGCAACGGCAAGCAGATTTTCTGCAATTATTAGGTCAAGCTCAGCAGAAGGAAAGGGTTGCATTGTGGTTGGTCACGAGTTTTGAATTTTGATTTGACAGAATTGGTTTGTTATCATTGGAGTCAAGCTTTGCATGCACCCCTGTTTCAGGCAGAGAAGGGATGTCAGCAAAGCTTTGATGACCTTTCTGTTATTTATATGCACCTTCCCCTCTTGGATTCTGTAAACTGCGAAGTACCAAACCATTCAAAGTACATAGAGTAGGCAAAGCATGGGGATTAAATGTAGACTTTCTCAAGCCCATGCACACACAGTAATAAATGCAGATTTCAGGGCCACTCCTAACCTCATTGTCTTCAAGAAGAGGCTATCAGGAGGTCCCGGGGCCTTCAGTCATGTAGCCTGCTTTGGAAGAGACATCTGCAGCACAAAAATGCCATTTGGTTACCACTTGAGGTAGGAAATTCGTGATTAGGTCACTCCAATGAGTTCTGTTGCTGTTCTCATGGTGGGCTGCACAAATAAAAACTTGTGGAGTTCTCAAATAGAGGAGCACTTGCAGAAGGATAAAATTACACAGTAAAGATTTGCGGTTTAAATATTTATGGAAGGGATCATGAAGCCAGAAGAATACACGTTGGTTAATTGAAACGATTGCTATGTCAAAATAACAGTCATGGAAATTATACCACAAACTTCACAAATTAAGCTAAATACTAAGGAAAACAAATTGAAGGGCAGCATAGTGGACAAATACTTGAGGAATACTTTAAACCAACACCCACTTGCTCAAATCCTAATTCTTTTGCAGCATGTTCTTAAGAGAAAACAGACGAAATGGTGGTGATTCACCAGCCAAATGTAGAAAGCAAGATTATCCTAGAAAACAATGCCGCAACTCTGTCATGTGTAAATCATGTAGATCTTATCATGTGTACACACTCTCGCAGTCACACGATAAAAATTTCTTGGTAAAAAACACTGCTCTCCAGGGCGACAGTGAAGTTGAGTGAGTTATCAAAGGCTAGTGCTTTCAACTTAAACGGGGTCGTATGTTGCCCTCATGGTTCCGCTGACACGACCATGCTCAAAACTTAAGACTAACTGTGCAGCACGCTTGACCTCTTGTTATCTTTACTGGCGTCCCACAATTCAGAATTTTTTTGGGCAGGTCCAGTAGGTGGAAACATTTATTTTTAAAACTGGAAACACAGTCTGGGCTGTGTATTTGAACAAAGCTTCGGAAGAATGACCTGGTGATCTATTGAACTGTAAAGGCATCTGCCGCGGTAGCTCAGTGGCCAAGGCATTGTGCTGCTGAGCGCGAGGATGCGGGTTCGATTCCCAGCCGCGGTGGCCGCTTTTCTGATGGAGGCAAAAAGCAAAAACACACGTGTGTTTGAGATTTCGGCGCACGTCAAAGATCCCCAGGTGCTCAAAATTAATCCGGAGCCTTCCACTACAGCACGCCTCATCGCCTGCATTGTGTCGGCGCGTTAAACCCTACAATCAATTAAAACTGTAAAGGCCCGTTCACACTTGTGACGAATGTGATGGGAATTCTGTCACTTTATCACGCGACGATCGTTTTTGTCAAATGGTTGGGACCAATTTTTGTCGCAAAAAAGCGACAGAATTCTTGTTGCTTTCACTCACTTTCGTCGCAAGTATAAACAGGCCTTTACTTGGGCTTTTTTTCTTGCACAAGCAGTGTAATTGGCATTGGCCACGACCCCATATCTTCTATGAAGAGCAAACATCCAAAGTGCTCACCCTATAGCATAACCCACTTGCTATACATAAACCTATACTTTACCGCATACGTTAACCCACTTAGCATCTGATCTTTCTTCCTCAATATAAGTGTTAGAACGAACTACATGTTAACAACAACACAAGTAAAAATACATTGAACACACTGCTGCAGGGTGCCTTTGTAAAGCAAGATTAGCAGTGTCCAAAACTGTTCAGGGCGCAAGATATACACGAAAAGGGAAACAACACGTATGTTTCATGTACCGAAAGACTGACACTTATCCTGTCAGCAGAACAACAGATAAAAACCAAGTAGGATTCTAGTTTTTAGAATTTGCTTATGTGGCTGAACACAAAGAGCTTCTGTTTTTAAACTAGTGTTGTAAACATTTCTGTTCGCCCCTTGTACTCCATGCCAGCAGTTTTTTCAAAATGAGACTACCACTGACTACACGAAGAACTGATATGCTGCACCATTTATAATCCCTCCCCCTTTCTCCATGCCCAAAGTATAAATTAAGTTCTTCATTCGTTCACCCACCCATGTTGCCCAACAAGTACGTGTGCCCTGACCACATGCTTGTGTCTCCATCAAGCAAAAACACAAGTGAGGCCTTACAAACCCCTTTACAACTGCTGAAGCCTTTTCTAGCATGTATGTGTCTAAACAAGATGGCAATGCATTAAAACCAACAACCACACTACTTTGTTAAGTGTTTGTCATCGAGATTTTGGGGCAAACAGTTTGACAACACACAAAAAAAACAACACAGGTGCTAACTTGCAACCCTGGCTTTCAAAAATGCCAAAGGTGCCTTCACACATGCAGACCAAGTCCTTTGTATTAACAGATGCTTTCCATACAGACAGATGAGGAAGCTAACTATGCTATACTCTGTGGCTTCAGAGATAAGAGAAAACACTTCTTTTTAATGCAAAATCCACCGTCTCTTATGCGATCAGGTTTTTCAGCCTCACATAAGGTTGTTACTTGGAAGTGCAAGCAGGCGGTGCATTGGATGTTTTAAACATCCATAATGTCGCATAACTATGCCTACAAACTCTAAAAACTAGAATCCTACTTGGCTTTTATCTGTTGCAGTGTACAGGTGCTGTCAGAAGTAATTGAAGCACAGGAGCTGTGGCCGAACTGCATAGGAGCGCCGTGTAGCTGCTTAGGCGGTAAACTAAAGGAGTAAAACACGCATGCGTGCCTACCAACGCCGATAGCCCCTATATACTTCTCAACCCACTCCTTTTAACGCGGCTGCGAGCGTTGTTCGCAGAATGCTTGTCTTGGCGATGGCACTGATGGCAGACCCACCTAAAAGTATTAGAAAATACAAATTGTCACTTCCGATCCCTGCGATTTCGACGCTTCTCCAGCAGCTCTTGTGCGCTGAAAGTGTGTGAGCGACGCTGCTAGATACCGCATCTGATATCAGCGCCGTCGCCGAGACCAGTATGCTGTGAATATCGCTCGAAGAAGCGTTAAAATAAGTGGGTTGAGAAGTATAGATGGGCTATCACCGTCGGCAGGCGCGTATGCGTGTTCTGCTGCTTTTGTTTACAGCCGGTGCAGCTACACGGCGTTCCTATGCGGCTTGGTCACAGCTCCCGTGCTCCAATTACTTTTGACGGCACCTGTACCTATAAATGCAGAAGCATTCTTTGGCTGCTGACCCCCCAAAATCTGCCTGTCTTTCACAATGCGTGACTTCATGCACTCCACAGGCATACATGGGCCATATGAATGGCCATTGTACACATTGCACCAGGCCACAGCACATCGGGTTACGTGATTTTGAAGAAGTTTGTGGGACAATGTGATGCGGAGCGGACGTGTGTCTGGTTGTGTGATGCCACTTAAGAGAGAGCAGCTCATGGAAGAAATGAGCGTGTCTTCCAAATACACTCCTGGTATGAGGGTACATGTGGAGATGCGAAGCCGGGAAGAATGCTTGTGCAGCGCTATCTGACAGTTCCCGTATTCAGTTCCCACTTTTCACTTCAGTATCAATTGTGAAAACTATGCCTGCTCATCATAATAATCAGCCAGTGTACCTTAATTTCACACTACCCTATTTTAATGTGCCCTTCTTGAGAGCGTCTTGCCACACGCGGCTTTCTGGGCGTCTGTGGTTCCTTTCACTACATCTGACCTGCCCAACACTCATGATCAACCGCAGTATACTGGTTTTATAGTTATTAACCGCAGCTTCTTCGGTGACGTGCAATGTAGCTGATATATTAGCACCCTTGGAAAGTAATCTCCAAATAACTGCTCCATAATTTTGGTACAGTCTCTTACTCGCTAAAGTACGGAAACTGTCTGCATGTGCAAGTGAGTTTTGAACTGCGCAAAATTCGCGGGCACGGTCCACGGCTGTTGGCATTACTAAAGAAGTCACGGACGAACCATGGGGGCTGGCCGTACCAAATGCTTAAAACTCGTGAGAGTTTTCACAGATTTGCTCTGCGTCAGTGACGCCACCTGCTAATCTCATTCCTGGCGCTCATTGTGGTCCCGTGCGCGTTGTGGTTTCGACGTCAGGTAGCTTTAGAGGACAGGCCGGTATTTTGGTTCATTTGTCGGACTTCGTGAGCGACAATTTGACCCGGCTTCGTTCCTAGCGACATCGCCGAGCGATTCAGTAGCTCGAGCTGCAACAATCGTTGATCTTTGCCACTGCGATACCCGAAGAACGGAACGTCAATTCTTCGGGTCTTTTCCCTCCCACACGATCACACTCGAGCGGCGCAACGAGCTGCTAGCCAGCGCTTTCCGCACGACGCACCTGCGGCCATATCGCTGGCTCTGAAAACCAGCCAGAAGACGCTGCCTATGCACCACGACCGAGAGGTCTCAGGAGCTGTTGGCGGCACACCAAAGTCGGTTTTAGATCACACTTGCGAAGCACCACGGGCACAGCCCACAACACAGCGGCGTGACGGCACATAGCCGGATACGTCTGATGGCCGGAATACCGGATTACCGCGCGGCCAGACGGGCGGACTATTCCGACGGCTGATTTGCCGACTGTCTTCAATGGCGCGCGATTCGAAACTTCCCAAGTGTGCAAAAGCCCAAAAGGTGGATTCCCAAGTCGAATGACCAAGTTTACGACAGTAAAAAACAAGAACACGTAAGTACTCATTTTGATGTAGTAACTGCTAAAGAATTGGAGTGCCCTTTCCGCCGCAGCGTCAGTCGTGGCGCTAATCATCGGTGAAAGAGCGGCGGCTGCCGGCCGCGGTCACGGTTTCAATGCGGTGTGAGTTGTTCATGACTTTACCGTCGGCCGAAGTCAGCATCTTCACAATTTATAATAATATGCGGTGATACGTGAGGCGGAAACTCACAATATAGGCGTCACGGACTAACTAGTATTTCCGAAGTAGGCACAGCGCTGCATTTGCTTTCCGTTTAGCGCGCCGCATGCGATGTTAGCAGGTGGCGCATTGCTAACGTTGAGTGCAATAGGCGGATTTCTTTCTAAATACTTTCCTTAGGCTTTCAGGAACAATATTTGACGTGGCAAGCTAGTCTGAGCAACCGCATTTCTGTTTATTGCGTAGCAGCTTATAACTTGCGCGTACGTAAAAATCACATAAACGTTTCATGCTGTGTCGTATACGCCCATTTCTCAATGCGCGTTTGACAAATGTGACTGGATATTTTCACACCTTGCTTTAACTGCGTTTTCAAATAAAACTGGAATAATCTTAATACCTTTTAGTGTCCATTGGTTCATTTGCTTTGGAAATATTGTTAGACTGCGCGTTAGATTACAGGGTACACAAAATTATAGAGGACACACGAATGATGTGGAGAGAGCGAACGCAACTATGAACTGATTTATTGCAACAAGAACACTTTTACATGGGAACCAAAACACGGAAATGAGTACAGGATGCAGTTTGGAATGGTGTAAAACTGCGGCAGTCGTTCTTTGATTTACACTAGTTGCACAACGTAATATACAGCTGGAAGGTAAATTAAACTGTATTAAATCGCTGGGACATAAAAAAGGTAAATTTAATACAACATTTAAAGGGTGATTTATTGGGTTTGTCAGAAAATATGGAAGTCCTCTTCGCCTATGGCTCACCGGCAATCAGCTTTACAAGCGGAAAACCTTTGGCGAGAAATGTTTGCGCGAAAGCTTCAGTAGATTCTTCAAATAGCTATTAACGTCGCCAGCCCAGTTGGCAAGAAGCAGCCTCAATAGCTTTTTCGAGAACATTTCGCACAGCTCATGACAGTGGTACGGGTCCCTGTTGCTGGCGCACCATATCAGCGAACAGTCTGCGAGGTGTGGGATTATGGTGTTTGAAAGGAGCTTACAAATTTGTCCACTGTGTCGAACTGCCCGTACAGCGCGATCCTCCTCGAACTTCTTCACTTGTTTGCGAAATTCGTCGCAGCATTTTTGCAGTTGTTGTAGGTTTTCGTTTAGTCTGTTTGCTTTCATTTTAAGGCGGCATTTCTCTTGGCTTCTAAGCATCGAAAAAAGCCTCTCAGATCGAAGGAAGTCTGGTATTCTCGAGTCTCAAAATTACGTTGGCCGCATGATTGCATGTCCGTGAGAGCGTGCAGGATTGGGTCTGCCTCTGTCGGTGAGTGCGGTTGACCTCTTTCTTCAATACCAGTTAGGCCCAGAATTGAACGTTCAATCGTTTCATTTTCTGCAACCACTCTGCTCACTTGCCCGTGACTGCGTACTTTAGATGCCGACGCACACGCCTCGAGCAGCGGCCGAACAAACGCCCTCCTCCTTTTTGGGCTTCCCGGCTGCGTACGACAGAAATCTTGTTGGGTACGACGGAAATCTTGTCGACACAGCTGTTGGCAGCTAGAACTTGCGCTTCAATCCCACCGTGTAGTCATCCTTTTTGAAGTGCAATGAGCGAACGACCGATCTGGAGAGAGAGAGAGAGAGAGAGAGAGAGAGAGAGAGAGAGAGAGAGAGAGAGAGAGAGAGAGAGAGAGAGAGAGAATTTTTGCCCTTTAGGCTAAGGCCTCCTCATTCCAGGGGGCCACTGGAATTCCTCGTTAGTTGGTCTTCCAGGGGTTTAGCCTGGAAGGCGGGGTGCCTATGGTCTTTTGGACAAAGCTTGCCAACGATATCTGCTGCTTTAGCGTGGCCGGTTGAATCAGCCACTCCCTGCGGATACTGCTTCTATCTACCTTGGGGCATAGCCGTAACATGTGCTCTTGATTGATCGGTACGTGCATTCATCACACTCTGGCGGGTAAGTGTTCATACAGCCTTTGTACATGTATACTTTGTCGGGTGTGAGTAGCGTTTGCGTTTGCGTCAGCCTTATAGTGGTTTGCTGTTGCCTGGACAATTTCTTGTGCGGGGGGTGAATTTGGAGCTTGGCTTCCATTGGCTGCCCTCGTTGATCCCTTGACGGGAGATGTTGTGTAGCCAGGTGTCTCGGAGTCGCTCTTTGGCTGGGAACTCATGGTAGCAGACGTCCGGGGTTTTCGAGGAATTGACTTGCAGCTCGGCACGCAGCAGTTTTGGGCATTTTAATAACCAGGAGCACACTAGGACGCTATATTACACGCGCAGTGCGCGGAATTCTGCGAAACGAAAAGCTCAAAGCGCTCACGCGAGCTTCAACATTCCCGCCGCTGCTGCTTCTCGCGCCCAAACTGGAGTATGCGCCGATACGTGGCACCCACCGCGAGTAC
Organism: Haemaphysalis longicornis; assembly: GCA_013339765.2. Classification (NCBI taxonomy): domain Eukaryota; kingdom Metazoa; phylum Arthropoda; class Arachnida; order Ixodida; family Ixodidae; genus Haemaphysalis; species Haemaphysalis longicornis. Next base: position 196,632,933 of record CM023450.1, on the reverse strand, counting down.
AAGCGGCAACCATAAACTTCGCTTCCATGCCCTCGCCCGTCGCCGACGCGCGATGCTGCAAGCCGCATTAATCCTTCCAACCGTGTTGCTTGCCCACGTTAATTACGATTCCACCCTCCTGAAGTTAACATAGATTATTAAAAACTGGAAGCTGAGCTACTTCGGTGCTGTTCTAATGATAAACGACAAGCAGCGTAAATGCTATACAACATAGAATCACGCAAAAATGCACAAGTTCTCACTGCCAAGCAGTTTTTATTAAATGTATGAATATCCACCCAAGCGGCCTATCAGACTTCACACATCAGATTTCACACATACGGGGAAACTCGACCGCACATGCGAAATCAAACGACGATTCAAACGAAACACGGAAAAAAGAAAGTAAATCACAAACACATTACCGAATACACAGGTCTTTCTCTCACGAAAAGCAATCAGGTACGTAGCGCATCTAAGAATTTTACGTCCCTGTTTAACGAGTAAATATCCGGATTACTAATAAATGTGACCTTCTACAATTTCTGGGAATTTGGGGACATTTGGTTCGGAGTAAAATTACAATGCCTGAATTCAAGCATGAGACAGCCCTGGGGCTGCTGAGCCTGTGTTTGGCAAGGTTAAAACACGGCGGTTTTAAAATTGTCCTTCAATTAGCACGGTGAATGGCAGCAGTAATGAGTTTTATTTTCCAGCACAAACGGGCTGCAGTGTTTAAACCGAATTAGCATTGTAACATGTTGTACAGTCATATTCCCGAACATCGCGAGAACTGGGTTGCAGGAGTGGCCGCATCGCACTCGTCTCTTTAAACCACGAACAAGAATTACCGTCATCAAACAGATGAAATTCTTAGACATTAAAGACATATCTCTGCCGTAAATTGTGGTGTTATTATTTTCCAGATACGTGTGTTAGAACGCGAATGAACGACGTTTAAAAGAGCGATAATGGTCGATAATCCGTAGGCGCCCCGAAGCGAGGGCCGTGGGAGCCGTCACTAAGGCCCCCGCCGTCACCGATGTGTGGCGCCCCCGCCGAAAGTAGCGGCGGCAACTGACAACTCCGCTGTCACGCGCCTGCCCATTGGCGGCGCGTGAATGAGCAGGCCGGACCTAGTTTCATCGAGCGGCCGTGGCCCGAACGTGCCTTTTCATTATGGGGCATCTTCGATTATGAGTATCGACCATCCGTGAGATGTCATAGGGTGAGGGCTTATAAGAAGAACCAAATATGGTGGGTGATATCGCCTTACAATGGCGATATTGAGACTGTGTGGCGCCTAGGTGTTGGCAGAGGGGCGTAGCATCGTCGGGAAGTTCCAGGGACATGGCTTGCATTGGTGATCTGAAAGAATCACCTTATCTGGGTATCTGTGCTAAAGCTTCCAAAGAGCCACTACTAATGCAAATAACGCGATTCGGGAAATTAGAGTGCAGTCAGGAACGAATAAAATACACATTCTGACGTCTGGCGCTGGAGACACATAAGACGTTTCCACGGACTCCGCCACGACGGTTCGACGAAGACCCACCTTAAAAAACCCCGGGCCATCTCCACTAACGTGAAACCTGGGGACGGGCGAAGCATGCAGTGTATAAGTGTATTCTTGGCGCCATGGCGAATTCTCCCACGGAGATAAAACCGTTGGGGGGTAGAGGCATGCAGCTTTGCTAGAAGCACGAAGCGTTCTAGCTTGAGGCGTCGGAAAACGAGTGTCCCAGTGTGTTCTTTTAGTACGCGTTACGTTATAGCGCGAGGCGTCAACGAGTGCCGCGGTGTTTTAGTACGGTCACTACCAGAAGCGCCAACTACGGGGGGGCAGTGGGGCTCGTGCCCCCGCCGGACGGCTTTACGGGGGGGCAGCGCCCCCTCCGGCCCCGGCTGAGGATTTTTTTTAAGGGCTTGGCTCGGCTCTGCGCCCGTCGACATCGGACTGTTGGCCGTCCTGTCTGCCAACTATTGTTTACAACAGGGGTTGGGATCTTGAAAGACAGTTCCGTCCTCCCGATGGGCAGGGGGAAACGCAGAGCCGTGTCGCTTTTCTTCACGGTGAGTTAGACGTGCTCAGTGTGCGGATTGTTGACAACAATGTAGCGCTGCACTTGGCTATGGTGGCTAGAAGGGTGGCCCTTCTAGCCACCATAGCTTGGCTTCAGCAGCACGCCAGCAAAGCGACATTTTGTCGGGAGCATAGGTCGGCGCACTCACTCGTGAGTACACTCATTTGTACTCATTTGCTCTCAAACTCACTAGGGAGTACGATGATGAGTGAGTACACGCCCAGATTAAAAAACGGGAGTATGATGACGATTGAGTACAGGGGTAAGTCCACTACTCGTGAGTACAGAACTCATGAGTACGCTACTCATGAGTATGAGTGCTCATGAGCATGAGTACTACTCATGAGTATGAGTACTGGTGAGTATGGTACTCATGAGTACACAGTACTCATGATTACAATACTAATGAATACTGTATTTTCGAGTGCTTGCACTCGTGAGTACATGCACTCATGAGTACAGCAGTGCAAACGAGTTATATCACAAACTCAACTCTGGACGCACGTGTACGAGTTTCAGACATTCAGCGGTGGCGCTGTGCTGCTTAACTCTCAAGGATGGTAAAATCAGGCAACAAAAACTGCACCTCCCTGCTTTGCCTGTCCTTGTTTGGCGCTATTAACGTTTTTCGGCGGTCGCTCGCTAAGGGGTCACGGTGAAAAGGGAAAAACGAGGGGGTTAGGTCCCGGTGGGAAGCGCGGCCACAGTTGCTCTCTTTCTACGGCACCTGTTGATTGGAGCAGTTATTTTTGTTTACAAATGCGCGGCCTGGGAACGCGTAGCTGCTTCGTTCCGCTTGCTTCATTGAAATTTGTTTAGGGGAAGCGGTGGGGGCTGCTCACAATGCATGCATTACGCGCACCGAAGTCGCTCTTTTCCTGTCTTAAGCAGTTTCCATAGAAGCATGTCATGCTCTGGAGTCGTTTCGTGAGCGGAACCGCTCATTTAAACAGTCGCAGTTAGTTTACGTGATTCGCTTCAAATTGACTGCATGGTTTGTGTCAACCACATGGTTTTATTTGGCTCCCGTTTTGAAACTTTTTGCTCAGGTTTGGTAGAACTATGTCCTCGTGCTGTCCATTTACAAGTGAGCATATAGCCCCAACGTGCAGGTTGTGGGTTGTTAATCGGACATCATAATGCCCAGTCGAACGCGTGTGACGCCTTGTTTCGCCTCGCATATTTTGTCGAACAGCGCTGGCATCTTGCTGCTGGAGGAGCGTTTTGCTTTCGAATGGCAACCCGATGCGCTGCTTCTCGCTTATGCCACCGTGTAATGATGAAGCTGACGACGACGGTGAATTTCGGTGGTTGTTCTTCCCCTACCTTCATCTGCTGTTTACTGGCGGGGCGACCACTCCTCGCTAGCAACTCGTGCCGAGTTTAAAGGGGCACTGACACAAAATTTCGAAGGCGAGATAACTTCGGAGATAGATTGGTGAGAACACATATACATCATCTGCAAAATATCAGCGGCGAATACAGCCTAGAACATATTTAAAATCAATTTTAAAGTGTGCGAAACGCAACCGAGCAGCCAGCAGAGGACCACGCGCAATCGACATCCGAGTGTAAATAAACAACATCCAAACACGTCACGAGTTTGTGTTTGCCGCTTCCGCATTGCCGGCGTTTTTCGGCTCGCCGCTCCAATCGGAGGGCCGGAGTGGCCGGAGGGCGGAGCTTCTGCTCTCGAGAACGAACGACCCGATCGTTGGCGGCGGAGGCGCCGTGATTTCGTCAGCTAATCGGGCAGCTGGCTGCGACCAAAGTTCTACAGCGATTCCAGGCACTCTGTTTCTATAACTGTTTATTACCATTGGATGCGAAAACGCGCCGGAGGCACGAAAAGCCCACTGAGCTAGCCGCACGGTCGCTGTGCAGGCGGCGGCCACAGCCGCGAAGTGGCCCAGGCCGGCGCAGGTAGCTCGAGTGATAGCTTGTTACCGCTGCACGAAATTGTCCAAAGTCCCGACCATGGTGGCTTACATGAGAAAGGAGTTGATGATGCGATGGCGGGTTGCATTAAAAATTGTCATCTGCACCGCTTACGAGAGCGGCACTCGAATATCCGCCGCAGTGCTAAGCCGAACACATCTGTAGGCGGACCTGTAGGCAGACCGGGCGGCTGCTCCCAGCGCGCGTCTTGCCACCCACCGTCTCGAGCGTCGCGCGTCGTTCTTTAGCCGCGGTAGCATTTGCACTCGCAGCGCCTTTGTCACATCCACGGTCGCTTTTTAATTAAGCGCCACACGAGATCAGTACGTGGGGGCATTCGCAGAAACTGCCGTCGATGCGGATTCGACAGTGCTACGGTGGCTCTGCTCTGTGATATCCCTCCGACGGTCACGTGGTCAGCTTTGTGCACACAAAATCCACAAAATCCATCGTTTCGCGGCACTTGCTGAAACCGAAACTGCGACTGGCCGCATTGAAAATGCCTCTAATTAAACAACCGTAGCACGCTGAAGCAAATGAGGTTTCTACAGGTTATAAGTAGGTCACTAGCTACTTATTGCAACAAAAAAAACAAGATGCAAAATTTTTGTGTCAGTGCCCCTTTAAGCTCGCACTGTGGAAGGCCTCGGGAAAGGGCCGTTTTATATGATGAACGCCAACGCCAGAGGTTGGGTTTTTACTTTTAGCTCGCGTCTTGGAACGTCTCGTAAAACATGTTGCTTGCCCATAACGACGCCACCGCACTTTTTTATCGATAGCTGTCAGCTTCATCAGCGCTTCTCGAACCAACAGCTGCAGATTTCCACTGTGCAACCAACGCACCGACACGGGAATACAGTGACGTCAGTGCAAGCTATCACGCCCCCGAAAAGCCTGTCTGCAAACTTTGTTTTTGAGGTCACAAAGCACGCCAGAGCAGTTGAACAGTGCTGTAACGGCTGCCAAGCACCGGCAGCAACTGGATGCACTGCGGCCGTCGACTGCGAGCGATACTCGCTCCAAGCCTCCAAAATACATACACATACACTGTTGGGACTGGGCCATCCCAGCTCAGTCACTACTGTTGTGACGTTGCCCTGCCCAGTCCGCTATCGACGCGGTGCAGACTGTTCACGTAACCTTTAATAATTAAGACATGAGAGTAGGGTACAGGATACATGTGACAGCCGGCTCCATGGCGGGCGGGCACCGACCCCCCTAGGGCTGTCCCTGAACGTCCACTTAACACAGGGTAGGGGGCGCTGGCAGACGGCCACAACATCTCCCCCTTTAAGTATAGCCATAACGGCGCGGTGGACGGATCAGTCTCCCAGATCGCGACCTTGTCCCAGGTCCAGCTGCTTGCGGAGATGGTGGTGCCAAGGGAGCCGCGTTGCTGGGTGTGTCGGTGAGTGTGTCACGCGGGGGAGGCAAGCTGTCAACGGAGACTTGATCTTCCTCGGCACTCTCACGACGATCGACAACCAAGAACTTAGCGTTTCGGCGAACGGTGCCCTGGTCCGTGCCAATGATGTAGGAGCGGGGCGCATCCGCCTTCGCAAGCACTGTTCCAGTGCGTTTCAGGTCCTTGATCCAAACCTTCTGGGCAGGTTGAAACTCCGGTCGCTCTCTGGCAGCATGCCTTCTGTTGTAGTTTAACTCTTGACGACTTCTGGCTTTGTGCTCTGAAGCCTTGAGGGCTGCTGCGTCTGCAACTGAAGGCTTCAGCAGTTCTGGTGCCAAAGGGATGTGCGTCGCAGCCGACGGCTGAACAACAGCTCGGCCGGGCTGTACCCGTTGTCCAGTGGTGTTGCTCGATACGCCAAGAGAGCCCTGTACGGATCCGATGCCTTCGTTATTTTCTTTTTGGCGATCTTGACCGCAGCTTCAGCACAGCCATTGCTTTGTGCATACTTAGGGCTTGAAGTGATGTGTCGAAAGCCCCAGTCTTTGGCAAAAGCCAGAAACTCCGAACGGAACTGCGGCCCGTTGTCCGTGACCACTTCCTCAGGAATGCCATGCCTTGCAAAGATAGACTTTGTCTTCTGGATGACAGTTTCGGGTCTCTGGTTTTCCAGTAGTGCTATCTCAATGTAGCGCGAGTAATAGTCCGTCACACACAGGTACCACTTCCCGTTGGCATAGAACAAGTCCATGGCTAACCTTTGCCACGGTCTGTCTGGGAAGGGGGTGGTCATGAGCGGCTGGACTGGAGTTAGTCTTTGCTCCATGCAGCTGACACACTTCTCCACGGTGTCAGCAATGTCTCTCGCTATACCTGGCCACCAACAGGACAGTTTGGCTCGCCTTTTGCACTTCGTGATGCCTTCATGCCCGTCGTGGAGAGAACCGAGCACAGAAGCTCTTAGGGCTGCAGGTATGAAGTAGCGCTGGCCTCTCATGATGATTCCGTCATGTAGTGTAAGTTCATCCTTGAACTGCCAGTATGGCAAACACTCCTGCCGCACTTGGACTTCACCTTCGGCCAGGCTGTTTGAAGGTAGTCCACGATGGCTTTGGAAACGAGGTCTCCACCTTGTGCCTTCGCAAGAGTCTGTAAGCTCACGTCGGGGACGTGCACATGACAGATGAGGGCTTGCTCGAACTCTCTAACCTCGTCAGCAAGGTCAGTGCTTCCATGTGCTGCAAGTGGCTGCCGGGATAATGCATCAGCAACAACCAGGTCCTTGCCTGGTAAGTGCTGCATCGTATAGTCGTATCGCATCATCCTAAGACGCAGGCGTTGCAGTCTTGGTGTGAGGTCATCCACTGGCTTCCGAGTGAACAGAGGGATGAGAGGCTTGTGATCAGTTTCAATATGAAACTT